>CAXITT010000098.1:922715-957275 GCA_964033795.1 Lymnaea stagnalis | reverse complement strand
AAAGTGAAATACTGACATTCTCATAGTATTTATTATAAAGGTATGTCGCTATATAATTATTTGTTTACATACAGGCTAAAAATTAATTAAATACAAACTTTTTTCAGAATTAGAAAATTTTTGCTATAAAAAAAGGGATGTCACAAATTTTCAAACACCCTCCCTCCCCCCCCCCCCCAAGAGCGTGACGTATTTTTGCGAAGCACCCCCTTACCCACCACGTCAGTGACCGACAACTAAAAGTGCAAGTTGTTTTCATTTAAATAAGCGGATGCTAAACACGGCTCTTCTCATTTCATGCACTGACCTACAATAGTCTGTTCAACGTAACCATCAAGACGTATTCAAACGTCTGCTACACGCACAGCCGTAGTGTTCCATCAGCTTTCCGTGTATGATAAAAATAAGATAAGATAAGATTCTTTTAGAGATCCAAATAAATGGAAATGTCTTTTGATCGCAATATACATCTTTCAGCACAAAAATAAAACAATTTGACCACAAAACATTTGTAATAAATTATCTACAAACAGCCATTCAGAGAGTTCTCTTGGCAAAATCGGGGACTTATTAGTTCTCATTCAGATGTGTAATTTCAGAGGAAGCATGCCGGTAAATTCGTACAGATCCAAAAGAATTTTTATATCTGTCAGTCCTCGCCCTGATGGAAAGAATTCGTCCGGAACGGCCCGATCCTATTTATCTGTGATGAAGAGGGTGGGATGTAACATCCAAATTGTCTTTAGTTTTACAAAAACATCTTTCTTCAAATAGTTCTTCAAGTGAAGGCTGTCTAGTTTGTTTTACGTTCCTATCTTTCGTGATTAGTCGGTTTATGCGGTGTTTAATATTAGACTTTGAATTCCCACACCAGCAGGTAATACTGAAATTAAGCAGGCTTCCAATTGTTGCACTATAGAATAAGTTAACGACTTGTTTGTTAGAACAGTCTTTGGTTGAATTTCTCATACAGCATTTGGCCGTGCCCATGCCATGTTAGCTTATGATTAATGGTGACACCTAAGTACTTGTATGCCTCCACTTTCTCCACATTTTGATTTTTTATGTTGAGATCTGTAATCTGGTGTTTCCCTCAAATCAACAACCATTTCTTTTAGTTTTGAGACATTCAACTGGAGAAATTTTTCATCCCACCAATTGATAAAGTTGCGATATAGGCCTTCTCCTTCAGATTTTAAGCCAACAATTGTGGTATCAGCAGCAAATTTTAAGATTGGAACGGTGTCGCTTGAGCTTTGAATATCATTTGTATATATTGTATACAGTACAGGAGAGAAGAGAGCGCAGCCTTGTGATGACCCTGTGCTTATTTCTCTGGTTAGAGATACTTGGTTATTTACTTTGACATATTGTGGTCGATTTGTTAAAAAGTTCAGTATCCAAGCCTGAATATTTAAATTGACACCTAACGAGGAATGTTTCTTTATTATAAGGTGTGGTTGGATGGTGTTAAATGCTGATGAGATGTCTAAGAAAAGCACTCTGGCATATGTTTTAGGACTGTCTAGGTGATGGTAAAGTCTCTACAACAATAGTAAGATTGCGTCCTCCGTACTTCTGACAGGTTTTGTAAGAAAATTGGTAGGGGTCAAGGTTTTGCTGCACTTCATTCAAAATTTCTTTCAGAATTATTTTCTCAAAACATTTCATGACAATAGAGGTAAGTGCAACAGGTCGTAAGTCGTTGTTGCGCGTTACCTTAGTTTTCTTTGGAATTGTTGTGATTTCTGGATTGTTCTAAATTGCTGGTATTGTGTGAGTTACATAAGATTTATTAAATATGTAACAAAAAATGTAGGAGAGCTGCTCTGAACATAGTTTAATGAGCCGACCACTAATGTGTCTGGTCCCGAGGCTTTGGCTGCGTCCACTTGGTTAAATAATGACATCACGCTCTGTTCGGTAAACAATAAAGTACCATCCTGTGTACTACTACCATCTTGAAATGCAATTATCATCTCATTGTGATCTCTTCCAAAGTCCAGGCTGTTGAAACGAAAATAAAAGTCATTTAACAAAATTCCTCACGTCCTCAACACATAAGCATTCTCGCTTAGGATAAGATTTGTTAAGCTATAGATAGATGAGATAAGGTAAGATGGGTAAGATAAGATACGATAAAATAAAACAATATATACGATGAGATAGAAAAGATAAGGTAATATTTTTTTGATCCACATAAATGGAAAAGTTATTTGATGACATTGTTTCCTATTCATTTTCAGCACATAAATAAATGCGTATTTCTTAAACCAAGACATGATTTTCCAATTATAACAATTTAAACACCAAGACGTCTTAAGTATTATTCTAGCTTAGAAATTTGCTATAAATGTGAGAAGGATGGCTTAATATTAGGGATCATTTAGATTTAATCACCTCTTGGAGAGGTGGGGGAGCACGCTGGTAGAGATATATCTTGTAGATAAGTTTAAGATGGTTTAAATTGATCATTTTTAAAAAAAAGAACTAATGAAACAAAGTACCATTTCATAGTTTCCAGAGCAGGTAACAACGGTTTCCACAAAGCTTTCACAATCTACGACATCGCCCTAACGATGACCGTGCTTCTGTTGCCGGTCTGGTTTCTCTTGTTCTCGAGCGGTTCGTCCAAGATAATTGACCTCTCACACAAGCACGGACCGTACACCTTCATGTTTCCGGGCCAGCCGGCCTACAACAGGACCGTGATCTTTACAGGAGAGTTCATCCCAGGCACCGGTATCATGTACGTACTGTGTGAAATCTCACGTTCACATTTGTCTCATGTACACATTTGGCTAAGTCTCGTTCCATTCAGTTAATAAAAAAAACCATCTCACATGTTCTGTTTTAATTATATCAAGCTTTCTAATGACAATGGTGTTTAGCTCTTGAAATCAGATGTCAAATTAAAATATTTGAGTGTGTGTGGGACGTGGGGCGGGAGGGGGGGGTAAATTATAATCGTTATCGTGGTAATGCGATGTTGCTTATGATTATCGCCCTGGGTGTAGACTTTTCCCCCAGAATGCTCTCAATGATTCTTATGTTGCGAACTTGACGCCCCCGTGAGAGTAAACACAGCCAAAGTCGGCGCTTTCGCTAGTCATTGTTAAAACAGAAATGTTGTTATGGTTTGCTAACTGCTTTGCGTGTAGTGCATTTACACTCTTATGGCTAAATTGATTCGTATACCTAAAATACTGCAATCAAAATTTCACGCTGGCCTTTTAGCGGTGATAAGGAAATAGTTTAAATATCTTACATCCCACAGTACACAACATTTTAGGATCATGAAAGTTAAAAAAATAGCATTCCCTGGATGATTATCGTGTTCCAGAACCAGGACGCCAGGACTTGCTAAGTCAAGTTAACCTCTGCTGCCAAGCGTAGACTCACCTCCTAAGGGTAGCTTTTATATACGAAGAGTACGAGCGCACGAGACCTTGACACACACACCAATTAAATTAAGATGGTTCTCATACCAGAGGCATTGGGGGGGGGGGGTTCTGAATGTTTTTCATAATAAAGAAAACAAAACATCCGTTATTATATTATTTTTAAACAGCTATAACAGCTATATTTTTAAACAGCTGACCTTGACACACACACCAATTAAATTAAGATGGTTCTCATACCAGAGGCATTGGGGAGGGGGGTTCTGAATGTTTTTCATAATAAAGAAAACAAAACATCCGTTATTATATTATTTTTAAACAGCTATAACAGCTATATTTTTAAACAGCTATAACAGCTATATTTTTAAACAGCTATAACAGCTATAGTTTTAAACAGCTATAACAGCTATATTTTTAAACAGCTATAACAGCTATATTTTTAAACAGCTATAACAGCTATATTTTTAAACAGCTATAACAGCTATATTTTTAAACAGTATAATTTCAACAGGTTTCACATTAGTTTTTTGTTGTTTTTGTTTTTTTTAATTAATAGAAGTAATGGAATGAATAATTGTTTAGAACATTCAATTCATTTCAAATATGCAAATAGTTTACAGGTTCGCTTTTATTCCATACGTCTTTGGCCTAAAGAAATTTAAAGAGCCATAAAGTTCGTACTCTTTACATTCACACAGAGTTATATTAAGTTTAAAGAGCCCGAATGTTTGCTCTCTGTACATTCACACAGTGGGATTCTAATGTCAGAACAAAATTTTGTATCTGCCATTTTTTTTTTTTAACGCCTGCAGCAAAAAAAAAAAATGATATGATGGTACCAAGAATATGATAACTTTAACAACTGTCTGTTATTTAACAAACACTTTTCTTAACTGTACAGATACTAATGTGCGTGCGTATTTCCATGCATACGTGCACATAAATGTGGGCCAAAGAGCGGCGATCCGTCTTTCTCTCCTCAGCATTCAAATTTATTTTAAAAAAAATAAAAATAAATTAGATAACGTAAAAATACATAGTTTGTGTCAGGGGTTCCCATCCCTGGTGGTTCGTACCACCAGTGGGTGCGAGGTGGCATTTCAGGGGGGTGGGGGGTGGTGAGGTGGCTAATGTGTGGGAGGGTTGTGAGGTGGCATTCCAGGGGTAAAAAAAAAATTAATTTAAGAACAGTGGACACTGACTTATAAATAATTTAAATAAATTTTTGTTATTTCTCAAATTCTTGTATTGTACGACATAGGTATCTGGTTGATTTTCTATGTTCTTTGTTCTATGCTCCATGTCACATATTCTATTATCTAATATATGTTTTTATGCTCTATGATCTATGTTGTATTTGTACTTCAATTAAACGAATTAGAAGTTAAATTTCATTTTGTTCCTATTTAAAAATTCAATATTACCTGTGTATGAAAAAGGGGGGGGGGCAACATTGCACGGGATGTTTCTAGACCAGTAACAAAAACGATCGTAAAGGAAGTGGTGGGGGGGGGGAAGAGATGCTGAAAAGTTTGGTGAATACAGGTTTATGTATTAGATTGTTATCTGTTTTAAGTGATAAAAAAACTGTCAAATACAACTGAAACAAATTACAGATACAAATGACAAACGAAAAATACAAATGACAAATGCAACCGTCAAATATAACCGACCTATGGGACTGACAAATACAACTTACAAACACATGTACATTTGACAAATACATCGGACAAATGCATCTGAAAAGTACAATCGATTAATATAACTGATAAAAACAACTGACAAATACTTCCGACACACGGATAGGAAATACTGATATGCCGCTGTCTCACCTTTTTGTCTCTGATCCACGATAGGTTCGACACTGGCGCATACGGGACCGGGGAGCATGGCGGCACTCATCTCGACGCGCCCAGCCATTTCGGTGTTGGTGGGTCCAAATAATGGTTGTCTATTCAAACAGTCTGTAACAGTGGGTGATTAGTTCAGTGTAAATAGTTTTGTTGTAGTCTAAATACTAGTCGCTAATTTCAATGTAAATATCGAACTTTTTAAAAATGTTACTAATCATTATTGCTAACCATTATTTCTAATCATTTTTTCTAATAATTATTACTTATCGTGAATTTGTTATAATTATATCTAACCATTATTTTTTAATTATTATTTCTAATCATTATTTATAACCATTATTTATAATCATTATTTATAACCATTATTTATAATCATTATTTATAATCAAATCACTAATCAATATATCTAATCATTGTTTGTAATCATTATTTCTAATCATTATTTCTAACATTTATTTCTAATCGATATTTCTAACCCTTATTATTAATTAATGTTTCAAATCATTATCACCAATCATCCTTTCTAAAAAGTATTATTAATCATCATTTATTATCATGCTTCTGTGCATCAAAATTTACTTCAGTTGTAAATTGACACTTTCAGAGCAGACATAAACATGTAGACCAGGGGTGGGCAAACTTTTGGTGTGGAGGGCCACATTGACAAATGTAAAGCTATTGGGGAGGGGGGGGGCGTATGCACATTATGTCCAAGTTTTACATGTCGATGAACATTTCTCTATATTAAAGTCGCTAAGTTCGCATTTAACATTACCTGACAAAAGTCAAGGTCTATTTAAAGAAAAAAGAAAGAAAATTAGAAAGAAAGTTGATAATAAATGTTCAAACAATCATAAGGGTACATAAAAATTTTGTAAAATTCAACAAAATAACTTAATAACAAATTGTTTTTTCTTATTTCTAAATGCTTTCGAGGGCCGCATGATATCAGTTGCCGGGCCGTAGTTTGCCCACCCGTGCTGTAGACTGAGTTTTAAAAAAAAAATAGAACAATACTGATTTATTGATAAGTGTTTCTATGAGTAGGCTAAACGTCCTATCTGTCTCCACACAGGCGGCCAGAAGCTGGACGAGGTGCCCATTGAGAGCACCATAGCCGACGGCGTCATGATCGACTGCTCGGCCGAGGCCGCTGCCGATAGGAACTACCAAGTGACCGTGCAAAAGGTAAGGGACGTGGTTTGATGTGTGTCATGGGTCATGCGGCGTAGGTCGGGTCGTCTGTTCTAAAGTAAAGCGGTGTGGCTGATTCAGAGTGATGGAGTTTATGGTTTGTGTTTGTGTATTTTTTTTTTTTTTGTGTATTTTTTTTTTTCAATTTTCTACGGTTGGCTTTATTTTAGACCATAAAATATTTTACGAAAACAGATAGAATGTTCTATCTTAATAATTTAAATTCAATCAGAGTTATTTTAAGTTTAAAGAGCCCGAATGTTTTCTTTTTGTACATTCCAACAGTGGGATTTTAATGTCAAAACAAAATTTTGTATCTGCCATTTTTTTTTTTTAACGCCTGCAGCAAAAAAAAAAAATGATATGATGGTACCAAGAATATGATAACTTTAACAACTGTCTGTTATTTAACAAACACTTTTCTTAACTGTACAGATACTAATGTGCGTGCGTATTTCCATGCATACGTGCACATAAATGTGGGCCAAAGAGCGGCGATCCGTCTTTCTCTCCTCAGCATTCAAATTTATTTTAAAAAAAATAAAAATAAATTAGATAACGTAAAAATACATAGTTTGTGTCAGGGGTTCCCATCCCTGGTGGTTCGTACCACCAGTGGGTGCGAGGTGGCATTTCAGGGGGGTGGGGGGTGGTGAGGTGGCTAATGTGTGGGAGGGTTGTGAGGTGGCATTCCAGGGGTAAAAAAAAAATTAATTTAAGAACAGTGGACACTGACTTATAAATAATTTAAATAAATTTTTGTTATTTCTCAAATTCTTGTATTGTACGACATAGGTATCTGGTTGATTTTCTATGTTCTTTGTTCTATGCTCCATGTCACATATTCTATTATCTAATATATGTTTTTATGCTCTATGATCTATGTTGTATTTGTACTTCAATTAAACGAATTAGAAGTTAAATTTCATTTTGTTCCTATTTAAAAATTCAATATTACCTGTGTATGAAAAAGGGGGGGGGGGCAACATTGCACGGGATGTTTCTAGACCAGTAACAAAAACGATCGTAAAGGAAGTGGTGGGGGGGGGGGAAGAGAGGCTGAAAAGTTTGGTGAATACAGGTTTATGTATTAGATTGTTATCTGTTTTAAGTGATAAAAAAACTGTCAAATACAACTGAAACAAATTACAGATACAAATGACAAACGAAAAATACAAATGACAAATGCAACCGTCAAATATAACCGACCTATGGGACTGACAAATACAACTTACAAACACATGTACATTTGACAAATACATCGGACAAATGCATCTGAAAAGTACAATCGATTAATATAACTGATAAAAACAACTGACAAATACTTCCGACACACGGATAGGAAATACTGATATGCCGCTGTCTCACCTTTTTGTCTCTGATCCACGATAGGTTCGACACTGGCGCATACGGGACCGGGGAGCATGGCGGCACTCATCTCGACGCGCCCAGCCATTTCGGTGTTGGTGGGTCCAAATAATGGTTGTCTATTCAAACAGTCTGTAACAGTGGGTGATTAGTTCAGTGTAAATAGTTTTGTTGTAGTCTAAATACTAGTCGCTAATTTCAATGTAAATATCGAACTTTTTAAAAATGTTACTAATCATTATTGCTAACCATTATTTCTAATCATTTTTTCTAATNACTGATTTATTGATAAGTGTTTCTATGAGTAGGCTAAACGTCCTATCTGTCTCCACACAGGCGGCCAGAAGCTGGACGAGGTGCCCATTGAGAGCACCATAGCCGACGGCGTCATGATCGACTGCTCGGCCGAGGCCGCTGCCGATAGGAACTACCAAGTGACCGTGCAAAAGGTAAGGGACGTGGTTTGATGTGTGTCATGGGTCATGCGGCGTAGGTCGGGTCGTCTGTTCTAAAGTAAAGCGGTGTGGCTGATTCAGAGTGATGGAGTTTATGGTTTGTGTTTGTGTATTTTTTTTTTTTTGTGTATTTTTTTTTTTCAATTTTCTACGGTTGGCTTTATTTTAGACCATAAAATATTTTACGAAAACAGATAGAATGTTCTATCTTAATAAAACTCTACTTGTGGGATATATAATGAATTTAAGGAGTGTTTTATAACTGTAGCGATGGTGATAAACAATTTGTTATATTTCTAGATTTCAATTTAACGGGTTCGTGTGGAGGGGGGTAGATTTTTTAACTACATTAATAACAAGCAATGAACACGTTATGACTAATGATTTGTATCAAACAATAGATGCCCCTTAAAAGCTTTACGAATGTATTATATTATATGTCGATGTCCACTAGTCTTGGTTTGGCTTTGAGGTTCTTGTGACTGATCAAAGCACGTAGAATTAAAATCGCTTATATTTTCTTTTCTTTTTTTTTATTCCTTAACATAAATCACAGATTCTTGACTGGGAGCTAGAACATGGAGAAATTCCTATGGAGGCAGCAGTTATTTTTAACTTTGACTGGTCCAAACGATTCAACAACAGAACACTGTATCTGAACACTGAGCTACCTGACTCTAAGTGAGACACTCATTTTACAACGTGTTTCTTTCTTTCAGTTGTTTGGTTGTTGTTGTTGTTGTTTATTTTGTTGTTGTTTTTTTTTCCATGATGACTCAACTGAAAAATTAATTTAGGCATTCATTGTTTGGGGAATTTGGTTGAAGGGAAAGATTTTGTTGGTGTCTGGAGTCAGAATAATATCTTTGTAGCATGAATGTAATAGTATTACTATTTCTAAGATAATATCCACTGTTAGTCGGTAAGAGAAATCTGAATTCGTACGTCATCTGATGAGCTGAAGAATTTTTCTTTTTAGTGTAGTCCATTGTAGTAGGTCAAACAGTTGAACAACATTTCCAATCCAAGAAAGGAGGTGTTGAGACACTGCGGATTTTAGGTCAACTTTACGAGACAAAGAAGACAGGAATAAAACAATATAAATGTCCAGGCGCTGGCTGTGCACATGGTGCTCAATGGTGCACCTAGAGCGGAAATTCCAACTTCGAATACGAAAATCGCAGGCAGGGCTGGGTGGTGGGGGGTGGGGGGGGGGGGTCATGCGGGGGGGGGTCATGCTGGGTATAAACATATTCGAGCTAGCATATCGGATGGACTGCTACGTCTTGCCATTCTGAAACTTCTATTTGGGGACTCTGTCAGCAGGGAGATGTGGTAAAATTGACAATCCTTGGAGACTCCAGTTTGTTTTTAAATTTTACTTCCACCCACTTCCTTTCCCTTCTTCTAAGCTTTGTTTTAATCATGGACTTGTGCCTATTCTTATTCTTTTCTTTCATTTTTAGGTAAGATAGATATATATATAAATATATATTTACAATGGGTAACTTTTATTTATACTTAATTAATGGTTTTATTTTTTGGTTGTACCGATGAGGTCATTTGCAGAAATGTTTGCATTTGCATTCTATTTAACCATTATTTAAACTTAACATATATCATTTAATTTACACAAAAAGATTATTAAAATTACTGAGAGCTTAAAGATGGAGAAAATTTGATTTTAACTAATTGCATCAAGTAAAATCGTTTATGAAGAAATCCTTTTTAAAATGTTAGCAATTTTTGCAGACCTTACTAAAAGTGAATCGTTGCTCTGTTCGTGCATGAGCCTTTTCGCACCCACTGCATTGCCGCTTCAGGCGAGCCACCCCAGTTCGGAAACCCTGTCCTACTTATTCGAGAATGTGTGTGTGTATGTGTGCGGTTGGGCGGGTGGTGTTGTATTTGAAGATGTTGATGTCAACATTAACCGAATCATCGGGATAGGGCTCTGGTGTTGTTCTTTTGTTCATAATCTAAAGCTATCTTTCCTTTATTTTTCTATTTAAGATTTGATAGGTCAGCATTTCTCAACCTGTTGGTCGCGATCACTTTAGGGGTCGAACGATCCTTTCACAGCGGAAAACACATAGTCTACAGTTAGGAAGAAGGAACAAAATAATTTTGTTGCTGGGAGTCGCCACAACATTTTGACGTGTTTTAAAGTGTCGCGGCATTAGAAAGTTTGAGAACCACTGTAATAAGGGAAGACAAACAATTTATTTTTAAAAAGTAATTTATCAAGAAAATGGTAATTTGTTTTATTTTCACGTTTTAATAACTTGTCAATTAATTTTTTAAAATTTAAATCTCTTTTCCCAGGAAATTCTCATTCCCCAGCATAAGCGAACAGGCCGGGATCTTTCTATACGAACAGCGGAAAACGAAGATCATCGGCGTGGACTCGTTGAGTCCGGATCCCATGGCTTTGAACGGTCAGAGAGTCAGGGATCTGCCCCTGCACATGCTGTTCCTCCCCAACAACCGTATCATCGTGGAGAACCTCAAGTCGACGGAGCTCCTTCCCCCGAGGGGCTTCCGGTTCCACACCGCCCCGGTTAAATTCGTCGGCGGGTCAGGCACCCCAGTGCGGGCTTTCGCCGTGACGTATGATGGACCCACAGGAGGTGGCGGTCTGACTGGTGGGCTACTGACTGCTCAATGGGTGGTGGTCCTTGTGATGATCACGCTGGTTGAATTGAAATAATATTGAGTGGTTTCTGGGGCTTTGTTTCTCGGGTTTCATTTCTCAGACATTTGATGGGAAGTTTTGTATATTCAATGCTTGAAACTCATGTCATTTTGTAAATAAAGAAGGCGAGTTTCTAAAAAAAATAAAAAAATAAACTCTATTATTGTTTTTGAAAACGAAATCTTAAAGCCTGGATAATAACTATTGTTATTTGCTTAAAGTCGACAAACCTGAGGATCACATAATATAACAAGAACATATATTGATTACATAAAAGGATCTTAAATGATAATGACATATTAGGATCGCATATTAGGATCATATATAATGATCTCATTATTGTGAGACAATGGCCCATTCTCCTATATCTGTCCCTGAAGAAGAAACCGGATTTTAAAGTCATTTTCTTTATAAAAATCGCTGGATAAAATTTGTATACTTAATTGATGATTTTTCAAATGTAATGCCATTTGAATTTCATTTGGAAAATTAAACTCTTTCATTTATATCATTTTATTCTATTATAATATTAAGTTATCTCAGAGATTACCTTAAATCAGTTTTGGCATAATCATTTTGTATAATCATACTTATAGACATTTAATCCAGCATTTACAATATGTTTGGCTCCCCACCCCCCCCCCCTATTTTTTTATTTTAAAATTTATTGTTGCAAATTACTGTAAATAAAAACAAATAAATATTGTATTGAGATGTTTTGTTTGTTTTTTGTTGTTTTTTTTTGTTTCTTTGTTGCTGTTTTTTTGTGTGTTTGTTGTTGTTTTTTAACATAAGAAAGTTAAAAAAAAATAAAAATTTTTAAATATATTTTAAAATAGTACTTTGATTCTATTGCAATCAGTTAAAAATAATTGAAGAAGCCATATTTCAATAGACTCCATTTCACTATGAAGAGTCAGGAAAATGATTACTGGAACAAATACATATAATTGCTATTCTACTATGACGCGACAAGGAATGTAATATTTACATTTTATAAGTGATTGTTTCCTTCATTAATAAAAGCAAATCTCTCTAGCTATCTTCCACTTTGATTCGATTTTTTTTTTAAACTGTTAACTAACAATTGATAAGAAATGAGATTTCGACAGTCCAAATTAACCTTCTTATATGAGGTTTAATTTAATTATTTCTCTCATTTAACTATATTTAAACCTCTCTTCTCTCTCTCTCTCTCTCACACACTCCCTCTCTAGCTTTTTCTCTCTCTCTCCATGTGTCTCTGTTTGTCTCTCTCTGTCCATATCAGTCTTTCTTTGCATCTTTCTGTCTCGAAGTAATATTCTTTCTCCCCCCCCTTCTCTCTCTATCTTAGTCTATTTTTCTGTCTCTCTCTTACTCTACTAGAATAAATGACCCGATGTTATCGGGATGATAATGGTAGGTCCTTTGCGATAATTTCTAACTGCTATTGCAAAAACTCATCCCAATTCATACATTATAAAATTTAATGATATTTACGTTTCTAACATCATTAAGTTTCGAGAAGTGTTTATCTGATATATATGATACCTTCCACTACTCCAATTCACGCTCTTAAACTACTTTTTCCCCTCTAAACATGACCTTAAATTACCCAGTCTAAATTATCACTAATTATACCACTTTTATCACTAAAAAAGCTAGGTGAGGGACAATTACTACGCTCGAGAAATACTTTAAATTTACCCCTTTTCGTGCCCTTGAATTACAATTTTTTTCTCTCAAAATTGTTAAAAAACATAATCTTAAATTTACAACAAAAACTCTATATATATGATATAAATATATTTTGTATTATAGGAATTCGATGCATAGTGATATCTTCATCAAAAATTTAAACACATTTAAAAAAAAAATTATTCATTATCAGAAAATCGTAAAACAAAGAATTCTTTTATCTAAAGAAAAATCTCGCAACCGTTTTTCACGCCTATATCAGATTTGACTGTCTTAAAAAAAAATTGTTAATCTCATAAAAATACACCTCTTTACTTTTTGCCAAGTAAAAACAAAAACATATTTTCATTTTAAAAAAAAGAAAATATTAACATATATTCATTTGTCAAAATTTAATTTTCAAGTGTGTAAAATGATTGGGTTTTGATATTTGTGGATATGCTTATATAAATGTACCCAAGATTTGTTAATTCCATTGATTTATGTGTATTTATAAAAAGAGAATTTAATATCTCTTTTTTCACAAATGTAATACCATAGGAGTTAACTCTGTTGTTCTCCACGTAAGAATGTACACATCTTATTTCCTACATCCGATATGCATGTCCCCAAGAAAGTTAATTATTTATCACAATCATTCCTTTATTTTGAGACGTATCTTGTGCTGCCTGGGCAAAGTGACCAAACCCTCCCCCACCCAGATTTAAATAAATTTTAGAAAATCTTCCACCGGATTGTACACCCTTCCATACCAAAACTAACATATTTTGCATTTCATATGGTTCGTCCTTATTTGTATGAGGTATAAGTGGATTAGTGAACGCTATTTAGCTATGGAGTTGCGCTGCACTGATTGACTTAAACCGCATTTTCTTATTAGAATTATATTTAAAGGTTAGTTTTTTATTACATTATAAATTTAACAAAAATATAAGTTTGGAATCAAAAAAGGCAAAACTTTTTAATTGTAAAAATATACAAAGCAAAAATGTGAATGTTTTATTAACAATTTAAAAAAGGAATCAGTTGTATTTATTAATAATTTTACTTTTAAGAAGGGAAAATACATAATGAGTTTTGTCCCCCGCGGTTATTAAATTTAAAGAAACCTAAGAGTTTGGGTGAAATAGGCTACTCGCGTTATGACGTCATTTGCGTGATTATTTATAACAAATTAATTTTAATTTTATTTCGCAATATTAACAACGCACTAAAAGACGCACTAAAAACAACTGATGTTTGGGTTTGTCCGAGAAATGTGATTACGTGTGATTCTTCTTTGATCATGATTTTTATTATTTTTTTATTTTTTTCATTTCTTTCAAACACATATAAAATGCTTAAAATAGTTCCTTAGTTGGTACTTAAAATGTATTTGTAATTTATAATAATAATACTTAAGCTTTTACTAAAATAGAAGCGGATTTAGAATATTATTTGCGCATTTAAATTTATTCGATTTCCGTAAAATAATAGAAAATAACTATGATTGTTTTTAGGAATTCAAACGTAATTAAATAGTATCTCCCTTTTGGCGTTATGTGACTCTAGCTCATTCTTATATATATTGTTCTATCCGTCTCTCTCTCTCTCCCTCTCTCTTGGTCTATTTGTTCGTCTTTCTATCTCAGTCCATTTTCTGTCTCTTATTTGTATTTTTGGACGGTTTCTCTTTCTGCCCCCCCCCTCTCTTTTTGTAAATGATCTGGTGGACCAATAAAGTGATACAGCAATAAGGTGATATATATATATATATATATTACAAATTATATATATTATATTTCTCTCGCTCTTCCTTTTTTCTCTTTGTATATCTCTCCATCTCTCTCGTAGTATTTTTTTTTTCTTGCTGCATCTATCTATTCTCAGCAGGGTACCTGTGTTTATTTTTACCAAGACAATAAAAGATCTATGACATCAAGTCAATTTTAAGACACACCCATCAATAACAACATATAAAACATCGTATGTCATAATCTTAATTTAACGTTTTAAGCTCAACCTTTTACTCGATCAACTTAGACTATTTTCTAAAAAAAAATAATATTTATTTTAACTTAATTTCAAATATTTTTATTAGAGTTCTCCTATAAAATACGTGTACTACAACTTGCCTCAAATATGTATACTACACCTTTCCTATAAAATATGTGTACTGCAGTCCTCCTAAAATATGCGTACTATAACATATGTATATTACAACTCTCCTAAAGTATGTGTACTACAACTCTCCAAAAATATGTGTACTACAACTCTCCTAAAACATGTGTACTACACATTTCCTAAAAATATGTGTACTAAAGTCCTCCTAAAATATGTATACTACAAATCTCCTATAAAATATGTTTATTACACTCTCCTAAAGTATGTGTACTACAACTCTCCAAAAATATGTGTACTACAACTCTCCTATAAAATATGTGTACTACAACTCTCCTATAAAATATGTGTACTACAACTTTCCTATAAAATATGTGTACTACAACTCTCCTATAAAATATGTGTACTACAGCTCTCCTATAAAATATGTGCACTACAACTTTCCCATAAATATGTATATTACAACTTTCCCATAAATATGTGTGCTAAATCTCGCCTTAAACTTTATGGTATTAAGGGGGAAAGGCTGCAACACTTTGTTTCGCCGAGTTCCATTCTAAAAATAGATGCAATTCAACTCTCCTAAAGGTGCAAGAGGCCTTGGTAAAACAAAACAATAAACAAAACGAAAGGTCCGGATATAAACAAAACTGTAAGCTAATATCCGAATGTCTATGAAGGCATGCTCAGTTGACCTAAAAAATTGTATTGACTATTAAAGTCATATCTGAAGAATCCATCGTATTGGAGTCATCGCTTTGTAAATAAAATAGAAAAAATGTGTGTTGTTGTTGTTGTTTTTAAAATTAATATTCCACATTTTGGAATTATGATATACTTGAAAGTATTTAAAACTAAGCAACATAGAGAACATTTTTTGGCTGAAGATTTTGAGGCTCCCCCGTTGGATGAAAGAGAGAGTTCCACAAACGTTAGTTCCGTGCTCGTCCATGAGAGGGAACATACCTGAGCATGCATGTGTATGTTTGTCTTTATCAAGACGTGTCTGGCACTGCACGCCCTTGGCACAGTTGTGGGCGAGAGGAGGAGCACTGCATGTTGTTTGACGTGGCGTGTGTGTTGTAGGGGGCATCATAATGTAAGAGCGTGCATCCTTCTTGGTCACTTTTTTGAAAAGGTTTGTTATCCACTGTGCAGTGCCTTCCTTGTATTCAAATGAGATTCTTGTGACATGTTTCTAACAATACCATCTCCTGACTTGGAATTTAAGAGCACTTAACCCCAAGTATTACTTAGGGCTACTTTGTGATGGCTGGATTTTTTCCAATGATGATTTTGTAACAAAAAATGATAGTCTTAAATCATTTTACGTATCGATATGGATATATATATATATATATATATATATCAATATCGATACGTAAAATGATTTAAGACTATCATTTATTTATATATTGATATTGATATATATATATATATATAAATACGTAAAATGATTTAAGNTATATATATATATATAATATTCCTTATTTCGATAAATAATAAGATACAATTGTGTGACTATTTATGACATATTTTGAACTTGGGTTCGCCAGCAACAACTGCACTGGCTTTATTTTATTTTCATTTTAAGAATTTTCATAGCTACTTCTCCGGACTCAGTCATCACTTTGGGACAGAAGTGTTTCATAAAATAATTATTTTAGAGTAATACGTTACACCTGATTTTTTTTTTATACGGATCTTTTCCAACATGTCTAAACATTTGTTCTTGTTTTATTAAACAGTGAGCTTTAAAAAAAATAATCTTGAATGGGCCTTCTGGGGAAACGGGGTGGGGGAGGCTGGCCGGCACTAGGGGATGGCGAAATGGGCCCCGCGCGTTGCCGGAGTAGATATAACCTTGATATTGGTAACAATGGAGCTGCGATGAGTAATTTGGGCCAGAGCAATTCACTGTTAAAGGACAGAAATAGAAATTTGGGAAACCAAGCGAGTGAACAAATATCCGTTATGACGCGTCCCGTGATGACCAGAAAGGCCCCAGTACGACTATAACGTGTCTTAATATCCTATCGGCGGAATATACAATGTCAACGGCCCTGCCAAAATCAATTTTCCCAAGGCCCCTCACCCTCCTAGCACCGGCCCTGGGGGAGGCGGGCCTTTTTTAACACATTTTACCTGAAGTGTAATCGTTTTTTTAAGATACAAGCTGACCACATCAACGTTGAAAAGACGGACCTCGGCTGACCATGACGCTGGTACTGCCTCTGCTCGTGCTGGTGGGCTGCCTGGTTGACCTCGAGGCGGACGCCAGACTCATTGATCTCTCGCACGTGCACGGACCGAACACGTTCATGACACCCGGAAACCGAGCCTACAACAGAACACAGATTTTTCGTGGGGAGGTGGCCCCCGGGGTCATGTGAGTACGTAACTAGTTTTGTGTTAGTCGATATTTATTTTTTTGTTAGTCGATATCTAGTTTTGTGTTAGTGGATATGTAGTTTTGAGTTTGTCGTTATCTAGTTTTGTGTCAGTCAATACCTAGTATAGTGTCATTCGATGTTTAGATTTATCTTCCTCGATGTCTAGTTTCATTCTTTTCAATATCTAGTTTTAGTCTAGTCGATATCTAGTTTCATGATAGTCAATATCCAGGTTCGTGCTATTTAATATCTAGGTTTAGGTAAACATTTCTGGTTCTGGTTCTGGATAGTATTCGTTTCTGCCTCCATATACTGGCATCTGTGCAACGGTTGGGGGAAAAAGATGTTGCTCATCTAACAGCTCGTAGCCAGATGCCAGGGCAGCCTTGAAGCTTTCGACCGATGTCGATTCCACAGCGGCATTGTCCAGGTGGTTCCAAGCAATTATTGTGCGTGGTAAGAATGATTGTTTATACTGCACTGTGTTACACCGAGGCACAGTGAAGCATCTGCTGTTGCTTCGGGTTTAATTTTAACACATTTCCCTGTGTTCATGTTAAATTACTTTTAGGTTTAGTCTAGCTAACATCTAGTTCTCATTGCTAACGTTTGACTAATTTCACGATGCCACAAGTTTATGACGACGCCAGGTCTGGGCTTGCTGGCTTCATGCAAGGGAATGGCAAGGTTTATTATCGTAGTTGTCTGTGCCATTCTGTGTTTACATCTCAAGTAAATGGGTTTGTTTAACGAATACTTTATACAGTAATTTTTTTTTGAAAATCGGTTGGTCCTCTGAGAACAGCTAAAGTGTTGAAGGTCAATATTTGGAACATCCAGCACTCTGATTGATAACTCAAAGTGTGTTTATTTGTCCTTTTTTTTTTTTTTTTCGTTGTCAAATTAATTTTATTTTAAAATGATTTATTTCAAACAATTCATATTTAACTGAGCTTCGGCTGTCAATCACGACCCACCACGTCACTGATCGTTGCACACCATTAATGTCTCTGTTGTTTTACCAGGGGTGTGATGGGCGAGTTTGTCACAGGGGAACATGGAGGTACGCATGTGGATGCCCCTAACCATATCGGCGTAGGTAAGTGTCAGGTGAACGAACACAGCTAGCTACACGAGTCTCTATAGAGAGGGATCTCGAACAAAAAATATATAATGGTGGTCTGTCCTCAATATCAACAGATCGAAATGTTTTGGCGTAAAGCCTTCTTAGACGTAGAAAAAATACGCAGCTTTTTTTGTTTGTTTGTTAGTGGGTTTTTTTCTTTATGTTTTAACTTTGAGTGAATACGTTTACCCTCGCCGTTGGTCTGTTTAAAATGTGTTGTAACTCATTCTTTGGGTTTACCGTAATATTACACGTTGAATCCGGGAACCATGGTGGTATCACCTCTGTTGTGTTTGTTCGTTTGTAGTTTTTTTTTTTTTTTTTTTAACCAACAATTTTAAATAGATTCGTTTTTTAGGGTTCAATTTTAGAAGTTCGTCCCAGGACAGTCAACATACGCTGCTTGTTTGTAGTTTTTTTTTTTTTTTTTTTTAACCAACAATTTTAAATAGATGCGTTCTTTAGGGTTCAATTTTAGAAGTTCGTCCCAGGACAGTCAACATACGCTGCTTGTTATCACACAAGTTCTGACTAGTTTACATCTCGTGCGTTGGGTGTTAGGGGAGCGAAAGACAATTATTTACTTCCAGTTCTTTTCTACTCCACTTTCTACAATATACTTTCTAGGGAATATTTTTTTTTTCCTTTTTTTTTCTGTTCCAAATCCCTGAACTGCACAATAAAGGGGAATATAGCAGATAGTTACAACGGCGAGACGAGATTGCCGAATATGAATTCTTGCATGTTCCTTCTATCTTCTCAGAACAAGATGGGTTTGGAATCATAGGTCTCATGTAACTTCTATCTTCTCAGAGCAAGATGGGTTGGGGAACATAGGTCTCATGTAACTTCTATCTTCTCAGAACAAGATGGGTTTGGAATCATAGGTCTCATGTAACTTCTATCTTCTCAGAGCAAGATGGTTTGGGGAACATAGGTCTCATGTAACTTCTATCTTCTCAGAGTAAGATGGGTTGGGGAACATAGGTCTCATGTAACTTCTATCTTTTCAGAACAAGATGGGTTTGGAATCATAGGTCTCATGTAACTTATATCTTCTCAGAGCAAGATGGGTTGTGGAACATAGGTCTCATGTAACTTCTATCTTCTCAGAGTAAGATGGGTTGGGGAACATAGGTCTCATGTAACTTCTATCTTCTCAGAACAAGATTGGTTTGGAATCATAGGTCTCATGTAACTTCTATCTTCTCAGAGCAAGATGGGTTGGGGAACATAGGTCTCATGTAACTTCTATCTTCTCAGAGTAAGATGGGTTGGGGAACATGAGTTTCATGGTCGAACATTTGATCCAGGCGTAACTTTTAAAGGAACCTGGCAATGGACATTATGACCCACTCATGAACGGGCATAAATCAAGACATGTTGCTTAACACAAGACATGTTGCTTAACACAAGCCTACAGCTACGCAGTCTGTTTGCACTTTCCCTGATGGAGTGTTTTAGATTAGAGAGGAACATTTCGGTGTTGTTGTTTTTTTTATTAAACTTTTTTTTTTTCGTTTCAATCTGAAGAGATCGTTAGTCTTCGCATTATAATTAGCTTCTATGAATATAATTGCCGTGCAAAGTAAACTAAATATGAATGTACACTGTTCTAGGAGTCGTCACGCTGGATCAAATCCCCATTGAAAACACAATAGCTGAAGGCGTCATGATCGACTGCTCGGCGGAGGCCAGCAAGGACAGGAAGTACCTAGCCCCTGTGCAAAAGGTCAGGACTAATTCCGAATGAGAACAAATCATGACCATATCTCTGGAGTCAATGTATTTTATTTTATAACCCTAACCTCAACCCTGTGCAAATGGTCAGGACCAACCCCTAATGACGAAAAAATTGTAACGTACTCCTGGAGTCGCATTTACTCAACCCTCAATCTGATCTAAAAAGCAGAACTTTTCATCAAGATGATGCGACAGATTTAAAGTCAACAATTTAATGTTTTGGAGCATTTCGTAGGAATAATTTTTAAGACGAATTCTACACAAAAACTATCAATGATTTATGGCCGTAGCTTACTACTTTTGTAAATATAATATACGAAAAGCTCGTTATTTTCAAAAGGTTAATCGTGAAATATTGTATTAACTTAAGTTTTACTTACGTATTTTAAGCGAAACAATAAACGTCCTTGGTTCGAGAAAAGAATTTCAAAAATTAATCCCAATTCAAATTTAAAAAACATTAATTTCCTAGCAGTGTGTTTTGAAATTTTAAAAATAAATATTTTAAATATAAAAGAGATAGAGGGAAAAAAATAGTTTAACACACATCTTCGTGGAATTACCCTATAGTTATGATTGTTTCATTATCCAAATGTTTCTTTAAAAAAAAACAAAAAACCACAGATCTTGGACTGGGAGAAAGAGCACGGCCAAATCCCATCACGGGCTGCAGTTATCTTCCACTTCGACTGGTCCAAGTGGTACGACAACAGAACACTTTACGTCGACAGCGAGGAGCCAGTGATGTCGTGAGTCAGTGATTCCCCACATTTAGGATATACTCCATACCTGTGACCAGGATAACGAACCGTCTAGCAGCTGATAGCAATGATATCAGTTTGCTAGCCTAGAACCATGATATAAGGCTGCTAGGTTATAACCAAGATAGCAGTCTGCTACCTCATAACCAAGATGGTCTGCTAGTTTGCAACCACGATATAAGTCTATAGCTTATAAACACGATATCAATCCCCTAGCCAATAACCAAGATCAGCCTAATACCTTATTACTACGGTATCAATCAGTCTACTACCTAATTACTACGGTATCAATCAGTCTACTACCTACTTAGTGTGGTATCAATCAGTCTACTACCTACTTACTGTGGTATCAATCAGTCTACTACCTACTTACTGTGGTATCAATCAGTCTACTACCAAATTACTGTGGTATCAATCAGTCTACTACCTACTTACTGTGGTATCAATCAGTCTACTACCAAATTACTGTGGTATCAATCAGTCTACTACCAAATTACTGTGGTATCAATCAGTCTACTACCTACTTACTGTGGTATCAATTAGTCTACTACCTACTTACTGTGGTATCAATCAGTCTACTTCCTTATTACTACGGTATCAATCAGTCTACTTCCTTATTACTACGGTATCAATCAGTCTACTACCTAATTATTACGATATTAATCACTCTACTAGCTTATAACCACAGTTCAAGATATGAGCTGTATCGTGTCCAGAAGCAGTGACGTAGGAATTGGTGCAAAGGGAGGGGTTCCGCCCCAGGCTGCACTATTGTCTTTATATTTTCGAAAAAGTATTTTCCATTGAAAAGGGGGTGGGGGCGTCACAATATGTGGCCTACCCCTACAGACATTGATCCTAGCTACTAGGCAGGTGTATGTGCATGAGTTGTAACGTCACCCTCTTTTCCAACTCCCCGATCACACTCTTTAACAATCCCATCCAGACCATTCCTTTTAACACCCTCCTACAAACAAAATTAAAATGTCAGCCTCAAAATATTCCAATCGTCAATAGCCCATAAGTTGTATTTTTTCTTCTACTTCTTCTCTATTTTGAGGGCCCACGATCAATGGATTGATCACTCTGTCTCCTATGTTTCAGAGGATTTCTCAGATATTTAAAAAAAATGTTTTTTCTTCATTTTCCTCTGCTAAAACCAGTTCTACTTTTTCTTTCTCGCAGCAAGTTTACGTTTCCTGCGGTCAGCAAAGAGGCCGGCGTGTTCCTGTACGAGCAGCGTCAGATCAAGATCATCGCCACCGACACCATGAGTCCCGACCCCTTGTCCTCCAACGGTCAGCCCGTGACGTCGTTGCCCCTCCACGAGCTGTACCTGCGCAACAACGTCCTGATCGTAGAGTCCCTGAACGGCACGGAGAGGCTGCCGCCGAGAGGCTTCCGGTTCCACGCGACGCCGGTGAAGTACCTCGGCGCGTCCGGCGCGCAAGTGAGGGCGTACGCGATGACCTACGAGGGCTCGTCCAGCGGCGGTGAAAAGACCGGACTGCCGTTTTTAATGGTGCTGGCTCTGTCGATTGTCAATATATTCATTCGTTTTTGAGACCTTTGCTATTATGTCACTTTGGGCATAAAACTGTATTCGATGTTTCACAACCGTTATCCCACGTTTATAATACGCCTAAGGCTCAATGAGCTCACATGAAGTTAACAACAAACGAGTAGTGTTATGATGTTTAAATTGTATACCACATTTTAAGTTAGCCGGGGTTCAATCATTTCATAAGTATCGTTGTTTTGGAAACATTACACTTTTTTTGTGTGGAAAAACCTAATTGAAAGGCACATCTCGATTGCATTGTGACTTTGACTAACATTTTATAATTGTTTCCTTGATCATATTATTATTTCATCAGTTTAGCAATAATTATATAATTATTATTTTTTATTTTATAATTTATTATTTTATCATTTATCGCGTTATTATTAATCATATTATTATTTATCATTTTATATTTTATTATTTTATCATTCTATCATTTTATTATTTTATCATTTATCATGTTATTATTGATCGTATTATTATTTATCGTTTTAGATTTTATTATTTTACCATTTTATTATTTAATATGTTATTATTTATCGTTTTATTATTAATTAGTTTATTAAATATTATACAGTCTATTATTTATTATTTTATAGGTTATTACTTTATCATTTATCATTTAGTCATTGTTTTATTTATCACTTTATCATTTTAACTCAAAGAATAAAACACTGAGAGAGCTGAGAATTTAAACACTACTAAATGATGTCTTCATGTAAACTAAAGCATGTTAGCTTAGACCACGTATACTGTTGTTTTTAGATCTATGGCACATCATAGTCAAAATATTTAGAGGGGAAAAATAAATTAAGTTGAAATAAATTAGCAATATCGCACGCTGACAAAGTTAAGCTGCAGCTTTAAAAAAAATTATGGAATGTTCTTAACAGAAAAACAAAAATATTCTTCGTTAATTTTTGGGTGTTTGCTGCTCCATATTATTTCCTGTCATAGACATAGCACATGACAACTGTCATTGCTAACCGCCCTCCTTCTTCACCCCTACCACCTCACCGTAGCTCCCCACGCCACATCTGATCGCCCCTCCCCTCCCACACAGTCCACGCCGCTGGCCGGTGCAATGTTTTCATATGAAATGTCTATCCGACGGTAAGTGAACACTCGGTGTTTTGAGCACCTTGGTACGCCAATGTTTGCAGTCAGCCCCCCTCTGCACCAAAAACAGGAATCACCAAGAACTCGCGCCTACTTTTTGAAATATATATATATATTGTATTTGTTGGGCCGCACTGCAAGAAGGCCTAAATGTTTTGTCTTCGGGTGAGCATTAGAGTTCGTTTTCGAAAACCCATCAATTACTACTATAGAAGTACCAGCAACGGTTAAGTAAGACCTGCCTCACAGACGTGATGACTAAAACTTCTCCCCTACGATCCAGTGTATATCAAATCTCCTAGTTTAAAAAAAAAGTATATATGTATATATATATGCATGTAATAAAAATCAATACCTTGATCAAAGTCAATATCATTCAACCTATTGATTTTAGAGCAAGATCAGAAAGCCTTGCTAAAACTTCTCCCCTACGATCCAGTGTATATCAAATCTCCTAGTTTAAAAAAAAGTATTTATATATATATATATATATATATATATATATATATATATATATATATATATATATATATATATATATGCATGTAATAAAAATCAATACCTTGATCAAAGTCAATATCATTCAACCTATTGATTTTAGAGCAAGATCAGAAAGCCTTGACTGTCCCAAGAGGGATCGTATATAGTTCTTGATGTATTAGTTTTGAAAAGATCAGCTCCCACAGATCTTAAGAACCAATTGAAGGCTTAGCGAGAGCATTGGAAGAGATTCTAGGAAGTCCCATCCAGCTATGAAATTTCAAAGCATCAAATAATGACAAGTAAAATAACTTTGTGAAATTCAATATCGGCTGCCTTCAGATGTCCTACAAGCTTTGGTATTTCTTTTAAAGCTTTTCTTCGGATAACTCATCATAGAAAGAGGTTAATTTTGTAACGGACACCAATGAATCTTCTTCACTAGCTGATAGTAGACTCCTGGGTTGAACAGCCCCAAACATATCTTCTACTTCCTTGATCTCTGATGATCTGATCTGGTGTTCAGAATGAAGGCGATGAATACACTTCAGCATCTCCTACTGTTTTTCCCCCTGACAGAGTGTGTCCACCATCTATTTAATTGAGCTCCTGCCTCTCCCTTCTTAAAATTTAATCTTCTCTACCAAAATTCCATATTGGCCTGGTTTGAAAAGTGCCATTTCAATAGCATGTTCCACCAAGTGACGTAGATACTGCTATGCAAGATTAATTTCCTCAAGAAGATAAACGTGAAATCACAGGTAGCATGCAAAAGACCTTGTGCTGTTTGACCATCGTGCTCAAATGTTAAGAGGCGGTGCGAGTGACGAATTGGCGAAAATATTCATATTTGAGTATTTAAACAAAAAAAAATAAAAATTAAATTTAAATAAATGTATATTAATTATTTAAAGTTATTAGAAAAGTCAGTAAAATATTAATTTGTTAACCCTATAAATTGATAATAATTAATGTTTTAATATTTTTAATATGTACCGAGTCAATTCATGTACTTGTAATCACCTGACCATATCGTATTTGGTATCGATGGAAAACTCAGAATTTAGATGCATATAGCTTCCTGTCTCCTACGAAAGTTTCCTAATATTTCAATCATGAAACATGGTCATAAGGTGTTTTTCTGACCTAATTATAGGGTCACCTCATTTCTGACGCATCAATTTTGAACTTTTAATAAAGCAGACATTTGAATTGGTTACATGTGTGGAACATTTGCGTGTGATCGATTATCCGTTTATGAAATTCTGTTAAATGAGCAGTGTGTGCTCTGTAAATATGCAATGTTTTTTTTTTAATTTGGTGTTACGCCAAGGTGTGGTTTCGCCCGGTGCGCTCCACACACCCCTAGCTACGCCACTGTCTATCTCTAACCCGTACAGTACGTCGCATGTTCAAATTATAATTATTTTTTTTCATAAATTGGCCCCAAAAAAATATTTTTTTCTAAAACACGCTTCAATATTAAACTATAAAATTGATGACCGTGACATCTTTCGTCAGCATACTTCCTTCACAACTTAAATGTAATCATCATCGTTTTGTTTTTTAAATGTATGATTTTATAACAAAAGCTAATGTGTGACGTCAAACATTATTTTCACCCCTCTCTCCCCTCGCGTCACCAGCTGTCTTACTTTTAGACCCCCCACCCCCCCCCTTTTTCCTCCATCCAGAGCATGACGTGCTTTATAGATAGCCCTAAAAATAAGTATGTTTCCAACTTCATTCTTTCCCAATTACGCTGAAGGAAAATCGATCAAAAATATATATATATATATATTTTTTTTTTCAGTTTATGACTTGATATGATTAAATGCTTGGCAGGTTCATTTTGCATGATCGACGTTCTAATCCTTTAAGAAACTTAAATTTTCACGTCTGAGATCTCTTTCATGATTTGTTTGTTCTTTTCGTTCTCAACATAATTGTTCTTTGAGGATAATGTCATTGATAAAAATAAGCCAAACGATGTTGCCTCGATTATCATGATTTGTTCCGTTATAAAACACACTATGGACATACACTGCATAAGCAATTTAAAATATAAAGGATCAGCAAACTAATCTTAGTAAGCTCACTCATTTTACCCGATTTTAACAAGAACCAAAAAGAAAATAATAATAATAATAATAATAAATTTGACAAAAAGAAGAAACACTCATAAATAAAAAGAAAATTGTGAACAACAGATAGAGATGATTAAGATCTGATAATCCAAAGTCATCTGTGACTGACTTATTTGCAGCATTTCAACGGGTGACAGCCCTCAAGGGTTAGCACGACGCAGCACGACGTTGTGACAGCCGCGTATCTACTTTCACTAGTACGGGGGAAGGCTGCACGCCACGATGATTCAGCAGTTTTTTTCTCCAAGGATTCCAAAACTGGCAACAAAGTGTCACTGCCAAAAAAAAAACAAAACTAAAAAGCAATGCTTTTCTTTTTATTTAATTTCTGTAGTTGATATATTTAAAATAGTTACTATGTATTTATTGGCTATAATTCTTTTCTTCAATTTTATTACATATCCATAAAAATAGTTAAAATGAGAATTTTAAGCTAAATAAAGTTGGTATAATTCGCAATGCAAAAAAAAGGAATAATAATAATTTTCATGCCTTTATTATTGTTGTAAGAACGTATAAAATAAATTTTAGCATTCTAATATTGAATAAAAAAATACTGGGTTCAGTCCATGAATGTAACATCTATTTTTTTCTTCAAAATTTTATATTAAAAATTGTATTTTTAAATGTATAGTCTATTTACAGTTTTACAGTTTGATAAAATTAAAGGTACTTTTATAAAGAGCTGTTTGAGAATCTCCGTACCTAAATAATTAAAACATATGAAGCAAATTTTGGCTCCGTACTACGGTCCTCAAAGTCAGTTGGAATAAACGGGGTTAACGGTGTTGGGGGTACACACCGGGTGTGGGGGACATTATTTATTTTACCCAGCTCTGTATTTAACCAAAGACTATATAAAGGGCTTCCGGACTCAATAAATCAGAAACAGATCACATTGCAGGTAAAAGTATTTCTGAGTTATCTAGCTCTAAATGGTTGACGATATGTTTTAAGATATTGTTGCTTTTTTGTGGGTTTTTGGTTTTGCTGTTTTGTTTTGTATTTTTTGTTGTTGCTGGTTGCTAATTTTCCTTCTTCTTATTGCGTGCAGGCTTAATGAAAAGTTTAATTTTGTCGAGATTTTGAACGAAATATTAAATATATGAACGCTTCTAGCCTCGAATTGTGATTAGAAATGATTTTGGTTTATCATAAAGCACTTCCTCAACTTTAAAAAGACATTGAAATGTTTTCTAGTTAGAATAATTCACTGCAGCGCTAACTTAACATTAAATCATGTCACCTGAAATTGCATCATGGGACCTGAAATTACATCAAACGTAAATTGTTATTGTTTAAATATATTTTGATTGTAAAGTGTGACGCTTCTTCCTTCTAAAGAAAACACAGACAAACAATAAACAATGGCACAAGAGCTGATTTCATTGCTGTCTACACTCCTGCTGCTGTCCGGCGTCCAGTCCCGACTCATCGACCTTTCCCACGACCATGGACCTGATGCCATAATGTCCATTCAACAGCCCCACTACTACTGGAGGCAGGTTTTCCAAGGGGAGTTTATACCTGGCATGTAGTAAGTATATATTAGTTTCCTGGCATGTGCAGGCCCCAGGGTATTCTTTTGGCCCCAACTTAGTTTCACTCCCGCACATTCACACGGATCGGCGGCGGGGGAAGGGGGGGGGGTGGGGTTTGGGGGGGGGGAGATGGGGTAAAGCAACAATCGAGGGCATCGAAGACTCCATAGCGAACGCATTGCGGGAAACTTTGGAAGGGGGGTTTTATTGGACACCATCCCTAGACAAATTTAGAAAAAAAATCATAATTCTCTGATGCATTTTGGCACATACCTAAGTTTAGATTTGAAACCTTACACATTGAATCGGAGAACAGCAGAAGAGAAGTTTGGGTCTTTTGAACTTTTGTCTTTTTTAAAAAAAATATATATATATGAATTAATTTCTTCGTTAAAGAACTTAATTAAAAAGGGATTTATTTTTAAAACAGATATTGGTACGTAACAAATGGGGCCGTAACAAGAAAGGAGGTTTAATAATTACTTCTACATATTTCCACCATTTACCAGATACACAAATAGAAAAAAATACTCTTTTGCAGAAAATGTCTAACAATAAACGTTCTTTAATGACCATGTACACACACAAAAATTGTCTATAAACGGCAATTTTTAAAAACAAAAATAACCAAAGTTAAGCACCGTGATGACATACACATGAACGACCTTCCCTAATTTAAAAGTTGATATCTATTTGTAAAGAGATAGAAAGGGAAACATAATTGATAATTAGCTAGAGCAAATGTAAAAATAGTATTGTAAAGGTTATACTATCGCTGGAAAGGTAGTTTGATGTTTCGTATTGCTGAGTGTGGATGGCGCCCCCTTTTTTTCCCCACATAATGCACGTCTTTAACGTAAGGATGCTGCAAAAATGAATAACGTTTAAATACCGGTATAACATGAACTGACTCGCCCCTCCACGTCCCGACCTATCGCAGTGGACCTACCGCTCCTCTTTTCTTTCCCTCTTCCCTATTTAATCTCTCAATCTCTTGCTTTCTGTCATAATTCATTGAGCTGCCCACCGATACTACTTCTAAGCTAATCGCAATTTTTTAAAATTTTATTCTGTTTTTATCTTTTGTTTTGTTCGCTGACGAAGGCTTCCTGCCGACGCGTTCATTGTATTGTTGCGTTCCTTTTTTTCAGGTTTAACCCTACTTCGTTTTATTCATTTTATATTTTGCTAACCTGATTGTTGACTCTCCCCTAATACTCATGATTATAGACGTTTCAGTGCATTGGAGTAAAGACTTTAATATAATTCTAACTCTTCTTTAACTACATACGAATCTTTCACCATTTAAATTATTTTCATATGATGAGTTCAGTCATTACGTATTTGGAGTTTCGAATTTGATTCTTGTAACTTGAGTGATCCTAATTCAAATTTATTTAATCTCCATTTTTTTTATTGATGCGTATTTTTGAAATGGTGTAACAAATGACGTAATGATTCGATTTCTCTGATAGAAACACTTTTAGAAATGTAAAAGTTTAAACAAAAAAAAAAAAAACAGCAACATAAGTTCAACTTACACTCATGTAAATAACCAAAAGTGCACATAAACAACCGTATACATAAACTTCCTAATTCAAATTTATTTAATCTCCATTTTTTTTATTGATGCGTATTTTTGAAATGGTGTAACAAATGACGTAATGATTCGATTTCTCTGATAGAAACGCTTTTAGAAATGTAAAAGTTTAAACAAAAAAAAAAAAAACAGCAACATAAGTTCAACTTACACTCATGTAAATAACCAAAAGTGCACATAAACAACCGTATACATAAACAACCGCCAATATAACAAATCGTGTACATAAACAACCGCGTACATAACCAACCGTTTACATAATCAACTGTGTACTTAAACAACCGTGTACATAACCAACCGTGTACATAACCAATCGTGTACATAACCAACCGTGTACATAACCAACCGTGTACATAGCATGTAACAAAATAACCCCTAGGAAGTACGAAGCTATTTTTTTATTATCAAACACAGTCACAAACTAACTGGACAGTAAGTGTTTTTTTTTTTTAATTATCAAACTATGACACAAACCAACTAAGTTGTTTTTTTGTTACCAAACACTGTCACAAAGTAACTAGACAGTAAGTTTTCTTTTTTAATCTACACAAGATATCAAAAATGTTTCTCTTAAATAAAAAATGTTTCAAAACATGACAATCCTCTCTGTCTTCCATTTAACGTGTATGCTTACGGTTTCTAACAATCAATGCGGTTTAGGAACTCGAATCCATTTCTCGATATTTAGAACTGAAAAAATTCTTTACTAAACTAGTTCTTAGATACACTGTATGATATTTGAGCATTGTAATCATGGCTCCGCGGATAGCAAGTCCTGATAAAGGAATCAATCCGCTCAGTTTCGTCTTCATATCACATTACGTGGCACATACGTATTTTCAATAGTTTTTTTTTTCTTTGTTCTTTTTAATTTTTTTTTTAATCATTCAACTTTAAAATAATTTCTAATTAAAATCTTTTTTTTTTTAAAATCCACCGAGACTATTTTCAAACGACCTAGTTATGTTTGAACAAACTATTACCTATTTCAGTTCTGAGACAGGCTCATATTTTACTGGTGAGCACGGGGGGACCCACATGGACGTGCCTGCTCATTTCTCCAGGGGTGAGTTGCTAAAAGTATTAGCTTCAACTTATTACACTCCTGACGACATGTTCTCCGCAACATGATCGGAGAAAAATGTTGAAAGGTTACTTAGATAAATATATTTATCGTATTTTTTTTCAAAAATATACTTTGTCTCGCAGTTGAGATTTCTTAAGTATTTTAAAGGAAGGAAAATATCGAAAAATTCAATTATTTGATTAAATGAAGGCGATACTTTCTTAAGCTCTAAGTGTTTCTTTGCCAGATGGTAATAGATTTCATCATGATAAATATTTGGGCTGAAAAAAAAATAAATAGAACAAGTTATTCATGTCGCGCTAAAAATTGCGGTCATCTTCAGGTGGCTGGAGAGTCCAGCAGGTGCCCCTGGAGCTGACCATAGCTGACGGTGTCATGATAGACTGCTCCTACGAGGCCAGCCGCAACAGATCCTATCTGATGCCCATTCAGAAAGTAGGTCGGCAGACTTGTGTAAACCTTTGACATAACATTGCAAGTGTTGTTAACACACGACACTCAAATGAATCTGTGAATATATACATTGTCATGTAAATAAAGCTGACGGACGTAAACGTTGTTGAAAAACAAATTAAAGTAAAGGGGACGCAATCATTCAGATTTATGCCTTCTCTCCCTTCAAAAAAAAATAGTACAATTAATTTAGCAGTGATTTCTATTTCAACGCGGTATTTGGGCTAAGCAGAACATGCATGAACTGTATTTGGCACTCTTGTTTTTATGGCCATGTATTTAATAGTTTTATATGCTAATTTTTGGCTCCATTTAAAACAAAATGTCCAACCTCGCAACAAAACCATTAAGTTATATGTCTATAAGAAGCACTCACAGGCATGGGTTTATTTTTAATATTTTTTAATATCTTTGTTTAAAACAATTAGCACGTCAATCAATACAATTCTACTTGGAACGTTTATTTGACTTTTGGTCCTTACCTACCTTTAGATTCTGGACTGGGAAGCCAACAATGGTCAGATACCAGACAAGGCTGCCGTCATCATCAACTTTGGATGGTCCCAATATTACAAGAACTTCACGGAATACCTGGGATCACCTAATGACAACTACTTGTTAGTCAAATTAAGAGAAAACTTTCAAATATACAACTTAACTTCAAAACATTTTTGTTAGCAAATTAAAAAAGCTGGAAATCGGATTTTGTTCTCTAAAGTAATTTATCGCGTTATTTTCTACCTGACCAATCAAATTGTAGAGTAATTTATCGCGTTATTTTCTACCTGACCAATCAAATTGTAAAGTGATTTATCGCGTTATTTTCTACCTGACCAATCAAATTGTAAAGTGATTTATCGCGTTATTTTCTACCTGACCAATCAAATTGTAAAGTAATTTATCGCGTTATTTTCTACCTGACCAATCAAATTGTAAAGTAATTTATCGCGTTATTTTCTACCTGACCAATCAAATTGTAAAGTAATTTATCGCGTTATTTTCTACCTGACCAATCAAATTGTAAAGTGATTTATCGCGTTATTTTCTACCTGACCAATCAAATTGTAAAGTGATTTTTTGTTCTACTCTCTTTTAAGGTACACTTTTTTTATTTGCATTCACTTCCAGAGAGTTTTCTTTCCCCGCCATCAGCAAAGAGGCGGGGTACTTCCTCTACGAGCAGCGTAACATTCTCATCATCGGAACCGACACGGCGAGCCCCGACCCCTCGGACCCCAGTGGGCTCCCCATCCACCAGAAGTACCTGCCCAACAACCGACTCATCATCGAGGACCTCAAGGACACCGGGTTCCTGCCCCCTAGAAACTTCCGTCTCCACGCCTCGCCCGTGAAGTACGTCAACGCCACGGGCGCACAGGTCCGGGCCTACGCCATGACGTACGACACGAGCAGGGATCACTTTGGCTACGACTCGGCCCCTCAGACCGGGACGGCGAGCCTCGTGTTGACTTTGGTGACGTCTGCTTTGGGAACAATCAGAATGCTGTTTTAAACGTTTGTAAATTTTTTGAACATCCTCCCTTAAATTATTTGTATAATCTGGTTATTTAAAAGATACGTTTTTTATATACATTTTTAAATAAATTAAAAAAATAATCATGATAATGAGTACTTTTGTTTTTTTAATAGAGAATGAATTGGATCACGAAATGCAAATCACATTTAAAAAAAAAAAAATTAATATATATTTTTTTTAAATATATTTTTATAAATTAAAAGAATTATCATAATAATGATTACTTTTGTTTTTCATAAAGAATGAAATGGATTACAAACTGCAAATCATATTTTAAAAAAAAATTTTTTATTAACAATTATTTATAAATCATTTTGACAACATCCCCACCAACCCCCACCACAACCCCCACAAACCAGCTTTCCCCAACATAACATCAATGATGCCAATACAAAAAAAAAATGTAAACACTTAAATTCTCTATTATTTTTTTTTTGTTAAGACACTAAGCACATTGACATTTTGTGTTATTTATCAAAATTTAAATTAAATAATCGATGTCTCTCTAAGTAAAAAGTCAACACGACTATTGCTGATACAGCATAGTTCCGTAGAGCACTGACTGTTTGCAGAGAGCAGTGGCTGTTTGCAGAGAGCAGTGGCTGTTTGATGTCCATTGTAAACTAGCATTATGATATAAACCAACAACTTTCTGCCCCCCCCCCCCATACAGTGTTAAAATTGTAAAGAAACTGGGGGGGGGGGGGGGGGGGAAGACTTCACCTGTTTTAAGCAACCCGGGTTTGAGGGACTGCCTGCTGCTCTTTGGAGTAACAAATGCAGCTCTTTTTTATGTGCAAAATATCAATTTTTTAATTACATTTCAACAAAGACCCCGCCCCCCCTCACCTCCGACTGCTGCTCCAAAAAATATCTTCTTAGTAGATAAAATGGCTCGTAACTCTAAAATAAAATAATGCCTAGACGTGCGCTGTAATTAGGCTAGTACATGACGATCACATTTCCAGCACGTCTGTCTACGTGATTCGATTCTTTAATCCAATCCTTTTCATAATTACTCTAAGGTCCCTCCATTTTAAGTAATAGTGCACCAGATCTTGATATTGTGTTAGTCCTTCTACGCTTTTTTTAGACTCAGTAACCCAATGGACAATCCTCTCAAACTTAACTGAAATATTTTTCGTATGTTTTTACCAAAGCATGCAATAAATCTGACATTTGATATTGGAAACACGTGATGTTTTATTAGCATTTCTCTTTAAAGAAAATACCCCCCCCCCCCAAAATTGTTCATGCCGAAGTCTTAAAAAGTCGAACTTACCCCAAAAAAACAAAACAAACCCAGTGTCAAAAAAAGATGTTACAACTTAAAATGTACATTCAACAAGTCTGACCGCAACATGTCTTATTGATCATTTTTACGCTGGAAAATTTCTGTTGTACTTCTAAAATATCACATGCTGCCCGTCAAGTGCCACAAGTCACAAGTCAATGGAAGGCGCACAATGCAGCAAAGCGGAGCGGAGGCATAATGCCAAAAGCTTTATGCTCTGTAACCAGATAAATGGACTCGAATAAGTAAAATCTATATGGTTTCTTAAATGGCTTCATAACTTGTCCTTATTTTTTTAAAATCCTTTATATTAAGTCCGCTTTTGTTTGTGTGTGTTCTTGTTTAAGGCAAACAAATCTTCGGACGGCTAACTGACCCACTTGCCGTCATTCTATGGAACTGAAACATGGCACATAGACTCTTTCCCGATGAAAAAACATTTTTTTTTTTTTACTTTTCAGCACCCCCACCCCTAAATGTTTTCCTATTTTTCAAGGTAAAGATTAATAAAATATGATTTTCTCCTTTGAGATGGGTTTTGCTATGGAGATTAATTGCGTAGCTACTTATTTTCTATTTGTGACGTATTTGGGAATGCAGCAAAATGTATTTTTGAAGGGGAAAATGAAAGAAATGTGATACGTGCTTTCGACTGAAGTTTGCACATAACCTCTTCTTAATTAATGACAACACACGTGCAATGACATGAAGCCAAACAAAAATGAATATAAAAGATTTATGCGGAAAAAAAATAATAATTTAGGCGTTGTTTAATTTAGACGTTAAAGCAACACAAAAAGATAAAATAAAATAACGGTTAGGTTGTCTTTGATAAAACTTAGTTTTGAAAGATTTATGAACATTATCGTAATTTATAGGCTATATTATGTGTGGCGTTATGAAAAGCTTTTTTTTAAAAAAAAAAAAAAGATAACTATTCTAACTCAATAAAGCCAAATTATAAAAAAA
>CAXITT010000098.1:887689-912386 GCA_964033795.1 Lymnaea stagnalis | reverse complement strand
ATTTCACGAAAAAAAAAAAAAAAAAAAAAAAAAAAAAACTAACAAGGGGGAAGAAGATGAAGCACTGGGGATACATGTTTATAGCCGGATCAAGTTATCAGTCACTCTTAGGCTAGCAGGTGGTCAAGCCGGACCAAAACCTTCACAGTTCGAAAAGAGAAAAGCTTCTTCATCACCCCCTTCAAAGTATAAGTGACTGTGGTATGAAATCTCTACTGCCTCGCGGGGTAAGCACGGAGAACACCTATAAGCCAGGTTAACCTGCGTATATTTACTATAAAAATCCGTGTCAACTATATGCGGTAGATTTTTATGAGCCAGTTCCTCGTGTTAAAATACAGCTGCGGTTCTGAACTGTGGGTCGCGACCTCTTTGGGAGTCGCACGACCCTTACCCAGGGGTCGCACGACCATTACCCAGGGGTTGCCTTAGAAAAAAAAAATTACTAACAGGTACGAAGTAGCAACGAAAGTATTAGTGTGGCTGGGGGTCGCCACGACATGAGAAATTGTCTTAAAGGGTCATTAAGGAAGGTTGAGAACCACTGAAACAGAGCATTGTGAGAACACCCTGGCCACGTTCTAAGGCAGTGGTTACCCAGAATACTGCACAGCTGTGATAAATGTATTTTTTTTTTTTTTTTTTTTATTAATGCCATAGGACGTTAGTCTGCGGAACCTTTTGAATACTAACAGCCAACTTGAGAAAAAAATTATAGGAAAATCTTCTTTTTCCAAAAAAAAAGTAAATTTAATTATTCAAAGGTGCTCTTAGTACAATTGGACACAAGGCACCTTAGAAAAAAGCCTGTATTCTGCAAGGGAGTTACGAATGACGACTGTGTTCGAGAAACTCACTTCTACAGGTCAAGTAGTAGTATCACGCCAACAATGGCCGACACCGACATAATTCATAATGACATAGTTATATTAGAGATGTTTCGTGGAAGGGAACATACATTTTACAACAATTTAAAATTATTAAATTTTTTTTTTGGTTATCAAAACGTTTTATTTTGTTAGTGGTTACAAGTTAAAAAAAATACTGCCCCTGATTTTTATTTTTGTACAAATCCTCTATTTTTGTAACGCACACAACAGTGTCTGTGCGGTGCACCAGATCAACAGTATATCTCTAAAGCGCCAAGTAGAAATGTGTGCACATTTTTAGTGCCGTCAACACCATGCACTGCTTATATAACAAACTGTATGTACAATAATACCTATGTTTTAAGTCATGCGCTGTAAACAAAAATTAGAGGAATGTTGGAACCATTCGTTGTTCTAACAGTTAACATGCTTTCAATATTCTCATGTTATCACGCTTAAAAATGATGAATTTCAGAGTCACCCGCTTAGCAGCTAACAGCCAGTGGCGTAGTATAAGGTCAGTGCCGCCCGTGGGGGGGGGGGGCATATTTTTTCCGCCACCACCCCCCTTTTTTCCCACAAAAAAACTCTACAACTGGTCGAAAAGGCCACCCATCCCTACAGAGAAAACAGTGCCACTGGGGGGGGGGGGGGCGGGCGGATCGCCTTATTACGCCACTACTTACAACGACTTTTATAACCTTACAAACAAAGCAACAGTTGGCATTAAATTACTCATGAAGATAACATAATAGCTGTGAACAAAAAAAAAAACATTGAATACACAAAGTACACTCGTGTTCGGGGCAAGCTGTTTCCCTAGTGTCAAGGGGGCCCTCGGCCCAGTGGGACGGTTAGTCAACACTTGACTTCTGTCTTCGTGTAAAATTAATTGTTCGAAAAAAAAAATTAAATGAACCAAATACAACTTGACAAAAGGTTCACATAAAAAAAAACATTCAGTCACCAATATTTGAAATTTTGCTTCAAAACACTAAATTATTATAATTAATTTTTTTTTTTTTAAATATACATATTTTATAATTTAAAAAAGCCGTTGATTAAATGAGTATACACGTATTTATATCATAACTTAAAATGAATGCACAGAATTTCAAATATTCGTCTTGCCCACATACCAATCTCTCATGTATCATGACACCCCCCGATTGAAATTTGCCTAGTAGAGCTGCCTCAGTTCACTTTTTTTTTAATCCATTTCCACATCTACGAAGTCGTGGGATTTGGCCGCCTCCTCGACTCCGACCCTGTCGTGTTTGCCGTTGTGGGCGTCTTTGGTGGAGCTGTCGGTCACACCAAGGGTCGCCACACCAGAGTCGTGCGCGGAGTTGCGCTCGGGACTTCTTCTAGCGGACGAGCTGACCGGTCGGGCGTTAAACGTGCCCAGGGCGTCGCCGTCCAGGGGGATCATTTCGTCGTTCGTCTTAATGTAGGACTGTCGGACGTTGTTGCTGTCTCTGGGCCTGACCTCAAGGATGTCGTATTGGCTGTCGGGTCGGAAGAAGGTGCGCGAGTTAGGTCCCTGCCGGAGGAGAAATATGAGACAGTTATAGAATCATTAGATATAAATACACACGCACATATATATATAAATAAATAAGTATATATATATATATATATATATATGAATGTACGTGTATATGAGTATAGTTATTTATCGGAGTCGGCAATAAGTTTATGGATTACTAACATCCATCGTAGGATATCATTTGACGTCCATTAGGTGTTTTATCAGAACATTTCTCTTCTTTATCCACCAGTCTCAGGGGATTACTCAATATAATCTATTGATTAAGTCATGTTGGTCAACATTTTCAGGAGGTTAGTCAATATCTGATATTGATTAAGTCATGTTCGTTAACAGTTTCAGGGCATTAGTCAATACCATCTATTGAGTAAGTTATGTTGGTCAACAGTTAACTGGAATGGCCAATAACGTCTAGTTGGTTGTTGCATCTTAAGTCTTAAGATAACTTGGAATTGTAAACTAAATAATCCCATCTCATTAAAGGTACTCAATCTTTGAGGAAAAAAGGTATCTTTCCTCACCTTGTCAAACTCATCGATTGGACTTTGGGGCTCGGTGCGCAGACATCTGTAAAACAATCAAATAAATTTGTTGTTTTTTACTTAAATATTAACATATTTTAATTATGTTCACATCGTCCACGGACTCTAACAAACAAATGAATGCGATTCGATTTCAAAAGATGCTGGCAGCTAATTGTGTCTAGTGAAGTAAACATTTTAACTTTTTATAAATACAAATCATTGTCAAGTTCGAACATTATAACATCTATCATTATGAATGTGTGAACAACACATGGGAGACACGTAATATTCTTAATATTGCTTTTACAATGTACAGGGTGTTGTTATCGAGAGAAGAAGGCCAATCAGTTAGTTTGGTGGGATTTATGCTCACTGCACACAATCAGATTTCCATCGAATTTTTCTTAAAACTTGACGAAAATTTGAAGCCAATTTGACGAAAATTTGATCGTATGATCTGAGCATGAAGAAGACTATAACAATGGTGGAGAGAACAGTGACCGGCGTTTGTGTTTCAGGATTTCGTTAATAACTTTTTCAAGCAAAAGATTATTTTCTTGCAGTATAGTAGGAATTGAAATGTATGTGATTTGATTCGAAGCATCTTCATATTTCTGTGAAGCGTACTCATTACTGTGGATGGCGATGGCGTGAACGTCGATTTTAAATGTAGTCACTGTTTGGAAGCACATCGTCTCCGGTATTCTTTGTAACTAAACATAACGGTGACGCGCATTTGTATTCGACTTAACCGAAATGTAAGTTCAAGTCATAGTTCTGGGCAGTGGCGGGAAATAAAATCTTCAAATTTGTCGTGCTTCCGTCATCTATATCGGAACAAATTAAAAAAAACGGGGGCGTCATACTGTTTAAAGGGCATACTAATAATACTTATTGAAGTGAAGTAAAACGAAATTAAAAAATAAGAATTCAAGTCCTGGCGTAGGAAGAGCAGAGTGTTAAAGCGTTTGATGTGAATACTGTAAGGCCTACTTTTATACAAAGAAGGCAGAAATAAGAATAACTCATTATTAGGGAAGAATAAACACTATAATGTTTATGTTACGGGATGTCATAAATGAGTGTTACCACGCCCGCCCCCCTTCCTCCTTTTCCACTACACTTGCCCCCTCAAAATAAAAATAATAATACTAAAAAAAAAACACATACTAAAGGCACTTGTCAATGTTCTCGCCATGATTTCGTTTTAAAGATGAGATCATCATTTTGCAAGAACCATGTGTATGGAAGTGATGAACTACTTGCTTGACGGCTGTGTATGGAAGTAATGAACTATTTTCTTGGGTATGCATGGTAGTAATGAACTACTTCCTTGACGGCTGTGTATGGAAGTAATGAACTATTTTCTTGGGTATGCATGGTAGTAATGAACTACTTGCTTGACGGCTGTTTATGGAAGTAATGAACTATTTTCTTGGGTATGCATGGTAGAAATGAACCACTTACTTGACGGCTGTGTATGGAAGTAATGAACTATTTTCTTGGGTATGCATGGTAGTAATGAACTACTTCCTTGACGGCTGTGTATGGAAGTAATGAACTATTTTCTTGGGTATGCATGGTAGTAATGAACTACTTGCTTGACGGCTGTTTATGGAAGTAATGAACTATTTTCTTGGGTATGCATGGTAGAAATGAACCACTTACTTGACGGCTGTGTATGGAAGTAATGAACTATTTTCTTGGGTATGCATGGTAGTAATGAACTACTTCCTTGACGGCTGTGTATGGAAGTAATGAACTATTTTCTTGGGTATGCATGGTAGTAATGAACTACTTGCTTGACGGCTGTTTATGGAAGTAATGAACTATTTTCTTGGGTATGCATGGTAGAAATGAACCACTTACTTGAAGGCTACGACAATGATGACAATAAGAACACATAAGCCCAGCAGTGTTGCAATGACCGCCACGGCAATGGTCAGTGACTCAACTTGATCGTCCCGTTCTGGTGAACAAAGATAACGAAACAAACTTAACATTTATTTCATAGTCCAGAGCTAAAAGTTACTTTATTAAACGTCTTCAGTTTGTATAAAGTACCCAAAGAAAATGAATGGTTCGGAAACTGATTTAAATAAAAAAATAAAAATCATAAAATCATAATTTGTTTTAAAGGGAAAAAAAAAAATTGAAAAAAAAACAAAACGCATAGGATGACATATTTAATTAAATGACGGGGGACGCAACTTGGTAAATGCATCTCAAGTATATCAGTTGTTAGTTCCCTTGAATATCACGCCGGTCAAAAGTTTCAATGGATTAGTCAATACCATCTATTACGTAAGAAAGTTATGTTGGTCAACAGTTTCAAGGGAGGAGTTTAAAATCCTCCCTTGAATATATTTATCAGGGATGAAGCTAATCACCGGGGGTTGTATTTCATTGGAGTAACGCTTGACCTGCATGCTTAAAAGTAACATTGGTAATAGCTGAGGCTAACAGGATTCATACGATGATCGGACCTGGTGCTGGAGAGCGCGTTCATTTTTTTTCTAATGAAGTATTTCATGAATACACAACACGTTGAAAAAAAAAAATCACTGACGTTAGTACTGTGTCGCTGTGTCGCATAAGTGCTTGAAATATGTGTCAGGACACACATCAAACCGTTCTTGTTGTTTTTTTTCTTCTGATTTTTGGGAGTTGGGAGTGGGACTGAAATTTTGATAGGATGTGTTGTCATCGGCAACGAGTCTATGTGCTAAGTTTCGACTCGATAGCTTGGCGGGAAGTGGGCCAATTAGTCGTCCGAAAATTCAGCCGCCCAGCCACCCACACACAAAAAAAGCGAAGTTAAAATAAAGGATCTTAAAAAAACAGCACAAGATCTATTATGAATATTATTAAAAGCACAACAGGCACCTTTTATTCTTCCCTGGAGCTGCTGGTTTTCCTTGACTAAATCCAAGGTGCTAGACCTATTCGTATCGTAGCCGCTAGCAGTGGCTGTACCAGCTGCAGAAGAAGAACTGGCCTGGCTCGATGAAGTATCCCACGCGCTGGATGAGTTGTCTGTTCTGGATGAGCTGTCTGTGCTGGATGAGCTGTCGCTGGTGCTGTCCGTCGAGTTGATCCGCACTGTCGTGGTGTCGCTGTACGCGCCGTCCGAAGAATCGGTGTCTCCGTTGCTGGCGGTGGTGTAGTTGCCGCTGTCCGACGACGATGGTGACGTTTCGTGAGCACTGGTTGTGGCCGTCGAATGCATGGCGGTGGAGTAGTCGGTTTCCGGCTCAGTGGAGGTGGCTGTCGTTTGTTGTGATGTCGTCATTGGTGAAGTCGTTGTTGCTTGTGTTGATGAGCTTGCAGCGAGTGGTGTAGTCGTCGCTGTTGAAGGTGTAGCTGGAGTGGTCGTTAAAGACGACGACGATGTCGTTTTAGTGGTTGTTGCTGTTTCAGCTGTTGTCGTTGCCGCAGCTGTTGTCGTTGCCGCAGCTGTTGTCGTTGCCGCAGCTGTTGTCGTTGCCGCAGCTGTCGTCGTGGGTGAAGCTGTTGTCGTTGCCGCAGCTGTTGTCGTTTCCGCAGCTGTTGTCGTTGCCGCAGCTGTCGTCGTGGGTGAAGCTGTTGTCGTTGCCGCAGCTGTTGTCGTTGCCGCAGCTGTTGTCGTTGCCGCAGCTGTTGTCGTTGCCGCAGCTGTTGTCGTTGCCGCAGCTGTTGTCGTTGCCGCAGCTGTTGTCGCTGCCGCAGCTGTTGTCGCTGCCGCAGCTGTCGTAGTGGGTGAAGCTGTTACCGGCGCAGTCGTTGTCGTCATCACAATTGTTGTTGGTGCAGCTGTTGACGTCGTCGCAGTGGTGGTTGGTTCAGCTGTTGTCGTGGGTGCAGCTGTTGTCGTATGTGCAGGTGTTGTCGTAGTTGCAATTGTTGCAGTTGTCGTGACCTGAAATGATGATATATTTGTTTTTTAATATTGCAATACTATTTCATTATTTTTAATTTCAATTTAAACGATTTTTTATGTACACGACACCAACAATGTTAATAAGTCTTTAGTGTTGTTAATAAGCTTTGCTATGCATGCAGCATTATAAGGTCAGGGGTTGGTAGGTCAAAGGGTATGAATAAATATAGTTTAACAATGGCATAATGTTGCAATTAAAAAAAGTGTCAGTAGTAAGCCTTGACGAGTGCGACGGCCAGAAGAATCGACCGGTGTGACAGTCGTAGGCCTTGACTTGTGGGACAGTCTTAAGCCTTGACAAGTATGACGGTCGTAAGCCTTGACGAGTGTCACCGTCGTAAGCCTTGACTAGTGTGAAGGTCGTAAGCCTTGACTAGTGTCGCAGCATTAAGCCTAGTCTAGTGTGACAGTCGTAAGCCTAGACTAGTGCTACAGCATCTAGTGCGACAACTGTAAGTTTAGACTATGGAGCATGCGCCCCTTAATTTGACCTGCAAGAAGCTGTAGGACGCTGTCAAATGGTCTACATAAAATTCAACCGCTTCTACGAAATGTCCTACCTCATCTGTAGATGCGCCTGTGGACAAGGAAGATTCAGACGTTGAGGAAGGGTCTGTTTGGCAGTTAGCGAAGGACAACGTCAGTAGAAGCACGGCTGTGTGGAAGAAGAAGAGAATACTTTTCTTGATGTTATCGCGTATTGAGGACACTATTTCAATCATAACAAAAATAGTTTCTACCTTTAAAAAAAAAAAAAATAATTTAAAAAAAAATAGCCCCCATCTGTCGCAGTAACTCAACACTTGTACCTTAATGAATGAAAAGAAGGCATGTATTTAAAACATGTGTTCTGTGTGTGTGTGTGCATTTTCACAATGTAACTACTCAATGTCGTCGTAATGAAAGCAAAAAGGCACGACCAATGTATAAGATGAAGTTATAAAACAAAGAGTTGCTTGGTAAATAAACTGAAATCATTAAACGGCGGTAATAGCGTAAAATCTGTGGTATGTGAAGCAAACTGGGATTCTGTTTATATTTACATTGCTGAGCATCAACTGCAGGGTTTCTTTTAGCTATATCTGGGTTTCCCCCCCCCCGGGGAAAGCCAAGTGCCCCCCCCCCTGGGAGCAAAAATATGTCCAACAATAAATCAACTGCCACTGCTGGCACTGCACCCCCCCCCCCGAAAAATCTGAAGTGCCCCCCCATCCCCGGGAAGAAAATTTCTGAAATAATCACTGATCAACTGACCGAATGGGGGGGGGGGGGTCACCATTTTGTTGTTGCAGCAATGACGTCAGTTATCGAAATCTTATTTTGTGATAGTCTCCGGTTGAGTTGTTTGTTTGTTTTTTTTTTTTTCGTAATCCTTGTTTTGTTTTTTTTAAACTTCGCTTTTGGTAGGTACTCCAATGTATACAAAAATTCGGTATGTTTACTTCGCTGTATACAAATCATGAAGTTCACCTCTTTGTCAGAGTTTATGATATATGGCAATACTTAACTGTCTTATTTCAAATGTTTACCTTCATACAGATGGGCAGTGCAGAGGCGAAGCCTCGAACCGTCAACAATAACAAATAAACAACAACAAAAAAAAACGTATATTTTATTACATTTTTTTTTCTCTTCTGAGAATAAACAGCTGCGGGGTGAAGAGCATATGACTAATTCCCTGAAGAGCTCTACTCTTCACACTCTTGATGGTGCTCTACTCTTCACACTCTTGATGGTGCTCTACTCTTCACACTCTTGATGGTGTCTTCCCCCGCCCCCACCCAAACCGGTACAGTCACTGCAATCTGCGTGAGGCATTTGTTGAGAGCGATAGTGATCCTAGCGATAAAGAAGCAACTCAAGAACAGTTCGTGACTGAACAGCAATTGAGTTCACTATAGTAGCACTGTGTGAACGCGAGCATGTCATCTCAACCAGTCAGTGCATGTCAAGCACACAGCATATCTGTAATATTTCTCTCACGTATACTTTTATACTGCAACTCACAATTTTGGAAGAAAACAATCAAACAAGTCCTCGCGCATCCTTAAGAGTATTAGTCATTGGTTGTTGTTTTGTTTTTTTGTTGTTATAAGCACTTACGCCCCAGAGAACCGTTTGCGACTTCGAAACCATGTTTTAGCTCCACCATTCCCACTTTACACCAAATCTCCTATGGAACGTGCTGTGTTGTAAATCGTGGCGTAGAAAGTATGGGCGGAAATAGCCCCCGGGTTGTTACTATTTTAAATATATATATATATATATATATCTATATATATATAGATATATATATATATGAACAGGCGACATTTTCGGGCAACTACAGCTTTGGTTTAGTGGGAGTGGAGGGGGGGCGGCAAAAAAGTGGCCCACCCCAGGCGGCACTTACACGATCTACGTCAAGGGTTTTGAAAGGAAACGGGAAATGACGCTGTTTTATAAAGACTCTAATAAACTTTCAATGCATTATTCTATACGTCCATTTTTTTTAACAACCACTGGCACTTTTCTTTTGTTCTGACATACGTCAGTCAAAATGTGATGATGGTGGAGAGTTCGCAGGACGAAATCACAAGGCCTGGGATTTTTTATTTTAGGACAATAAGCTGGTTGCCTAGACAACAAATCGCCCCGACTCCACGCACCTAGATATCCCAAGGGATCATCATCTGTGGATCACACAGCCTGACACAATTGGCGTCTCAGGAGTTGCTGGAATTTTCAATGTGTTAATGGTATCGGCCTACGGGACTCCTTCTCCGGGTTTGAAGTCTTTTGAAGCGATAGCGCCAAAATTATGGAAGTTTGCCTCAATCTTTGAGGTCAATGGAAAATGATAAAAAATCATTAAAGAAAGATTTAAAGACTTTTTTTAAAAAAAATAGGTTTAAGAGCAACAGAGCGCTGTGAACAGGCTAAGTAGCATGGGTACAGGCGCTATATAAATATTCAAGTCAATTCAAATTCAGAGTTTGGCTTGTCTTCGATGAGTCGCCATCCAAGTTTAACGAGTCCTCCCATCGACCCGGGGCGCTGGTGATGTCTTTACTCGACGCGGTTATTGGTGGGGAGTGAACTACACAGCACCAGCTTTTTTTGTGTTGTTTTTAGGATTGACTCATTTTAGACCACTTGCTAACCCGATACGTGCTATTTAAAGCACCCCGCTGTTCTAGCACACGGTATCAAGAAATTTAATTCACATCACGGGTCTAGCACGCTAATGTAAAAAAATTGCATGCACGCCACTGCTCTAGCACACGGTGCCAACCCATTTTAAAGCACACCACTGCTCTAGCTCACGGTATCCATACATTGCATGCACACCACTGCTCTAGCTCACGGTATCCATACATTGCATGCACACCACTGCTCTAGCTCACGGTATCCATACATTGCATGCACACCACTGCTCTAATCAACAGTGTAATCACATCAAATCATTTAAGCTCATTGGAGGTATGTATCCTCAAAACGTCTATTTTCAATTTACCTCGCTAAATGTTACGACTATACAAAAAGCAATAAAACTCTCTAAGTTAGACTCATTTCTACTCAAGTTTTACCAAGTAATTTGATTACAAATATCGAAATAAATATATAAAGATATAATGATTGGTATTATTCATTCTATGGTTCAATCAATTTTCTTTTTGAAGTCATACAAAAGATATGTTCAAGCTCAACAGAGGGTTTGAAAAGGATTAAACTAGCAGGGGCGAAGCTATGTGCTATGGTAGTAGCACCGGGGGCAGTTCAAGATGTGTGCCGCCCCACTCCTTATAACGAAAATTAAAACTCTGCTGTTGGCAAAAAAGGTGTTGCCAATCCGCAACCCCCTCCAATCTGCAACCCCCTCAAATAGGCAACCCCCTCTAATATGCAACCCCCTCCAATCTGCAACCCTCTCCAATCTGCAACCCCCTCCAATCTGAACCCCCCTCCAATAGGCAACCCCCTCCAATCTTCAAACCCCACCAATCTGAAAACCCACACCCGCCAAACCTACGCCCCTGCAAACTGGTTCAATCTGCAACCCCCTCCAATCTGAACCCCCCTCCAATAGGCAACCCCCTCCAATCTTCAAACCCCACCAATCTGAAAACCCACACCCGCCAAACCTACGCCCCTGCAAACTGGTTTATATCATCTCACCTGCCCACAAAGCTCGACTCCCCAACCGCTCATCAGGAGCAAGGAGCAGCATTTTGATGCAGGATGTGTCGAAACGGCTCGATCGCTCTGTACAAGGAAATTCTTACGCCCTATTGAATTCAGACGACATGCGACTCAGTTACTGCTGGTGAAGTCTCGTCGTCGCCTGGCTACTTTTCCCGTCCAGTTATGTCCAGCGCTTGCAGAACAAATGGGGCGTCCGGGGGAATGATGTCTTATGCTGAAAATAGAACATTAAAAATGAAAATGAAAAGAAGCGTTTTGAAAACATAGTGTGGCGTCGACTTTTCTGTAACAGAACTCTCAGGAGCTATTTCAGGAGCGCGCGCGTCCCACTCAGCACGCTGTTGTCATTGCAGCGCGCGCGTCCCACTCAGCACGCTGTTGTCATTGCAGCGTCCTTAGGGATCAATGAGGTGTTATCGGATGTTTAAAAACTGTGATTTTTTTCCCCCCAGTGGCGTAGACAGTTTTTGGTGCCAGCCGGCGCAGACCAGAAATTATTTAGCCGCCTTCCACGAAAAAAAAAAAAGGGCTCTGAAGTTTGGCCAAAATGCCGCACTTCAGTCTAAAGAAGGGGAAAAAAACTGCGCCCACTCTGGGTGGACCACTTCCTGTGCCCCTGCGCTCCGACTCTACAAGGTACACACCGTGATCAACAGCATTATATTTCGGGGCCACTTAGGAAAACCCCAGCTTTTGCTGACGATAATTAATCATTTGCCTTGGTTGTCGAGAACTGAGCCCAACGGAGGAAGTTAAAAAAGACTGCATGACGTTAAAAATTGCCGGTAAGATGTTCTGCTAAGTGAAAGTACTTCCTAAACCATTTAGAGCATGTGCAGTAGATCAGTGCATAATCTCTGTCGCCAGGAACCGATACTGTTTTTGAAAAAAAAAAATTATAATAAATATTGTAAACTTTACAAAAACATGGAGCAGGCATCAATGTATTTCAAGTTTAACAGTAATATTGTTGCTGTTTTTTTCAGCGTGTTTAATTTGGTACTTCATAATTTCAGCACAATGTGCAGAAATAAGCAGCCAGAATTTAGAATGATCTCTCTCTGTCTCTCTCTCTCTCTCTCTCTCACAAACACACACTCTCACTCACTCTCTCTGTCTCTCTCTCACTTTTTCTCTATTTAGCTCTCTCTCTCTCTCTCTCTCTCTCTCTTTCTCTCTCTCTCTCTCGTGGCATATGACATTTTAATCATCAAGTTCTGGGATCTGTCTTGAAAAGTTGAACAAAAAAAAAGGGGGGGGGGTGTGCTACAAATTCGAGTTGGACAGAGTAAAACCAGTAACCACTGCTCTTACAAAACGACAGCCATTGAACGGCGCGGAACAGAGAAATCACAACGAGGCTCACCTCCGCAAACAAAACACCAGTGAAGATAGAACACGCTTACACTTCTGATGAACACTAGGAAGGATACATAACTGTGGAACCCCGTGAGCTCATGCCATGATGCAACTTACACAGGCGGTTCGTACAACTTTAAAAGAGCATATCATAAAGCTTGAGAAGATCATACAACACATCTTTAAAAGAGCATTACCTTAAAGCTCTTGAAGACCTTGCATTATAACTTTTAAAGAGCATACAATAAAACTCGAGAAGACCATACAAAATAACTTTAAAAGAGCATACCATATCTTGAATTCCAATCAATAAAAGCCAATTATGTTTTTGTTTTTTTATAAATCCTTAAGTACAGCATTAAAGAATTCATTTTTACCTTTCTTCACACTCATTTACAAATTAACCTTAATTTTTTATTTTTTTTAAAATTTATATGTGAACACCCGGGCACAAAAAAAAAGCTGTATGAATGCACTACTACTTCAAACACCCGGGCACAAAAAAAAAAGCTGTATGAATGCACTACTACCTCAAACACCCGGGCACAAAAAAAAAGCTGTATGAATGCACTACTACCTCAAACCCCCGTGCACAAAAAAAAAGCTGTATGAATGCACTACTACCTCAAACACCCGGGCACAAAAAAAAAGCTGTATGAATGCACTACTACCTCAAACACCCGGGCACAAAAAAAAAGCTGTATGAATGCACTACTACCTCAAACACCCGGACAAAAAAAAAAAGCTGTATGAATGCACTACTACCTCAAACACCCGGGCACAAAAAAAAGCTGTATGAATGCACTACTACCTCAAACACCCGGGCACAAAAAAAAGCTGTATGAATGCACTACTACCTCAAAGACTGATCAGTTTGACGTAAAAAGACTTCCATTGACACAGTTAACTAACAAATCCTTGCCCTATTGCATATACTGAGGCGTCCATATCTTGGCGACGAAAATTCCTGTCCAGTACTGTAAAAAAAAACAAGAACTAACAAACAAAACCAAAACCAAAACAAAACGGAAACAAATAATCCAGCTCCAAATGTCCATGGATGATTACAAGATTAAAAATATTCCGGTTACCCTTCTAAAAACTTCACTTACAACTGACAATGTTTGCACTCTACTTATTGTAAGAAAAGTTTGATGAACACTTTATTCACTTCTTGGTACTTACAGCGTTTTAAAGGCTTCCCCAATTGGTTAAGAACTTGTACCACCGCTAAAATTGGGGTGGGGGGGTGGGGGGCAATTTTCTTGCTTTCAGTGAGACTTGCCGAAGACAGTGGCGTATCTAGGGTGGGTGCCACACGCATGGGGTGAGCCACGCTTTTTTGCCGCCCTCCCTCCACGAAAAAAAAATCAGAAGTTGACCTAAATTGAACGTTTTCTGTTTAAAAAATCATGAATTTTTCCCTCGAGTACATTGATGCACCATCATGTGGAAACATCTAGATCAGTGATTCCTCAAGGAAGTTTTCGTTTCCCCTAGAAATATGATGTGGACCTCCAAAAGTGTAAAAAGGAGAGAGGGTGGGCGGTGGGGGCATTCTGATCAACGTTAAAAATTCTGATTAAAAGAATCGATGATTTTTAAGGGTCGGGATTTATGTGAAGTAAGTTCCATGTGATTTCATGTTAAGAGAAAGAAAGTTTTGTGTAGATTTAAAAAATGTACACATCTTTGTGTTTGTATTCTAATTATGGTAAATTACAACAACAATCCCAACAAAAAAAAGATGAAGTAGTTCCAACACAGAAAAAAGGATGAACATGGATTGCAGCCCAGTATGGAAGCAACTCCCCAAAAAAGGACACTGCGATAATATTTAGTAAAGTCCTGGAGAAGCAAATAACCCCTCCGCCCCCCAAACATCTTAGCCAGTCTCAGTTCCACAGAGGAAGAGATGCACGGATGCAGGGTAGGGTACTATCAGAGCAGTGTACTACCAGACACTAGGGCTAGTTATGCTACCAGAGCAGGGTACCATCAGACACCAGGGTAGGATGCTACCAGAGCAGTGTAATACCTGACACTAGGGTAAGATGCTACCAAAGCAGGGTACCACCAGACACCAGGGTAGGATGCTACCAGAATAGAGTACCACCAGACACCAGGGTAGGATGCTACCAGGCAGGGTACCACCAGACACCAGGGTACGATGCTACCAAACCACCAGACACCATGGTAGGATGCTACAAAAATAGGGTACCACCAGACACCAGGTTAGGATGCTACCAAGCAGGGTACCACCAGACACCAGGGTAGGATGCTATCAAAGCAGGGTACCACCAGACACCAGGGTAGGATGCTACCAAAGCAGGGTACCACCAGACACCAGGGTAGGATGCTCTCAGAGCAGTGTATCACCAGACACCAGGATAGGATGCTACCAAAGCAGGGTACCACCAGACACAATGGTAGGATGCTACCAGGCAGGGTACCACCAGACACCAGGGTAGCATAAAATCAGATCAGGCTGCAATAAGACCTGGATGACACCAGAGCTGACCGACTTTCGGAGTAGGTCCATCGAGAAGAGTCTGAGTGGGATAACACCGTGAGTTTACTGGACTGGGGGACACTTTGTCTAGTGACGCCACTGAGCAACAGATCAAATAGGCGATGACGCCAAGATGACACAACGCTAGAGGTGATCTTCTGCCAGCTACCAAGCCACTTGAAAATGTTTAACTAAATCTTGGGTCCTTTTCTTAATTACAGAGGCCAGATCCAGGGTTGCTAGAAAAAAAAAATACGTTATTTAAAAAAAAATTTTTTTTTTTGAAAAAATTAAGCCCTCATTACTCCCAAGATTTACACTTTTACCCCATTAGGGTTAATAATTTACCCCCAGTTCGCCGACCACAGCTTTACGTAAACGCTAGCAACTGGATATCCTAATATCTACGCCTCTGCAATGTGTTTAATGTGCGGCCCCTTACGACGCCTTACTTGCGTCATCATCTTACATTTGCGCTCTTAATGAAAAGTAAATTTGGGTGGGAGTTAAGTTGTTAGAAATGGGGGGAGGGGGGCAGGGCGCTATGTTTATGTTGGTATGTGTCACCGCTAGTGCTCTTGAATACAGGAAGTACAATACATGCACTATCTGTTGATCTGGTTGAGTTGTTGTCTTGAGTATGACACAATCCAAGGACATACAAGTCAAAGAAAATGGCGTAGGATTTGGAATTTTGTATTCTGAGATAACATAATCCCATGATTTTTTTTTTTTTTTTTTTTTTTATAAGCAAATAAAAGACGGTCGACAACAGAATGTTTAGCAGGTATTCAAATCTTTCAAATAATTTATCACGACCCATAATCTAGACTGATTAGGAATGTGTTGATTTATATGCCTCGAATACTTAGCACACAATTCTAAGAGAAAATACAGTTTTTAGGTGATTTTTTTTTTCTAATATCAGACAAGATTTGCTCACACCTGTGTTATATAATCAGTCAGACCAGTTGGGTTTTAAAGAATTTATCGGTATATAGATTTGAACAAGTGTTTAAATTCTTGAGGTTATTTTGGTTAAATTTAAACTTTAGGACTTTACATAAACTGAATATTTTAGTGTAGGAACCAATGAAGAAATGAGTTAGTTGGGTAGTCAAATAATGAACGATGAAATGAATGGCGCTTACAAAGAAAGCAAGACACATTTAAAAAAAAAAAAAGAGTTTTAAAAAAGAAGGAAAGACACATATAGAACTCCAAAGATAGAAGGAAAAATGCTGAACACTAAAGAAAGAAAGACATATAATGAACACCAAAGAAAAGAAGACAAATAAAGAGAGAAAGACACATGCTGAACACTAAAGAAATAAAGATCATACATATGTAATAAAGATCATACATATGTAATAAAGATTTTTTTGAAAACTAACAAAAAACAATCAGGCATGAAAAGGTTCAGAGCCAGAAGGATAACCAAAAAATCTAGGAAATGTCACATGTGTTTGGTAAAAAAAAGATCTAGGAAATGTCACATGTGTTTGGTATACAAAAGATCTAGGAAATGTCACATGTGTTTGGTAAACAAAAAATCTAGGAAATGTCACATGTGTTTGGTAAACAAAAGATCTAGGAAATGTCAGATGTGTTTGGTAAGCAAAAAATCTAGGAAATGTCACATGTGTTTGGTATACAAAAGATCTAGGAAATGTCAGATGGGCTGTGCCACAAATGGCTGAGGCGTACAAGACAGGGCTCCATTGTTGTTAAGGTACCTTATAGGATGGGCGGAAGTTGCTGTTATTGTAGTTTAGCGACGCCATTGTTAAGGGGGTCAATTAAGGTTAATAGATTGTCGCATCTTGGAGATAGAGGGGATGGTTTCTTTCCATGACTTGGCATGATAATTTTTTGGTTAACGACAGGAAATTCTAATTGACCTCACATTTGGGCAGGGATGTGTTAATTGAGAGCAATCCTGGGCCACCCATGGAGGTAGAGAATCGTATATGAGACAGAACTGTTCAAGATAGGGGGTTAGTTGAGGAAGAGGGAACAGAGTTACGACATAGTCAGTTGAGGAAGAAACAAACGAGCTGCGATAGAGTTTGAGGAAGAGAGAGAAAAGAGCTACGATAAAAATTAAGCAGTTGTTAGGTAAAAGTCGCAAGAGATCAGTAGACGAGTTAACTGGTGAAACATAGCAATAGTTGAGAGGAAACAGTTTAGAAAGTCACAGCTATAGAGAGAGAGACAGTTGACAGTTAGCGGCAACAACAGAAGAACTTTTATTTAGAAATAAATACATTCTCTTATCATCTGGACACCTGGAGTTGGAGTTGATGGTTTTCGCTCTGGTTCAAGTCGTTGTGCTATGTCTGTCCCCAACGCCTAGACACCCACCATATAAATCAGAGAGAGGAGCCGTCCTGTACTGAACACTTCTACATCAACATAGTTTGTGATAAAACCTGACCGGAGCCCTTGTCGGTAACAACCGTTCTGTGACAAGCTGCGAGTACAAACGATCTAGGAAATGTCACAAGGGCTTTGAGTGCAAAAGATCTAGAAAAGTCACAAGGGCTTTGAGTAAAAACGATCTAGGAAACGACATATGGGCTCCGTGTACAAAAGATCTAGGAAATAACACATGGGCTCCGTTTACAAAAGATCTAGGAAATGACACATGGGCTCCGTTTACAAAAGATCTAGGAAATGACACATGGACTCCGTGTACAAAAGTTCTAGGAAATGACACAAAAGCTTCATTGTACTCTTGGTGTTACGATAAAAGCTAACGTCCTATGAAAACCAAATGTTATTCTCAATTATCTCCCCATTGTTTTCCTGACAAAGGACAAGACCATAAATTTATTGTTGATTAGAGGTGGTTCTGCACGTTACACATAGCTAAATAGTACGTCCTTTTGAAAGAGTGAAGGAACAAAAAAAGTATTCTAGTATAATTAAGGATTTTCTATCAGAATATGATTATCGGAGGCAAAAATTTATTACAGTCTAGAGACCGACCAAAAGTGATTTTCTGATTTCGGGCGAAGTCGAAAAAGTCGAAAGTTTAAAATGACTTTTGGCCGAAACCGAATAAATACCAAAAGTTAAAAATGACATTTGGCCGAAACCGAAGCCGAAACCGAAAATGAAATATTTAGATATTTTGGAATTCTTTCCCGCATACATTCTGCATACATCGAAAATGATGGGGGAAAGTATTAACATTTAAATTCTTCTTTTACAAAATGAGAAAATATTAATAAATAAACATCTAATATAACATCTTGTTGTTAAAGATCGTTTAGTTTGTTCTTAAAGATCCCTTAGTTTGTTGTTAAAGATCGTTCAGTTTTTTGTTAATGATCGCTTAATTTGTTCTTAAAGATCGGTTAGTTTGTTCATAAAGATCGGTTAGTTTGTTCATAAAGATCGCGTAGTTTGTTGTTAAAAAAGCGTTTATTTTGTTTTTTTAAGATCGCTTAGTTTGTTCTTAAAGATCGCTTAGTTTTTGTTTAAAGATCTTTTAGTTTGTTATTAAAGATCACTTAGTTTGTTCAAAAAAGATCCCTAAGTTTTTTCTTAAAGATCGCGAAGTTTGTGTCATTAAAAGATCGTTTAGTTTGTTCATAAAGATAAGTTTGTTCTTAAAGATCATTCATTTTGCTCTTAAATATCGCTTAGTTGTTCTTAAAGATCATTCAGTTTGTTCTTAAAGGTCATTTAGTTTGTTTGGATAGATCTTTTAGTTTGTTATTAAAAATCGTTTAGTTTGTTCTTAAAGATCCCTTATTTTGTTATTGAAGATTGCTTAGTATTTTCATAAAGATCGCTTAGTTTGTTCGGATAGATGATTGATTTTGTTCCTTAAAGATCGATTAGTTTGTTGTTAAAGATCTTTTAGTTTGTTCCTAAAGAACATTTAGTTTTCTGATAAAGATCGCTTAGGTTTTCTTATAAATCATTTAGTTTACTATTAAAGATCATTTGTTTTGTTCTTAAAGATCACTTAGTTCGTTCTTAAAAACCGCTTAGTTTGTTCTTTAAGATCGCTTATTTTTTTAAATTAAATATCGCTTTATTTGTTTTTAAAGATCGTTTAGTTTGTTCTTAAAGATCGCTTAATTTGTTCTTAAAGATCTTTTAGTTTATTCTTGAATGTCGCTTAGTTTGTTGTTAAATATCACTTTTGCTGAGAATTAGATGACCGAAAACCTCAGTCACTTTCGGCCGGATGGGCGAAAGTCTAAGTCAATTGCGGCCGAAACCGAAGCCGAAATTCGGTCGGTCTCTACTACAGTCAGGGGCATGGCTTGTGGGGTGGGGTTGGCGGTTAGCAGAGACCGGAAAACCCGAGGCCCAACATTCTTCTGGGGTACTGATTTCAAACGGGGGAAAAAAGGAAAATACATTTTATAATTACATATTAAATAAATGATTATTTTTATTAAAATAAGAGCAGGTCAGTGGCAGCTCCTCTTAAGTCAGGATGCCACTACAGACACGCCGACCAGAGCCAACGGTCCCCTTCCAGGCCCAATAGTTTTTGGGGATGGCATTAAGAACTTTGGCTCCTTTTTCGAATCTAATGTCCATATTATAATAAGCATAGTGGTGCTTATTGAAAATAATGATGGCTCTCGATGGTGGAACGCTAAAAGTGAGTGTGATTGGTGGAACGCAATCAGTGGGTGTGATTGGTGAACGGCAAACAGTAAGAGTAGGTGTGATTGGTGGAACGAAATCAGTAAGTGTGATTGGTGGTACGCAATTAGTAAGTGTGATTGGCAGAACGCAACCAGTAAGTGTGATTGGTGGGACGCAATCAGTAAGTGTGATTGATGGAATGTAATCAATAAGTGTGATTCGTGGAACGCAATCAGTAAGTGTGATTGGTAAAAAGCAATCAGTAGGTGTGATTGGTGGAACGCAATCAGTAAGTGTGATTGACGGAACGCAATCAGTAAGTGTGATTGGTGGAACGCAATCAGTAAGTGTGATTGGTGGAACGCAATCAGTAAGTGTGATTGATGGAACGCAATCAGTAAGTGTGATTGATGGAACGCAATCAGTAAGTGTGATTGATGGAACGCAATCAGTAAGTGTGATTGATGGAACGCAATCAGTGGGTGTGAACAAAAAACTTACAAATTTTAAGGTGCAGTATTTGCCTTGCCCCGGGTCGCTCGCTACCCACGCTACACCTTTTACTGCACTATGAGTCGGTCGAATGGCTGGTCAGTATCACATCACATTTATGAAGATGTAGAAGCTGTATGAAAACTCCCCGACTGATGTTGCGCCACGCGTTGTACTATAAAAATTAGAATATTCAGCAGAAAAATCAACCGCTTATTTAGACAGCACAATTTTTCTTCAAATACAATTTAGACGATGTTGTTGTTGGTTTTTCTGTCCTCCATTATTCCTTGACATTGACTTGTCCAATAAAAAACAATTTTAGAAAACGGAATCACGAGAAACATGAAATATCTACGAAGTACATCCGACATCCGACTCTTGTCACACTCCTGCAATGCGTGATTTGAGATCGGTATCAACGACCATCATCAGCCCTTGTTCTACAGCTTTTTATGTAAATAGCTATGAGAAGGCGAACATGTGAACACTTAAGAGACACTAATACTTAGTGTTTTGAAACTATACGTTTTTAACTTATAGCTATCAGTCACGTTTTTCATTTTGTGCCCAGTGCTAAATCCCAGTAATAACTATTTGAAAGTAAGGTTTCACCATGAGATATTTGATCAGTTGGCCAGCGGTATGCGGACACTGTAACCGTATCGATCGCTGTACAAATAAAAAATCATTAAGAAGTTCATCGATGAATGTATTGATTATGGGAACTCTTCTTGGCATAAACTCCTTTCATTGTTCATCCCGCTATGCGCTAAGTACATACCTTTTCCATGGTTGCCACTTTGTGTAGTGTTATGGTCCAGCGTCACATGACCTCAATAGGGTTGCCACTTTTTGTGTTGTTATCGTCCAGCGCCGAAACTCCATTTTGGCTCAACACGGAGTTGTAGCGTATGTCTATCTTCCCTTGGTTTTTTTTAATAGCACACACGCACTTACACGCACGCACACACACACATATACACACACGCATGTACATACACACATACAGCCCCTCACACGCGCACACACACGCATACAGACACACACACGCACAAACATACACACGCTATGCGGATGTTACAGATTTTAGAGTATATAACATGTGAGTAAGTAACAACAATAATTTGTTGTTTACAAAAAAAAAATATAATAATAAATAAATAGACATCCAATGACTTTAGTTTTATTTTTTTTTTTGAAGGGCCGCACCCCCTACCCCTATTTTGTGTGCATTACTGGGGTAATCCCTCTTCAAATTCTGTCCTTGCGGGTATCTCAGCCTTGTGGCTCTCTGCTTTGTTTCTACCGATCGTCCCGACCCAGGCTGAAAACCCAAGCAAGATATCACACCTCCCCAACCAGTTTTTTTTTTTGGTAACCCGGCAGGATGCAAACTACAGACACTATATCCTGATCTCAGCCAAAAGGCCGGAGAAGCGAAATGATGAGTTGCTGTTTCATTCTTGTAAGAAATGTGAGTGATCATGAAAGGAGCCACTGCGACAACACTGTGTCTGTGTTTAAACTATTTTTTTAAAATAGATTCAACAATTTACAGACGTTTCTTAATTCCAACACGCCCTAGTCGCTCTCATGCACCACAGCGGCTCTAATACCTTAAAGGATATGGGGTACCTAAGATCTTGAGATTTGACCGCAACACTCCACTCAGCCGATTTTAAAAAGTATTATTATTTTTGTTTTTACTGTCTTCCCTTACATTTCACATGTGAACTAATTCTTAGAACTAATTCTTAGATGTTGCTAATAAAAAAATTAATATAATTTATTTCCTTTACAAGAACCAAAATAAATTGTTATATTTAACTCATCTAATAACTAAAAAAGGCGATAAATTCAGAAATTCTGGCTGTTCAGCTGTTTTTGTAACACCCCTGAAATTATGCAGTAAAGGAATTTTTTTTAGTTCCAATTTTCGCACCTCTCAGATGTGCTAACTAGCTGCAAGGGATCACTCCAATACCTTTTGAGAAGCTTCTGAGTCGTTTTGCCGATTCCAGTGGCGGCATCTATATCAGGTTTCATTACCCGATTGTAAGGTTCAAATTATAAAAGCCCCCTTAATTAAAGCCTTTATATAATTATTAATTAGAATTAATCTCTTCACAAATTTATTATATCGCCCTCCTTGACGAACTCTATTTATAAAATATCCCAACTCGCCCTTTCTACACCCCCCCTCCATTTCTGTGTGTATAAGTCTTAAATCCGCCCATGACGTGTGTAGTACATCACCGGCTATCTGTGTTGAGCTGCTTCGCTATATTCCAAAGTGTATTTCTTTTCAAATTCGCCGACCGTTTCATATCCACACATCTTGTCGATGACAATGAGATTTCTAAGACTCCTTCAATGAACACTTATGTTTCCGCTTAATTTTTTTTTTTACTTCCTTCTATTTAAACCTGTGTTGATATTCAACTAGTCGACCGACCTTGTTATTTTTATTTTGATAAATACCCCCAACCCCACACACACTCTCTCTCTCCCCCTCTCTCTCTCTCTCTCTCTCTCTCTCCCTCTCTCTCTCCCTCTCTCTCTCTCTCTCTCTCTCTCTCCCTCCCTCTCTCTCTCTCTCTCTCCCCCCCCTCTCTCTCTCTCTCTCTCTCTCTCTCTCTCTCTCTCTCTCTCTCCCTCTTTCTCTCTCTCTCCCTCTCTCTCTCTCTCTCTCTCTCTCTCTCTCTCAGCCTCAAACTCACGGCGTGAATTTGATTGTTAGATGTAACAATTTGTGTAAATTTGAACCTGTGGTTTATGGGGGAAAGTTCGCGGCTCTCGCATTTCTAGACGATTGTGTTAAGGAAAAAGAAAACGGTAAGACATAGAAGTGTTTCTCCTGTTCATGGCCTCCACTGACTTGTTGATGCACTGAGTAGGCATGATCCAGGACAAGACGAATTTAATACGGCTGCATTCGAACTGACGTGCCACAGATGCATGGGAGGGGGAGGGGGAGGGGGAATTTCCACACTTCCCATTTCACGGATCGGCAACCCTTCGGTCTGATTGTGTCAAAGTATTATTTCCTGGTCTTAGACGTCTACCTCGCAAGACCCATCTTTGATAGTCAATTGGTTGATTTTTTAAAATTATTTTGTTTTGGTCTTCCGCATGCCGCTGATAAGCGCTCTGGGTGTCGAGCCTGACACGCCTGGGTGTCGAGCCTGACACGCTGTGTCGTAGGTTACCGAAAACTGTCTTCAGCGATGCTTTTGTAAACTAGAGAAAAATCACAATTTTGAATGGCAAGATGCTGACATTATGCTGACAATATGCTGAAAAGATGCTGACAAGATGCCAAGATTCGATAGTCGATGTTTGATGTAAAATAAGTCTAGTTGTGTCTTACATTAAGTATCATTCTATGAGTTTAAAAAAATATGAATTGAAAAAAAAAAATTCAGCCTTGGCTCTCCGTCAACGGCTTCTATCTAGCTGCTCTATGAGTCGACAGCTTCTACCTGGCTGCCCAATGAGTTGGCGGCTTCTACCTGGCTGCTCTATGAGTCGACAGCTTCTACCTGGCTTCTCTATGAGTTGACGGCTTCTACCTGGCTGCTCTATCAGTCGACGGCTTCTACCTGGCTGATCTATCGACACTGGCTTCTACCTGGCTGCTCTATGAGTCGACGGCTTCTACCTGGCTACTCTATCAGTCGACGGTTTCTACCTGGCTGCTCAGTGAGTCGACGGCTTCTACCTGGCTGCTCTATCAGTCGACGACCTCTACCTGGCTGCTCTATTAGTCGATAGCTTCTACCTTGCTGCTCTATCAGTCGACGGCTTCTACGTCTGATCAATTATATTTAACATCTTCTGCAATAGCTCACTTTGACAATGGTATTTCCACCTCGAAGACAGACGATGAATTAGTTCACAACTTCATTTGATTCATGGCAAATTTATTGCTCGGTATAATCGAATTTTATTAAATTGAAACCGATCACAATTAATTTGTTTACACATCTGACCAGTCCGAATAGTCCTTATGGAACAGTCAACGATGTCTAATCTGGATTTACTCTCAATTGAGAGGGATATGGTGATGGCTATTGAGTATGATTAAAAGGGATTTCCCGGTTTGCAACTTCGAAGAACAAGAAAGGAACATTTTTTTTTTTTAAATAAATTAAATTTTTATGAAAAATATCTATACTTAACGTTGTTGTAGTTCTTAAATACATTTAGTTTCTTTAGCGCAATAGGAAATCCATCGTGGAATTGGGGGGAGTGGGGGGGGGGTGGTGACACCATGAGTTTAAACCCCCTGTGACCACCAACCCTAGCTACGCCACTGATTTTAGTCGTTGAAAGTCATCCTTAATTTTTTTTTAAAATTTTTTTTTTCAATGTTATCAAATATAAATTTGGTTGGTTTTTTTTTTGGTTTTGTTTTTTTTAAAAATTTTTTCAAATATAAATTTGGTTGGTTTTTTTTGGTGTTGTTTTTTTTTTAAATTTTTTTCGTCGCTTTGAAATTTATGAAATGCGCTCCCAAAAACAAAACGAAAAAAGCGCGCGCAATCTTGTTTTGTTATCTCCCACAACGATCAATCGCCCCTGAAATCCCGTCAAGAAGACAATTTATTCTACTTAGGGCACTTTTCCCATGGGCTTAAGTGAGCCATGTACCCACTCTACCCCCCC
>CAXITT010000098.1:872728-887509 GCA_964033795.1 Lymnaea stagnalis | reverse complement strand
TTTTTTTTTTTTTTTTTTTTTTTTTTTTTTTTTTTTTTTTTTATTTTTTTTTTTTTTATTTTTTGTTTTTTTTTTTTTTTTTTTTTTTTTTTTTTTATATTTTTTTTTCCTTTTTTTTTTTTTGTAATAGATATTTTTACCCTGGGATGGGGCAGCATGGGCGCCCGCAGGTAGGGGCAAGGTGGGGCACTTGCCCCCACCCCTGGATTGATTGGATAAAAAAATTTTAGACAAAAATAGACAAAAAATGTATTAAAGTAAAGAGACAATAAAGAGAAAGTAACTAAGCTGATGTCCTGCCCGTTCGTTCACCATAAAAATACGCTACAGTAAATTAAAACTATATTAAAACATTACTAAAAAAATTTTGCCCCCCCCCCTCTGGAAAGTTAATCGATTTTTTTTGCCCCCTCCTAGAAAGTTTTCTGCGGGCGCCCATGGGGGGGCAGTCCACTTTCTCGAGTTGGATTGGGGAGGGGGGGTAGGAGCAGTGCCTGAAAGCATCACTGTCCTTATTAAAGAGAGTTCACGGGATGGGAGGGGGGCAGTACTGTATGAAGATAAATTCTCTTTTTTTTGTTAATAATTTCATCAAGCTAACACATTTTTCCCATTCTTTTTTTAACCCGTATTATGTCATCTAACGCAACAACAACAACAACAACAACAACAACAACAAAAACCACCCCAAAAAACAGCACATTTTTTCCAACGTTTTGATCCCTTCATCTGGTCAATTAACTGTGTCATCTACTTTGTTAAATTGAATCCCACCAAACGTGTTTGTGTATGACTCACCTCTGACCTGACTCACCTTCCGATGTATATTCTTTTTATAGCCGCAGTAATTTCTCCGTTTCTATTAATTGCTTACTACTTCACGTGTATTTGATTACTACGTCGCGTATATTTGCTTACTACGTCACGTCTATTTGCTTACTACGTCAGGTATATTTGCTTACTACGTCACGTTTATTTGCTGTCTTCGGGGGGGGGGGAATAATATTGACAGTTGTTTGGGTTCGTGTCTGAAGCTGATACCACTGATCTCAACCACCACCACCCCCGCCCCCCTACCCGTTTCCGCCCCCCCCCCCCTTTCCCTGGTTGTCTGTCAGTCACTTGGACATCACAGGTCGTCGTGATCTCCTCACTAAATCCTCCGCACCCTTTCACATTCTAAAACCTTATCGGTTGTCTTCCCCACTTCTGCTGAGATTCCGTAGAATGGCATATAGACGTTTTTATTGTGCCGTGATAAGTGATATTGCACAGCGTTAGTTGAAGACAAGAATTGTGAACAGGACATTTAGTGTAGGATCTAGCCACTGAAAAACGAACTATACAGTTTAATGTCCACACATATTTAATCCCATTATTATGTAGATGATGACATTACAAACAATGGTGTCAGAAACATATTTGTCCAGCATTGATCCAATATAATTTCATTGGATCTCATCAAAAATATCCGTCATTTGAGATCCAATGAATTTGTATTGAATCCATGTTAGATAAATATGTTTGGGAGTTGTGACACAGGTGGTTATTTTTGTTTTTCAATGCTAGGATTCAATCTGATCCGGCAGAAATGAAAATGCTTAGCATGGGATTCCCATTTCGATTTGTGCCTAAGCCTTAGCTATTCATTGGGTCGGACCAAAATGCTGTATGATTCTCATTTTGTTGGACTCTTTTATCGGAGTCACCTTCAACACTAGACTATTCGTACCGTTACGAAAGCTTTGGCTCCACCAGACCAAATCCGGTAGCCGAATCGACAGAACGTCTAAGGATTATGGTGCAATGAGCTTAGTACCCAGCTACCTAGTATGATCTCGCGTTAATCCAATTAGTTTATTTACCCAGTAACCTTATGGGATATCGCGTGCTGTAACACCTTGTCAAGAAGCTTAACCGTGCCATTTTAGAGCTAGGTTAATTTCGGTTGTAGCCGTGCACCTCCGATAGAACTGACAGATCGTGGAAAAATCTACTAGAACAAATCTAGCTCCCCCACCCCCCTCCCCCGCTGGGCTGTTATCTTTAAATTTTATGAGGGGCAGGAATCCAATCAGACGTTAAAAATAACATTCGATGATTCGGGAAAATCTCATGACCAATACGTTTTGATTTGTAAATCGAAATTTTACAGTGTAGGGGGTAAATTCCATCTTTGTACATAAATATAATTCCAGGTAATTCTTATTGGTGCTACCGGCATTTTTTAAATTACTTTTTTTGTCAACACATCTTTTCTTCTTGTATCTAAATTTAGAGTAGTATTTTTTATCATTCTCATTTTAAAAAAAAGCTATTCACGTATTCTATTTAACACTAAGAAACGTTCCCCATTCAAAGACACAATTGAACTATTCTTGTCCTACAAATAAAGGCAGGGACCACTTCCTCAGACCTGCTTACTTTCACGCTTTTTGGCGTACATACACCACAGGTTTGTATGGTTAGGGTTCCTTTCTCCGTCCGGTGATGAACAGACCGAGAAGGAGAAGGGGAGGGCCAGCTACAATGATATCACTTACGAATTTGAGATGGGAAGGATGGGTGCTGTAGATTTCGGTGATTTTTCTTGCGTTTGCGCATGGGAAGGGGGGAGGAGTATGGGAGGGGGGGGGGCTACATATAGAGTAGGCCTATAAAAATAACACGGCCACATTTCATGATGGTGGTGATGATCGTCATACTGTTGAATGGTGGTTTCATAATAAATTTGCTAGATATTTTGAGATGGGAAGGATGGGTGCTGTAGATTTCGGTGATTTTTCTTGCGTTTGCGCATGGGAAGGGGGGAGGAGTATGGGAGGGGGGGGGGCTACATATAGAGTAAGCCTATAAAAATAACACGGCCACATTTCATGATGGTGGTGATGATCGTCATACTGTTGTATGGTGGTTTCATAATAAATTTGCTAGATATATTACGGCAACGGGTAACACTGAGCATAGTCACCCCCAGAGACGACTAAGTCTCGAGTCAACATTCGCTTTGTAAACACAAATAAGATACTACACTTTAATCAAATATTTTTCACAAAATACCCTTCCCCCATACAGGTTGCAGTAGACCTTAGAGCATCATGATATGTCAAGGGGAAATAAAACAATGCTCCAAGAATAAAGGTATAATGATTATTGAAGAAGAAAATAATTCAATCTCAAATGACGAGGTAGGTTTTGTGAATGGCGACCTCATTTGTTAACACAAAAAAAAATACATATATTTTAATACATGTTATGTTGACTTCCAGTTCTACCGCGTAAATTCTTTGGAAGTCATTTATTTTTTTCTTACCAGCGGGCGCCAGTGTGTGACTGCGATAACATGATCTGCACGTCCACCCACGTTTTAAGTGTGATATCAACGGTTGCGGAGCTCATGACCCAGTTGACGGGAATGTGGTCATGTGACCTCGCATTGTTTTTATTGGGTGATAGTAGGCGGTAGGAGGCGGTAGTATCGGTCATTTTGAAAACTGCGACATTTTTTGTAATTTGAGGATCTGGATTGAGTTTTGATGGAACTGCATATCATGAGTTTTTTTTGGTAAAATCTAGGGCGAAGATCAGGAAAGTCGGTCAAACGTAGACGCATTGAGTCAATGTTGAGGCGTCACCAAAACATAAAGGGTCTTGTTCTTCTTTTTTTGGTATAGAATATCAGAGTCATGGTAGCTTTCATTTCATAAGGGGAAAAATAGCACAAAGATTAACAAAGCGTACACAGAAGGTGTCTTTAGAAAAAACACTTTTTGAAAAATAATAATAAAAAATGTTTCGAATAAGTTTGTCAGACATCGATGCTAAGACAGTTTTTAAAATGCGAACTCGATTCCAACATTCTCAAAAACAAATTGATTTTAACATTCAAATGGGCGTATTCGTTTATAGGTTTCCGATGCGACTGTTTTTTGTTTAATCTTTATATCTATATTTGTCCACTTGAAGGTTGACTTTGGAAGGTTGTGAGCAAAACTAGTGGTACGTTTTGAGTGACGGTTGAAAAGAAAAAAAGAGGTAATCACTTAAAAGGCAATCACTTAAAAGGCAATCACTTTCATAAACATCAACAAATGTAGCGTGGTGATTTTAATTATTGTATGTATTCGTTTTCTCTATACAAACGCTACATGGCTTAAGAAGGATTGCAACGTAAATGGGTTCAGAAAGGTTTTAACGCTAAATGGGTTAAGAAGGTCACAACGCTAAATGAGTTAATAAGGGTTGCAACGCTAAATGGATTAAGAAAGGTTGCAATGCTAAAAGGGGTTACAGAAGGATTGCAACGCTAAATGGGTTAAGAAGAGTTGCGATTGCAACGCTAAATGGGTAGCAAAAGGGGTTGCAACGCTAAATGGCTTAAAAAGGGTTGACGCATCGATCTTCAACCCGCAGTTGGCTGACATGGTTATATTAGAATGATCCAAATGTAATGAGATTCTGGTAGGACAATAACGGATAATATGGATTAAGAACTCCCACTTGTGTCAAAAATTGGATCTGTGGGATACATGGAGACGATTTTTATAACACGGACTCACTGCATCAGATATGACATGTTGCAATGCATCAGATATGACATGTTGCAATGCATCAGATATGACATATTACGTTATTTCAAGGTTTGTGTTTCTGTTTTTTAACCGGAGCCTGTGATTGATTTGGGTGCTATTGGGGCATTTAACAAATCAGTGAAGTGCATTGTTGATAAAGATGGCCATGGATAAGTCAGATGACCCTCTCTCCCTCCCCACCCCCAGTGTCTAGGGTAAAGTGTCGAGATAAGATAATAACCAACGACAGCTATCTTTAAACAAAACAAAACAGAACACACAAACATTCACCGGAAATAGACGGCGTTCAAGTGATCTTGTAGTGACAGCCGTGGCACGATCTTACAGTGATCTTGTAGTGACAGCCGTGGCACGATCTTACAGTGATCTTGTAGTGACAGCCGTGGCACGATCTTACAGTGATCTTGTAGTGACAGCCATGGCACGATCTTACAGTGATCTTGTAGTGACAGCCGTGGCACGATCTTACAGTGATCTTGTAGTGACAGCTGTGGCACGATCTTACAGTGATCTTGTAGTGACAGCCGTGACACGATCTTACAGTGATCTTGTAGTGACAGCCGTGGCACGATCTTACAGTGATCTTGTAGTGACAGCCGTGGCACGATCTTACAGTGATCTTGTAGTGACAGCCGTGGCACGATCTTACAGTGATCTTGTAGTGACAGCCGTGGCACGATCTTACAGTGATCTTGTAGTGACAGCCGTGGCACGATCTTACAGTGATCTTGTAGTGACAGCCGTGGCACGATCTTACTGTGATCTTGTAGTGACAGCCGTGGCACGATCTTACTGTGATCTTGAAATGATAGCCAGGGCACGATCTTACAGTGATCTTGAAATGATAGTCGTGGCACGATCTTACAGTGATCTTGAAATGATAGCCAGGGCACGATCTTACAGCGATCTTGAAATGATAGCCAGGGCACGATCTTACAGTGATCTTGAAATGATAGCCAGGGCACGATCTTACAGTGATCTTGAAATGATAGCCGTGGCACGATCTTACAGTGAGCTTGAAATGATAGCCAGGGCACGATCTTACAGTGATCTTGAAATGATAGCCAGGGCACGATCTTACAGTGATCTTGAAATGATAGCCGGGCACGATCTTACAATGAGTCTAATCCGTGCACTTGTTGGTCGACTAGCGTCATTTCTTTATTGTTATTGAAACTTAACTAAACAAATGTCTGACCCAGACAGTACCGCAGAGACACCGTCTCACCTTCTAACTAACCCAGTCTCTCTCCCCCCCCCCCCAACCACGAAACAGAAGAGACACACCTTTGCGATTGTGTTAAGGGAGCCCCTTCTCACACAAAAATTAGGGGGGGGGGAAACCTTAGGGACATCATATTACAGGTCGCCTGCCGGGTGATAATTCTTTTTTCTACCTAGATTCCTAAAAACGTTGACTGGCCTAACCACGAAACAAAAGAGACACACCTTTGCGATTGTGTTAAGGGAGCCCCTTCTCACACAAAAATTAGGGGGGGGGGGAAACCTTAGGGACATCATATTACAGGTCGCCTGCCGGGTGATAATTCTTTATTCTACCTAGATTCCATAAAACGTTGACTGGCCCATTGAATCAATGTGTCCCAATATGTCCCATCAAGTCAATTTGTCCTTTCAAGTCAACGTGCCCCATCGAGTCAATCTGACCCACTGAGTCAAGCCGTCCCATCGAGTCAATCTGTCCCATCAGATTCAAACTTTCCCATTTAGTCAATCTGACCCACTGAGTCAATATGTCCCATCGAGCCGATCTGACCGTCTGAATCAATCCTCCCCATAGAGTCAATCTGACCCATGAAGTCAATTTTTTCCTTCAAGTCAATATGTCTCATCGAGTCAATCTGACCCACTGGGTCAATATGACCCACCGATTCACTCGGTCCTCTCAATTCATTATGTCCCATCATATCAATCTGTCCCATCAAATCGATATGTCCCAACCATTCATCAACAATGACATTGATGAGCGTGAAAGGGACTTTTATATCGCAGTATCCGATTGAGAATTCCCATTTTGTATTAATGGAATTTTCTCTTCCGCCCATCAAGAATCCATTGTTATTTGATTTTGATTAGCTTTGAATAAGAATGTTTGTTAGTTTCGTTTCTTAATAACCGAACGGATTAGTCATAAGCTGACATCACAAAGATTCCTATTCAATTTCGTGTTCTTAAGTCGTACGTTATAGTTATGAAATGAACTTTCTTGAACTAGTTTCTTAATTTAAGCGAGGTTGAATTAAATCGAATACAAGAGTATACCGTTAGGCTAAATCGCCAACAAGGGAACTAATAGAAATCTATCCCACACTTACCTGTTACAATCCTAGGAAAAAAATTTTCAGATGCTGATAACAAAAGCTGAGAATCCAGCTGTACGTTTGTATTGAGAAAGGTGGGGGGAAATATCCTTTAGTTTAGAAATATTGTCTCCATACCCTGTTATCAACAAGTCTCGGTGCAGACAAGACACAGAGACAAACACACGGCAACCTCGGGGGGAGACTCAGTAACACCGGTTTAGGAGAATTCAATAATAAGAGAGAAGAAGGAAGTATTATTATTTTAGGAGGGGAATGGTGGGGGATGTGACTCCCCCCCCCCTCCTTCAACAACGCTATCCCCCCACTCCCCCGGCCCCGGACCACCTTCCACGTCAAATTAATAGGAGCTCTACGCCTTGCCTCACCCTCCACCCCCTCTCTCCCCTTTGGCTCCCATTCCGTCAAATGCATTAGGGCATATTGACGCGGCCAGCTGAATGCAGCGACAGTGGGGGGGGGGTTTGTGTAGAAATGAAGGTATGTTACCTACGACGGTGAGTCCTCAAGTTGTTCGCTATTGGGGGGCCACAGGTGTAACCGCCATGGATCATAGAGCAGGCGCAAGCAAAGTTCATTGCTGCGTAGCCGGCTATTATGACTACATGAGAGTAGGAGGAAAAGCATATCCTTAATGATAAAAATGGTGTGTGTGTGGGGGGGGGGAGTACTTTGCTTTCAAAAGTTGTAACTTTGGGACTAAGTCTGTGAAGATATTGACTGATGATTTTGCACCTATATCGTGAAGAGGAAAATGTAATGATAACTTTGAACTAATTTATTCTCTTGCGGTCGACTATGTATATATATATATATACTATATACATAATATATTAACTATAAGGCATTCTCCCAGGCTTTGCACCCCACAAGTGATGGATTCATAAATTTGAGTATAGAGAGTTTGTAAATCTCATCATTAACTTATTAGTAATGTAGGAGCAACTGTCTCGTGTGAAGGGTATTTCATCGGTTTTTTTTATGAGATCCGCTCTGCTGGCTCGTCCAGTAAGTCAAGGTTTCGAGGCGCTCTATAATTATGACTACTACTTTGCACAATAATTTGTTTCCTTTTGTAACATACATATATCTCTTCCGGATGAAAACAAGACAGCGGGAGACAAAATAACAAGAATTCAACAACAACTTTAAAAAAAGGAAGGATTTCGGAAACTCGGCGGACATGTTATAGCCCAGCCCCGCATGTAGACCTTGAAGACCTCAATTTTAGTTCAACGCGGAGTTGGAGCGTAGAGCTTTCTCTCCTTTGGTGTTCTATTTGATATCACCAGTGAACTTGTCCCCCGTGTGTTGGCGGATCATAGTCCAACCCCCAGTTTCTATTGAACCTACTAGCTAGCTCACGTATTCTCGTGAAGGTCTGAGATTACCCACTCATGATCCCGGCCAGTACACTGGCAATCAGCGCCATCTGTTGAGCAGCGCCATTTCACGGTTACCTCACACAGGGCTCTCCCGCCGCACGGGGCTCCCCTGAAACGTCTAGTGAAGGACATTCGGGTCAACCGGTGCGCTAGAGTTTCCGGGACCAGGCTGCAATGCCGGCAGGTAGGGTCCATATTATTATATACTAGAAGGTTATAAATAGAGATGGAAGGCGTTTAGTGCACAGCGCGACACAAGTCATCCACTGCATCCCTGTCTATTTTCCAGTCGTCCATTTGAATAGGTATCGCCGCTAAAACAAAATTGACAACGGCGAGAGGGTGAGGCTAACGAATTGCGCAACTCTCCCTCGCTGTGATTAAAAAATAAAGCACATGTCAGGGTTGTTACCTCTGGGTGTCTAAGCAACCCTATTTGCGACCCACTTTGTGCACCTATATCATCCCCCAAATCAAGTGCGCCCTACGTGCGAGAAAGCTTTCCAGGCACTACCGGGACTTTAAAAACCAAATGCTTACTATGAATATAGCCTTTGTCATCGTCGCATGCTAATGAGGATCAACAACAACAATATATCTGTATAAAACAAGTTGTCATACAATGACATATCTTTTGTTTAGTATACTCTTGTATCTTGTTGTGTTGTGTTGAGCATCAATTATCTATGTCCTACTGCATACCGGCCCGTCACCTGCAATATTTCATAAAGCTACTGCAAGCGAGATGGAAATGTCTGGCTTTGTTGCCAAAGCTAGAGAAAGGACGGTTTCACTGGCATTGTGGTGTCGTTAACATTGTGGTGTCGTTAACAGTAATTAAGTACCTATCATTAACCATGAACATTGGGTGATTCATTACCGGGGNGCATGTTATTAAAATCAAATGAATCGCCCAGTGTGTTAATTCTTTTTAAATCATACTTTTAGAATATAGACCCAGCCCTCCAGCCCCACTCCCCCACCCACACCCCTTCCCCCCACCCCCAAACCAAAAAAAAAAGTATAGAAAGAAAGGGAAAGAATGAAAGAAATACACTTGATTGCAAACCGGAAGTTTAACTATTATTTTTGTATGTAAGATCAGCCAGGAATCCCAAACACTATTTTACTTGTTCGTTCCCGATTTCTGGCTTACGCTACACTGCACAAGTAGGTTGTGCTTTCAATCAACACGATCTTAAAGTATAAACTTCCCCGTTCAGTGGTCCTCAAGCAGTATTAACTGAAAAGACGCAAGAATGCACGATAGTCCTTATAATGCCTAGTGCCCTATAGCTAGGTTTGCCAATGGATTTGGGTACCTAATGTCCTCTAGCTAGGTCTGCCACAGAACTGAGGTACCTTATGTCCTCTAGCTAGGTCTGACACAGAGCTGAGGTACCTTATGTCCTCTAGCTAGATCTGTTAATGGATTTCGGTAGCTTATGTCCTCTTGCTAGCTCAGCCAATTTATACAGGTACCTAATGTCCTCTCGCTAGGTCTGCCAATTTATACAGGTACCTAATGTCCTCTAGCAAGGACTCCCAATGTATTGTGGTAATTAATTTAATCGAATGGAAAAAATACATTAAAATATTAATCATCCAACAGAAAAAAACAATTTCGAAAGGTAATTCGTCCCAACAAAAAGATGTTCAAAATAAATTTAAAAAATTGGGACAAAGAAAACAGAAATAAATTTGGTTTTAAAAGTTTACATTGTACCATATTTTTCACTGCCACATTCCCTTAAAAAAATTTTATAAAATAAATCTTATTTCAACAAATTTCAATTCTAACATATTTATTTCGATCAAATTTCCGGATACAAAAGAAACCTCGTATCAAGATGGTCATTCATAGTTGTGCACCTACGGGGCGGCACCAGCAGGAGATTAAAGATGTAAATAAATACTATGCAGTGGGACCACACCAGCAGGAGACCATTGATGGCAATACATATTGTGAAGTACGTCGTTCAGCTCGCATGCACGGAGATCGTAAACTTGTATCTATTGACGCAGGTCCAGGAGTCAAGTGTCGGAAATAGGCTATCAAATTTTACAGCAGCTAACGTTTCGTAGAACAACTGTGTCACATTCAACTTCACCATCAACTGTGCATCACTCGTCAGTAGTGACGGTGATGTTCGTATATGGCTTGCTAGTCCGATCCATTCTCGAATAATCTCTTCCCGTCCTTGGGCAGGGGGTCGTTGCTGTAGTCAGTGATCTAACGTTGCCCTTTCGGGCTAGCCTGCGTGTCTCACCTGTGGCTCTCCTACTGGCTTCATGAAATTGAGCCCCCCCCCCCTCGTTTTTTTTTGTCAGCTGATCTCCACCAAGCCTCGGATTCTAATATAACAAGGACTCTTAAAATTTGTCTTGAATTGTTTATGCCATTGTTGATGATACCAAATTAAGAATGCATTAATTTAGACTTTAAACCGTTGAATCAATACTCATGTTTATTTAAAGATGCTTTTTTTTTTTGTATTGACCAGTGTTAGATCAAAGTGTGAAATTAAGACAACTCCCATACGCAATACCCCTGCCCTCGCTTTTTGACGAGAAGTACACAATAGTTTGCGTAATGCGCTCCGAATTCTGCAGCCCTCTTTTAACGTCTTCATCAATTCAAGGGACCGACTAGTGTCCTCATCAGATTTAAAAGCTAAAAATGGGTTAAATCGAATTTAGAGGAGATAAGGTGGACATGTGATTAAGAAAGGCAATCAGAGACACGTTGAAAAAGCTGATGGGCTGATTTTGACAATGTTCCAAGCTTTTTCAATGCAGAATGGTACCTTTAAGCGTTCGAACGTCTCCACAACTTTGGCCAAATACAACAATTTAAATTTTCCTTCAGCTAACCCAGTGGTCAGGGACCTACAGCTCGCGGGCCAGATGTGGCTCTATTGATGGCTGCATCTGGCTCGCAGACAAATGTTCGATTATAAAAATTTTTTAAAAATCGCATTAATGGTAAGAAATACTCATCATTGATTAGCGACAGCAAAACAATGTTATTAAAAAGAATTCAGAGACCTAATTGTTGCATTTTTAGTGTTGAAATTACACAAAATGCACACATTTTACTTGAATTTTTAGTTTTAAATATAATGTATTGCTCTCGGTGATTTACTTTTCAAAATATGTGGCGTCCATGGCTCTCTCAGACAAAAAAGTTCCCGACCCTTGAGCTAACCAATAATGAAATGTTCAACTAGATCCAACACCCCTTGGAAACCCACACCCCCTCCTCCCCCCACCCCCAATTGTTTAAAAAAGCCCCGCACCACAAAGAGGATACCTGAGTGACAGCGAAGGCCGATTGTCCTTGCTGGTAAAACACAAGGCCGTAAACAAATCCAAAGACAATGGGACACACATACAACATTGTAGACCGACGCCACCACACACAAACACACACACAAAACTAGGACGTGATTTACGTCCCTTTGTTGTAATCAAACTACGACAAAGGCCCCGGTGGACATGGACTTTTCAATGTGTGGGTGTGTGTGAGTGTGTGTGTGTGTTTTTTTGTTGGTTTTTTTGTGTTTTTTTAGGGGGGGGCCTCTTTGCAAATAGTATGGGAGTCGTTTACATATTTTAAAGCTGTGTTCCTGTAAATGGGAAACCACTCTCAAGACGTCTCACTTAGTTATCGGTAATGTTCGTTTTTTTTTTTTTTTTTTTTTTTGTTTTTTTTTTTGTTTTTTTTTTGGGGGGGGGGTGGTTTTTTTTTTTTTTTTTTTTTTTTAACCCCTTTTTTTTTTTTTTTTGTTGTTGTTTTTTTTTTTTTTTTTTTTGGGGGGGGGGGGTGTTTTGTTTATGTTTTGTCTGTTTTAAACCCATTTTTTCCCCCCTTTATACCTCCTTGTCGTTCTTTTTATTTATTTTTTTTTAAATTATAATTTTATGGGATAAAAAAACGGGATAGAATTAAAAACTCATACGTTTCAAGTGCTCTCTATTTTAGGCCACATAAGAATGATTTCAAGAAAGACTCAGTCGAAAACGTCTTAGAGCAACCCGGATCTGTTAAGTGTGTTCGTCCTGGCGGCTGGCTGGCCGTGAACTTTGACTTTTGAACGTTGAACGGCAGACGGAATGCAGAATTTTTTTTAATGCCAAAATTAAAAAGTGAAGGCTAAAATGGCTCGTAATCTGCCTTTTAAAGCAATGTGAGGAATGCAGACGAGAAATTACCTTTTTTTTTCGGACGGGTCTCCACCCCCCTCCCCAAACACACAAATCACTAGTCACTGCCTTCCTATAGTTGTACTCGTTTATTTATGATATCAGTAGGGGCTATTTTTTTTTTTTTTTAATATTAATAAGTTTTGAAGTTCCAGATGTCTTGACCTGTGTGATAGTCCGAAATTATGTGGACTCTTTCTTAAGAGTATTTATTTAAACGAGGGTAATATTTTTTTTAATTTTATAAAGTAAATCCTTGTTCGTTTAAATGCTTTAGTGGATAATTTTTATTGGCTAAAAAAAAATTGTTGTTGTTTTTTATTTAATAAAAATATGATGTTGTGTTGTTGTTGCTTTTTTTTTTTTTTAGTTCTTTTTCAACTGGAAAATAAAGCCACGAAGAGTCCAACCATTCCTGAGATAAGTGTCATCCCCACCCCCCCCCCCCCTATTGTTTTTGTTTTTTATTTAATAAAAATATGATGTTGTGTTGTTGTTGTTTTTTTTTTTTTTTAGTTCTTTTTCAACTGGAAAATAAAGCCACGAAGAGTCCAACCATTCCTGAGATAAGTGTCATCCCCACCCCCCGCACCCCGTCTGTATCGCTCCGTCGCAGTTCTAAGACCTTTTGTTGAGCTTCGAAATGGTTGCACGTTCAAAGTAAATCAATTCTCTTCATAACAAACACTTAATAATTACGAGGTTCCCGTCGTTACATTCGAACCTAAATTGTTTCACAAAATCGGTCAAATTGCATATCCTCTAATTATTTTGTGCTTCCTTTCAGCCTCTTTGAATTCCTCACTATATATTAACAGTTGACATATTCCATTGCTCTCCCCCCCCCCCCGGGTGGATGGGACTCGTTAACCGTGGTCGGCAACTCACCTAAGAGAAGGACACTCTGAAATCAAACCCGGAGATGGAATCCCGAAAGGCGGATAACATTGAAACAATGACACATTCCGACAACTCCTGCGACGTCACTGGTGCCAAGCTGTATCATCCAATGATGTTCCCTTGCGTTATCCAGCGGCGTGGAGAGAGGCGATTTGCTGTTGGGAAACAGCTTATAATCCTTGAAGAATCATCCCAGGCCATGTGGATTTGGTCCTCCGAAGCCCACCCCATCGTCACATTGGGACGGACGGATGCCAGCATTCCATTGGCCCGCCATTATTTATCAAGACACCCGGCGATCTCGGTTATGCAGCATTGGCATCTAACCGCTCTTGTCAATCCCAATACATGTCTTGCCAACAGAGTTATCTGCCGTCTAATCACTCTTGTCAATCCCAATACATGTCTTGCCAGCAGAGTTATCTGGTCATTGCCGTCTAATCGCTCTTGTCAATCCCAATGCATGTCTTGCCAGCAGAGTTATCTGTCGTCTAATCACTCTTGTCAATCCCAATACATGTCTTGCCAGCAGAGTTATCTGGTCATTGCCGTCTAATCGCTCTTGTCAATCCCTATACATGTCTTGCCAGCAGAGTTATCTGCCGTCTAATCACTCTTGTCAATCCCAATACATGTCTTGCCAGCAGAGTTATCTGCCGTCTAATCGCTCTTGTCAATCCCAATACAAGTCTTGCCAGCAGAGTTATCTGGTGTTGTTTTTTTTTTTAGACCTAGTACCTGTGGTGTTTGTCAGCAATTAACTTCCTGGAGGCTTCCAGCACATATACGTTTGTCATTGTCGGTGTCTGTCGTTTACTGTAATGTCATAACGTCACCACTTGTAGCTACGAGCTGTTTTATGATCTCTGTTACACACACAGGCAGTGTCGTATTAGGGAAGTCGTGAAGGGTGGGGGTGGGGGGCAGGGGATTTGGGGTGGTCTACACCAGGGTGGCCCCTTTTTTTTCAATATACTTAAAGGGTTCGCATTTTAGGCAGACATATTTATTCGTGTAAAGAAACGAGGGAGTGGGGGGGGGGGGCACGACAAAATATTGGCCCGCTTCAGGCGGCCCTAACCCAAGCTACGCCACTGCATACAATGAAAAAAGGTAAACAGCTTAATGGTTGAGATAATATATTAAGACGTGTAGCTATGATTAGTGCCGCCCATGTTTGCCAAGATTTATGCAGCCCCCTCAGCAAACACGAAAAAAAAAAAACCCTAGAAAGTGTCTTGTCCCTTTCCCTTGCTAAGTTTTCCACGTGTTTTAAAAGCTTGCTAGAAAGTGTCTTGTTTCTTTCCCTTGCTAAGTTTTCCACGTGTTTTAAAAGCTTGCTAGAAAGTGTCTTGT
>CAXITT010000098.1:838771-854373 GCA_964033795.1 Lymnaea stagnalis | reverse complement strand
GGTTGGGGGGGGGGGGGGGGGGATTTTAAGGAACCATTTGTTTTATTTAACTTATTAAATATTTATATATACAGTATATTAACAATTTGGTTAGTTTTTTGTTTTTTTTAATCTTTAAAAAAAAGTATTCTTATTTTAATTCACAACTCAAAACTTATCTCTCCATCAGGCATCATCAATGCGTACGGAGCGCCCTCTAAAGGTAAACAACAACAAACAAACAAAAACAAAAACAACTCTGACGTATTCGACTATCTGGTTTATATTTACAAAGAGATGCATGAAAGCATTCGTTGTATTCAAACCATTTCTCTAAAGAGATAACAACGACAAATTTAACATCATTCTGGAAAGCGGCTTCTTGGTAAACCAAATGTTTTCTACTAAAGTGTGGCATAATCCTGTGGTTGGAGAGTATAAAGGGTCAGGCTGAGACATAACAAGTTAATAAAGTGATATACAGAAGAAAAAACACCTTATCTTGAGACCATTTATTTCAAAAGCTTTTCCTTGACATCACTTTTTTTTCCTGATGCTCTTATCCGTGATACTCAATGAAACGAATTTATTGAACGACACGATTGAACGAAAAAAAATGTGGCCCTCAAAAAAAAAAAAAAAAAAAAAAAATTTGTATCGTCCTGCTGCTGATTTTGTGGCTCTTGCGACTCATGAGTTTGCCAACCACTGGTTTAAGCTACTAGAACTCTTAACCTTGAACCCACCCTGAATGGAGTAAAAGAAAATTTAAATTTTTTAAATCGTGCTTTCGAAATTTTGAATTCTAAATAGTTTGTATCTGGTGGACGAATCACTCGCTAACGCGGTTAACCTGCTCACGCGCTATGCAGTCATACCGCCCCCCTCCCCCCTAAATAAGACCTTAAAATAGTGGTTGGTTCTAAGATTCAGTGCCGTGTAGTAATAGCTGCGTGTCATTCACTGATGTATTGTCGTTTTAATTCACAGCTTGCACGGATGCTTTGCAAAAATGCGGGATGGCCTACTCTGCTGTCGCCTCGCAAACTTCCCGAGACAGGACTCAGGCACAAAGCAAACTCTGTGGGTAGGTGACTTGTACATGTATACCCAAGGTGGACACTCATAGATTTACTTAACCAGCTGCTGTACGGTGGCTATGACGGTTATATGTATCCATGTTCTGTCAAAGTTTTCAGCCCCATGGTCCATTTGGCTCGATATTAGATTTTATAAAGGATTTATAACCACATCTTTTGTGTGTGTTGGGTCTTGGGGCGTGGGGGGATGTTCGGAAAAAAGGAGGGGTGGTGTGTTTAATTAAATCCTTTACATTAACTTTTCTTGTGTGTGTGGCTGGCTGGCAAAAATCTTCGGACGGCTTATTAAAACATGTCCCGTCAACCTATCGAGATGAAACTCTGGCACATAATAATAATAAAGTTTATTTGAAAAACACGCTTCATCCCCAAAAGCTCGAAGGGCGGTACAAAGTCAACGATATTAAACAGAGAAAATAAAAACAATCCAAAATTTACCACATTTAAAAAACAGACGCTAGAATATGAAACTACATACAAGCATACCAAGTCAAAGTCTTTCATCCCGTTACAACCATAAGCCGCTGACAACACATTCTCTATCTAATTTTCAGCCCCGCAAAACCAACCCCCCCCCCCCCAAAAAAAAAAAAAAAAAACCAAAAAAAAACTGTTGTTCCTGTTTTTTTTCAAGTGAATGTGAATGAAATATTATAATGCCACCAATTTCATGGAATAAAATTCCCGCTAACTGCGCTGAATTCTTTTTTGCAAAATATCATAAGCGCCTTTGGTGCGTAATGTTTTCTTTCGTTTTTTTTTTTTCTGGAAAAGTTGATGTAATAAATATGCCGTGTAAAGGTGGGTGGGTCATTAGAATATTACTATAGTTCAGGGGCGTGGAAAAAAATGTGTGCTTGCGAACCTTGATGGAAAAGGGGGGAGGGGGGGGCACTAATTGGGATTCCTATAAAGTGCGTTACTTGTAGGCATGTTTTGGCAGATTTAGTTTGAGCCCCAACCCCAACCTCCAAAAATTCGCTTTCCTTGTTGCTCAAGGGGAAGATGAAGTAAATAGGATGCAATGGTTTCTTAAGAGGTGTAGCCATCACTGAGTCGCATAAAAATGCATATAAAGGATTTATTTAGAAAAAAACTTTGTTTTTAAGGATTGTTTGATTTATTTTATAGACAAAGGGGAACAATGATTTCAGTAAGAGCATTTCAAAACGAAGGGGTTAATGTTTACATATTTGCATCCTCCTTGCTTAGCCATGTCGTTATTTATCCCTCGGTGTCTGGCTTTTCCTCTCGTGGCTCAGGGCTACTGAGATGTTCGTCGAGTGCATGAACGATGCCCCGTGCGGCGAGATAGCAACGCAGGAGATAAATCAAGTGCTGGCGCAGGTCAAAGCGTGAGGAATCGACTGTCGTAAGTAGTTACTGGGATGAGATTTTTTTATGCTTAATAGGATTTACATAATATAACATGTACACACAAGATCAGTGTAAGCCATTATTGCATTTTGCTAAGGAAGAAGTAGAACAAAATAAATTAGCTTTTATGGGAGATTTTTTTTTCGGATTAATTTTAAAATGTAGTAATATAATTTTAAAACAGTTGAATTGGCCATTTCACGCCCTTGTCAGCTTTGATTCAACGAGTTCACGTGAAATAACCCAAATGACACTTGAACATGTATTGACATTTATTTGTTTCTAACTGAACCTGTTTCTTGATATATTAGTGAGTTAAATGGGTAAATAACATTTTTTATGGACATGTTACTAAAGTTGGGATACATTTGTTCATGGACATATAACTAAAGTCGGCATATATTTTTTATGGACATATCACTAAAATTAATAGATTATCTTTTACAATACTTTTTTTTTTTTGTTTTTTACAAGTCTTTGCTTGTATTTTGCAGCGGAGTTGAACAAATTTTCGACGAACAATACGGATGTCGAGGGTATGAGAATCACTGTTGTTATGTGTAGAGCGTTGTTGTCATGTTTGTTAGGGAAAAGATGTTAGTTAGAGATTTTATGTGCAGCCGTATCGTTTGTGTGAGAGTGTTGTGACGTAATTGTGTAATGGGAAGTGACGCTTTAGTTTTCGTTGTTGATAGAGCCGAGAGATGGCCGTTGTGTATTATTCAGAATATAACTTCCTACGTGATGTTTCTTTGTGTGAGGATTTCAATAAGATATATTGTGAAGTTGAACGGTTACAAGCTGTATAGGGAAGTACACTGATTGTCATATTCAAGAGGCATATTAAATTTATATATTGTATCGAACCGTGGAGTGCTTGTTGATTTGAAGACTATTACTTTTGGTTGTGCTGTTCTGTGACCAAGCGGTAGACTTGGCTGGATGAATAGACACTCATTGCCTTGAGTGGATGATTTGCAACACAACGGATACAACGTCTCGACAGCGGAGTTGAACAATTCCAAATTTTCGAAGAAAAATACCGCCAGTGTTACTGCAGTGGCCACTTCAACTGTCCTCCTGCTTGTCGCCATGGTGCTTGCAGTCTAAGAAATTCATCCATCAAGATTTCAATTCATATCCCCATCCCGGGCCGACCATCATTATTAGAGCGTTGGTGCCGCATTTTTTTTTAACACTTTCTCTGCGTAGAAGTCATTGTTGAATTGCTGGAAGATGGTGACGCTTAGTGAGGGATCACTGCGTTGGTCAAGAAGTATAAGAGTCTTCAATAGGCGTGTCCTTAACTGAGGTTCCTATTGAGCCTTGGGTGGGTGTGCGTACGTGGGTGCGTAAGTGCGTGCGTAAGTGCCTACGTGCATGCGTAAGTGCGGGTTACGAGGTAATTTTCGAACGAAATTTTTTGCTCTATAATTCTCATCTTATGACATTTTATTTAGAATTATATTTTCTAAACCAGTTAAAATAATTAAATTATGATTTGAAGCTAAAAAAAATAAATTAAAAAAATTAAGTAGGAGAAGTTAGTTCTGTTGAATTTGCCATTTCACGCCCTAGTCAGTTTTGATTCAACGAGTTCACGTGAAATAACCCAAAAGACACTTGAACATGTATTAACTTTTATTTGTTTCTAACTGAACCTGTTTCTTGATATATTAGTGAGTTAAATGGGTAAATAACATTTGTTATGGACATATTACTAAAGTTGGGATACATTTGTTCATGGACATATAACAAAAGTCGGCATATATTTTTTATGGACATATCACTAAAATTAATAGATAATCTGTTACACTACTTTTTCTTTACAAGTCTTTGCTTGTATTTTGCAGCGGAGTTGAAAAAATTTTCGAAGAAAAATACCGCCAGTGTTACTGCAGTGGCCGCTTCAACTGTCCTCCTGCTTGTCGCCATGGTGCTTGCAGTCTAAGAAATTCATCCATCACGATTTCAATTCATATCCCCATCCCGGGCCGACCATCATTATTAGAACGTTGGTGCCGCATTTTTTTAAACACTTTCTCTGCGTAGAAGTCATTGTTGAGTTGCTGGAAGATGGTGACGCTTAGTGAGGCCCCACTGCGTTGGTCAAGAAGCATAAGAGTCTTCAATAGGCGTGTCCTTAACTGAGGTTCCTATTGAGCCTTGGGTGGGTGTGCGTACGTGGGTGCGTACGTGGGTGCGTAAGTGCGTGCGTAAGTGCCTACGTGCATGTGTAAGTGCGTGTTACGAGGTAATTTTCGAACGAAATTTTTTGCTCTATAATTCTCATCTTATGACATTTTATTTAGAATTATATTTTCTAAACCAGTTAAAATAATTAAATTAATGATTTGAAGCTAAAAAAATTAATTAAAAGTTAAGTAGGAGAAGTGAGTTTTTAACGTTCTGTTTAACTTTATGGAAAAAATCGAAATCAAACTTTTAATTATGATATGTCTTTTACAGACGAAATTTAAGTCCAACAAGGAAAAAAACAAACATAATATATTACTCTTTTTTTTCATTTAAATAATTTTAAGATATATTTGGTTATTTTAATGATAAAAATAAAATCTTGAACTCCTCTTTGAATGTTACATAATGTGTATCAACTATGTCAGCAACACGATGCATGAAATGTGTTTCTATTAGATTGTCACGGTTATGAATGATGAAATCGTGTTGGAATTGTTATCAATATCCATTTATGTTGATTGCTATTCATTTTATGAATGAAACTTAATTTCAAAGCTTGCCTTACATATTTTTATAAATATCTATGTTAGTTTTTTTCAATGTGCATTATATCAAATTTATACAAGTTTCATTTAAAGAAAATTGCATTTATATTTTACCTTACTAATAAGAATTTTAGATTAGGGGAAGTCTATTTTATTTTGTATTTTTTATTTTTTTCTAAACTTGTTTGATAAAATTTTGAAAGTTTTTCACTCTTATGACAGACTAATTATAGATGCTCTTCATTTGAAATTTTTACTTTAAATAATAAACCATGCATCACAAAAGACATTTGTTTTATTTCTTAATTTTAATTCCTTGTCTTTGGAAGGGTTGGAAAGGTTAAATGTTAAATCTTATTGAGACTTTTTCTCCCGTATAATTTTATATGTTAGAACAGGGGCAACGTATGAAAACCAGTGCATACCTCATTATTTTTTTTTATTTACGTTGTTCAACATACAAGCGTCTCTCCTTAAGTGAGACCCAGCTGGTGAGGTGTTTCTTTTAAGGAAAAAAAAAGAAATCAAAAGGCCCGATTGTTTAGTACCCATGCATCAATTATTTGTTAACGTTTGAACGAAGCGTCACTAAGTACAGAATGATTTGGCTTCACTTTAACACCGTCATCAATGCCAATCTGTCACCTTTTGGCATAGAGAACCAGCGCCCCCTTGCGGTACTTGTTGCAATAGGTGAAAATATTAATTGGAGCCCTCGAAAGAACGTAAGGAGTAAGACGGTATTCCAAATAATCTGCGGTGTGGAGAGTTGGCGAATGTGGAAAATTTTTTTGGACGGCCGCCGCTGTGATATATGGACGTTTGAAAAAGGAACATGAGGGGACCAACATAGAAATTAACGGATCAGAGATCGTCGGTGATGACTGTTACAGCTGGTGAAGATCAGTGTCTGAAGGAGTCAAAAAGTCTTCAAAAATGCTTTAAAAAAAGCACTTGATCTTCATTAAATAAATATGGAATCTAATGGCCTGGTACATAGCTTTGAATTGTGTGCGACGACGAGAAAATGGTATGTTTATTTTTCTGAGATAAAAGAGCCAATGGGTTTGTTCATAGCATTTCCGGTTACAAATCATTTATGGCTAACATGGTTTAGCTAAGTAAACATGGATTGGATGATGATACAACAAAATGAGAGGAAAGAAATTATTCAGGTTAAGAGTATAAATTATACTTCAAAAGCTATATTTTGGGGGGGGGGGGGTTGTTTTACATAGCCCTACGAAAATGACTGGAATAGAGTTTAGAAAACAAAGGAAATGATTTTGGAACTAAGGCCAAATTGGAAAAAGTAGGCTGAAACCGCGGGCAGGCTACTGTCTTTTCCAAACTTTTGACGTACCCCTTATCATGAGTTAGTCTATATTCACCTTAGTCGCTTACTCGTGTTCATTGATCGGCTAAAGACAAATCGGCTGTGTAAAATTGCTACAGAAATATCCTTTGAAAATAACTTTAAACATTAATCAGAAGACAAGATTTTTTTTTTCTATATCTGACCGGAAACAATTCGATCAGATAAAGGGGGAGGGTGGTTCAGGAGGCAACGGCCATAAAGGATGAACTGTCACACAAGATTTGGTAGTGAGCCCAATCGCTTCGTAATACGTCTTACAATTTAAAAAAAAAAAAAAACTAAATTAATTAAGCAATTTTCTATGTTAGACTTCTCTGATTTTACCTAAGGTCATCAAGACCATATTCCCACTCTAATTTCATCACACACAAAAAATAATCCATGTCGTACTTATGTCTGAAACTAACATTAAGTGAAGACACCCTCGAAAATCGTTTCATTTTCAGTATCTATAGTTGCGTCTAGGGACTGAGCGAATGGGATTTTCTGATTTCGGCCGAAATCAAACCCAAACCGAAAGGTAAGAATAACTTTCGGCTGAAACCAAAGCTGAAACCAAAAGCTTTACGAGGCTTAAGGGCCGAAACTGACAGATTTGTTTTAGATATTTTAAAACACGTTCGCGCATACTTTCTGCGTGGGTCGAAAATAGATGAGGGGAAATATATATTTTTAATAGATAAAAAAAGTATTATGGTAAGTAAAAATTTTGACTTCAGTGAGGGGGGGGGGGGATATTCGTAAAAAATTTACCCTTGGGTGCTCTTTGCTAATATAATATAATTATAAAGCTACCTAGACTTCCTTGGTATCGATCGAAAGCTTAGCCTACGAAATTTGTCGAAAATAGATGAGGGGAAATATATATTTTTAATAGATAAAAAAAGTATTATGGTAAGTAAAAATTTTGACTTCAGTGAGGGGGGGGGGGGATATTCGTACAAAATTTACCCTTGGGTGCTCTTTGCTAATATAATATAATTATAAAGCTACCTAGACTTACTAGGTATCGATCGAAAGCTTAGCCTACGAAATTTATATCGCTATGACCCGTACAAATGTCAAGGTATATGCTTTGAAGTAACTCATCGTTCGGCTAACCCAAAATTTTTCATTGAAACACACGATGTTATAAGTCGACATTTAAATTTTTCGTTTATCCGCAATTGTTATCGGCTGATTTTATATCCCACCCCCGATAGATTAAAGGTTGAACGAATGTTGAGCTACGTTTAGTATGATAAAACAGTTGGCCATGTACGTCAATATTATAGGAAACGTTGCTCCATGCACACTTGTGTGTAGGCTTATCATTTACATTAAAGGCTACTTTTTGTATTAAATTTTTAAATTTTTATTTTTTTATATTTTTTTTTAATTTTTTTTTTTAAAGTATTGCAGATCGTTTCATTATTCCTATTCTTTAAATTCATGTCAATAATGTCATTGCAAGTACCTGCTTTTTTTTTTTTGAATATTTCTGATTCGTCAATGACAATGTTCATCATCATGATCATGATGAATTGCAAAAAAAAAAATAATTAAAGAATTAACGAATTTAGTTAAATTTATGAACGACATTATATACTGTATACCAAATTGCAAAGAGGAAAAAAAACTGAAGTAGTGTATGATGAGTTTTTCCAGAAAATGATATTTATTCCAATAAGTCCACAGGTGAAAAAAAAAATAAGCATTGATCTATTGCAGTGTTTCTCAACCTTCCTGATGTTTAAAATATGGTTCCTCAAGTCGCGGTGATCCCCAACCATAGAATTATTTTCGTGGCTACTTTATAACTGTAGAGTATTTGTGCCTTTCGATAGTATTAGGTGACCCTTTGGAAAGATTCGTTTGACCCCTCCCCCCAAAGGGGTCGCGACGCACAGGTTGAAAACCGCTGATCTACGGTATCTTTTACTCTCGTCCCTTTTATTTCCTTGTTTTTCAACGAATCAATTCGCGGAATTTAAATTTTCTTTCTTCATGACTAATAAAACTTTTAAAAACAGTTCTAATTTCCTTCCTTCACCGATTCCGCCCATGGTTTCTGTAGTGATGATGCGGAGAAATCCACTAAATCAGGGGTCTCAAACCCGTGGCCCGCGGGCCGTTTGCGTCCGGCAAGACGATATTTAGCGACCAGCTAGATGAAGCGAACTTTAGTGTTAATGCGGCCCGTGCGTTTTCCTAATTTTCACATCTATAATGGGACCTCCGCGACGGTTTCAGTCAAATCTCACTGACTATCCTAATTTATTTTATTGTATAGGTTTGGAGGATGATTATAATGGTAAATTCAATTTTAAAATCGGACTAAAAGTTTTTATTTTATAGCATGTTATGAGACAAACATGGCCAAAGTGGGGTTTTGAGAAAAGTTTAAAGGTCAGTAAGTGGGTAATGCACAAGCATAATTGTGTAAATCGTAACAAGCTAACACAGTATCCAAGGATCCCTATTAAAATTGTCGTTAGCATTTACGAGTGAAGGGAATTCCGAGCCTGTCAGCTTGGTCGCTTTCAAAATAGAGTTAGTCAAAAAGGCATTTTCCAGGATTAACAAAACTAAAATCATTCTCCCCACAATAGCATCTTCCTTCGCATCAATCATACATAAATATTGCCTGCCCCTGCCTACTGTTTGAACACGTTTTAGCCTTCATTGTTTTGTTATATAGGACATTTTTCTCGTGCCGTGAACTTTGTTTGACCCCACATTGGACTCCAGGCAGACGCTAACATTTGTTGTTGGCGTGGTTTAATCTCTTTGATGTATCGTGTTTGCTACCGACTACCAATTAAACATGGCTAGTCTTTATCCTATTATCCTTCCGAACTTTCTCGATTTTCCGAGAAATGTAAACAAATGCTGAGTAGTTTCTGGAAGGCATGCTTACGCTGCATATATAAAGGGATTGACAGACACGGAGACTCAGACGGAGATTGATAGATATGTTTAACTTCACGAGGCGTGTATTATTCTTTCTGTACTCATATGTGTTTATTCGCCTTCATCACTCATAATTATTAACTGGCACATTGTACTAATTGTGTAACGGTATAAGATTTTCCCATATTCTGTAAATTGATGATTTGTAATTATGTTTCTTTTGTTTTGTAATTGTATTATTACTAAATTAAATCTTATTAATTGTAATTGGTACTGTTTTGGGTGTCGTATTTTTGTTATTGTATTTCTCTATGGTATCGCCCTTTATTAGACACTGTTTCAACTAGCCATTACATAAAACAAGAGATTAATTTTTCCCGATAGAAGCCAGTGCGTAACAGTCTTCATGGCGAAGGATGGGGTGGATGTTCCCGTACTAAGTGATACCAAATGGCTCATTGACTTGGCTTTTATTTTTAAAATTACACAGCAGCTGAATGTACTCAACCAAAGGTAGCTTGTCAGTGTTGCTGTTACGCACTGCCTTCTATGGTGAGAAATTAATCATTTATTTTAAGTTTATGGCTCGTTCTAAACAGTGCATCTTAAAGGACAGGATACCATATTAGAAATACAATAGCAAAAAATACGACACTCAAACAGTACCTAATTACAATGAATTAGATTTATTTAGTTATCAATATCATTACAAAATAAAAAATATATAATTAAAAATTCATCAACCTACAGACTATGGTATGTCTTGAACCGGTACACAGTTAATACAATGTGCCAACAAATAAGGTACACTGATGAATACTAATAAATAAATATGAGTAAATACAGAATAATACACCCTTGTCTCGTGAAGTCAACAAAAATCTCTTACTCTTATGCTCGCTCTGCTTTGTATAGTCAGTTGTACCGAAAACTCGAGACGTATTTTGCATTGTACTAGTGACTCGATCATTCCACAATTTACTATCATTTTCTAAAGCATTCGAGTCAAGAGTAAACAAATCAGGCGATGCCTAGGTTTGTGGTAAACAAGATCAAAGGGAATAAGCCCCATCCAATACCATTGCATGCGAATTCGGGGTCAGACAGAGTTTACGAAACTGGGAAAGAGACGTATTCCCCTTGATCTTGTTTAAAAAAATAAGAGATTAATTGCTCACTATAGACAGCAGTGCGTAACAACTTCAATATATGTTTTGTCAAGTAACTTAAGTAAATTGGAACCTCAACAATTCCCATCGCCATTTTGTAGAGGGCTGGGGAATAAAATTAGTTTAGATTCGTATTGTATAAATTGAATTTTTAATTTAAAAGGTGGTCTCTTGATGGGGAAACTGTGCGATACAAAATGGCATCTTAAAAGACCAATATGTTTGTATTTTTTTCCTTTACAGTCAAAAAACCCTCACGTCTGCTTTCCGGCCTGGCGAATACAAGCCGCGGGAGCGAGGGGGGGGGAGGGGGGGCTGGGTTTGCTGTATTGATCCGAAGCGAGCACCTGTCTAGAGATAAAAAAAAAAGTTTCATTTGTCTCTGTGACAAAGAGAAAGAGAGGGAGAGAGAGAGAGAGGGAGAGAGAGAGAGGGAGAGACTGTGTATTATTGTAAATGTTTTCCGATAATTAGGATGTAATTAAGTTTATTTTGTGGATGGGTTTCCCGGTAGATGTTTTTTTAAACCAAAATCGGGAATTTCTTTAATGACGAAAGTGAGTCTTGTGAGTAGGTCATATGATGAAAATGTTATGGAATTAAGTCGTTTCTTTTCTTTTTTGAGTCATTTTTTTAATGAAGTTAGGCATATCTTTCAAACGTAAAAGATCGCCATATTTTAATTATCATAAAACTAACCTTACAGTTTCGCTGTTTTATTGGTAAACATTTACCTTACTGTGTGTATAGATCGGTGAGCACTGTGCGTTATGACGTCCAACACAAACTTCAACCTTTTTACACTTTTCGCTCTCCTTGGTGAGTTAATCATTATTGTTTTGTACAGTGGGACATTTCTGTAGACTTTGCGTACTAACCCATTATCTGAATTTACGTAAAAGGTAATAACTATTATTGATATATCCAGCATACGTGTCTCTATCTTTGGATACCACTGGGAAGTTATTGTAAGTTTGCTTATTAATAAGGATTCTGTGGGTTGTTGTTTTGATCTTTAAACGTGTCCTCTAAAATAACAAAATCATTTATATTTAATTTCGTTCCAGTTTTTAAGACATCATGTATTGTTGTCATCACTGCTGATTCTGAAGGTAAGAATGTTACAGCGTTGTCATTAGCAACGTATAAACACATTGTATAAATTAAATCGCTATTCATTCATAATTGGTACCTACTTCACATCTAGCTCGAGAAAGTGCTCTTCATCCTGTGAGACACATTTTTTTTTAGAGTCTATAAATTAGAATAACATCTATAATCTTACACGTGTCCTTATGTCTGTCTTCTTTGTATACAGAAGATTGTAGTAAAGAAGCAGACAAGTGTGCGTGCGAATACCATCAGGCGATTCTACCAGCCGTCAATGGAATAGGCGGACTACAAGTTTGCGAGTGAGTTTTCAATTCATTGAAAGCCATTTTGGTGGGTGGGTGGGAGGGGGGGGGGTTAACAACAGTTTTAGCCAGACTTTCCCTACTAAGCCCGGGGTTAACAAATACCTACTCCTATCGTCCAGTCGATAACTCATCCATCTGTTACTATTGTAAGCATTGAGGTCATATGCGACAGTTGTTCTCGCAATCAATAAATGGCCCATGTCCTGACTTGCGCAAGGTCCTGCTGTACGGTTGAGGCGATGGTGTCAAGAATACATCTATACCTATTACTTTTGGACCCATGCGAGCTAGTAAAGAAGAAAAAAAAAACGGATTCGCTTTTGATATGATAATGTATAAGGCTTAGAAAGAAATGTTGCATACTTACATTTTGTATTTATTTTAACGTAATATCTTTAGAGTTTGATTGGGGACGGGCTATACTTGTTATATTAATTGCTTTATTTTTTAATTATTTTTTTTACCTTGTATTATGTTCAGATTTAGTGTGTACGCGTCTAAACTTTTTGAGATTCTTTTCTAAAGGAGCGGGCATTGCATAATCTCAAAATGCATCGTTGTTGGCTTCCTGTGTTAAGACTTATTTCAAATCATACATTTTTCGTCACCGTCCACAGAGTATTTAACCTCATGATATCTTGCATTGAGCTGGAGCCGAGTAGCCTGTCCCAGGAGGCCAGGTACGACAGAGCCGGTCACCTCCAGAAAGAACTTGAGGATTTAGGATTTAAGTGCAGTAAGAATTAAAACTAGATCTTTGTTGTTGTTGTTTTGTTTTTTTTTTACACAAAACTTAACCACAATATTTATACGTTTAAAATATAATGTATTCCATCACAACGGTTCAGTTTATAAAGTGAAGTTGTGTTGTATTCAATAGTTTCAGTGAACATTATTGAATCCCTATCTGTCACTTGACCTGATAAGTTTCTGAAATAGTCATTATTTTCTTACACAATAACCGTGACACTCCGAATTTTACTTCATTGTGCAGGCATGTGTAAGCTACAAGCGTGTCACCAAACCTACCTCAAGGACGTAGCGGAGCCACTAAAACAGGGAGAAAGACTCCAGACGTGCAGGTACATTAAAGAGCTTTAAATGTAATAGAGCTTCCTGAATAATTAAGCCGTCATTCATCTACTGAACAGTGGAGGAGCTGAACATCAGGATCGCAAAAAGAAGCAGCATTGAATCGCGGATGAAGAAATCTGACCACATCACCACAGTTCTACGAGATCTCCATTGGGTTCCTGTGAGTGAGCGCATTAACTACAAAATAATGTCCCTGGCGTACAGCTGCATAGATGGCTCAGCACCGGAATATCTCAAAGAACTGATTTATAAACGTGTATCCTTGAAGAGCCTGCGGTCTTCAAACACAGTACTTACTAAGTGTTCCCAGTGTGGATGAACACAGAAAAAATTCTTACGGAGTGCGCTCTTTTGAAGCGATCGCGCCAAAATTATAGAACAGTTTGCCTCAATCTTTGAGGGTAATTGTAAATGATAAAAAATCATTTAAGAAACATTTTAAATTTGTTTTTGTTTAAATATACAGAGCGCAGTGAGCATGCTAAAGTGGCATGGATACCAGCGCGATATAAATATCAAATCAAATCAGCAACTGTGGCATAAAGTAACTGAAAGCACGAAACAATTAAGCGTCTGTCGGGCATGTGAGCTCAGTACTCTCTCGTCTTTGTGTGAACACGTACGCCCGTCGCGAGCAGAAATTCCACATGTACCGCATCTAAGATGTATGTGACTCATCCTGAGCAATGTCTGACAGGGCGAAGAGCCTAACACGGTAATTCTGGAACCCAAATTGGGGCAGAATATTCTCCGCTCTTGTAAATAATAACCGTCCCTGATCGTGCCATGAAATGAGAATGGGAGGAGGTCATTTTCCGAAAGACTTGATGTACGGAGAATCGGAAGAGAGGTCAAGACTTATTGAACGGTCATTGCTGCATTAGAAGGACGTACGCAAACGAAACATAGACAAGCCAGCAAAGAAACTGTTGCATAGGAGATCAACGCTAGTCATTGTTTCAGCTGCATGACAACAGAGTATGTGGGAATCAAACGCGTGAAATGAAGTCTTTGCAACAAAAAGAGTGGTACCGAAGTTCAAAATTAACCAGACGTCAAGGTTCCCATGAGCGAGGTACAGTCGATCCTTTGATTCCAGGATCATAAGCCATTCCAGAAAGTTTCAATAATCAACCCCATTGTCTCAAGAAGACGGAAAGGTGTTGCTGAGACTATAACTAACTACAAATAGCATAAGTATGCGGTTATTATTTGAAAAATCGACAGAAGTGAACAACGTAAAAGAAATTTTTGGTAATAAATTAATTATGGCCATATGCTATGTCATTAAAATTCTTTTTTTTTTTTTTTTGTGTTTAAGACTTAAATAGGTTATTGAATCATGTCAGCAGTTGTGTCTTTACCTACAAAAGGTTAAGCGATCAGCCCTTGGGAACCGACGTATATCATTCAAACATTTTTTTAATCATACATTATTTTTATTACTACATCTTACTGAAATGTTGTTATTATTATTATTATTAACCACTAAAGAGTCTACGGGCGTCTCCAGTGGTGTGTGGATCAGTTGGACTGTGACCTGGGCGGTGGAGCCAAACAGGAGATACTAGAAACCGTTTATTCGGAACTCAACCGGAAAGGACTTCGATGTGGTGGGTACACGTTGCGTTTATGAGAAATTTCCTAATTTCCTAGTTGGAGGAGGTTTTGGCAGTGACGTAGGAAGACGGTGGTTTGTTTCTTGTTTTTTGGTGGGTTTTTTTTTTAATGTGGGGGGGGGGGGGGGGGGGGGTTTGGTTCCACCATCTCGGGGTGTAATTTTTTTTTAGTTTTATATTATATGGCGGCATTTTTGGCCAACGACAGAGGGCTTTTTTTTCCCTTGGTGGGGGCGCAAACATCTTGGCCCTCCCCAAGTTTATTTTCGTCTTAGCGTGAGGTGGGTACAAAAACCTCGACCCGCCCGGGCTGCATTAGCCCCCTAGCTACGCCAATGGGTTTAGGTTAATGTTATCAAAACAAAAAGAATAATGATGAGCTTGGTCTGTTTATTAGAGTTAGCAGGGGTGGGCGCTCTTCTGTCTGGGTGAAGTTTCGAACCTATTTTCAAAATGGCTGTCGTTTCTTTATTTTATGCATAGAAAAAAAAAGTGCCATTGCAAAAGTGAATACTTAAAAAGATCACTTAAATTGTGTGTGTGTCGGGGGTGGGGGTGGGGTGGTTTCCCCGGTAAAACTAAAAGTATTTTCTTTCCGTATTCCTTTGTGTGCGTGTGTGTGTGGGGGGGGGGGGGGGTAAAGGGGTGTTGTGTTAGGGAGATAAGATTCCTTGTTGTTGTGTAAAATTATGAAACACACTAAAGTGTTAAAGAATGACGTCAATGATTATTTTTAGATTTTAGATAACAACAAGGATTTAAGTTAAATGTTCTCTAACTGCTTAAAATATTGAGGAAGTGATGGGGCATTTTTTTTATGAGTTTTTTTTT
>CAXITT010000098.1:805076-838207 GCA_964033795.1 Lymnaea stagnalis | reverse complement strand
TTGTAATTATTATTTTTTTTTTTTTTTTTTGTTTTTGTTTTTTCCCTTTTGGTTGGGGGGGGGGGGGGGGGGGGCGGGGGTGGGTGGAGACAGAGAACATGCTGTTCGGGGGGTGTGGGGTGGGGTGGTGGGGCTACGGTTTATTCATCTCATTGTTCAAAAACCTTGAACGTTTGTTTCCAGTGAGTATCTTTCTTTGCTCACTTTGATAACATAGATACTATCATAGATATAACCAAAAAAAATAAAAAATAAAAAAAAACTTTAGAGAAGTCTTAATGGCACTACCATAATGACAAAGTTCGAGATACGCCAATGATGAACAGGTCAATGCGGTTTGAATTAAGTAAAAAAAAAATTATTACAAAATGGGCTAAAAAAAACATGTAATCATTGTTAGAACCCTTGGTTTAACTTTGAAACGTTTGTTATTCATCATTATCATGATTTTTTTTCATTGCGTCATTTCCCCTTTTCTACAGTTCAAGAAGATGAATCCTCCAAATATGATGCAATGGGTGAGAGGAAATGACTTGTTTTTTTGTTGGATTTTTTGTTGTTGTTGTTTGTTTTTTTCATCTAAAGAAACTCCTAAAATATTTTTTTTCTATTAAATAAAAAAAATTTAAAAAATATTTAAGTTTCCTCTATATTTAATTTGATTTCTTTGGCTACATAGAGTTTGTTAAACACATCTGCTCAGACTTTATTTTCCTAATACATTTAAAGAAATTGAATACATAAATACTAGATAGAGTCCGCCAAACATTGGCGACAGCGTGAACTTCCCATCTACTAAAGTTACTTGACAAAAACGTGAACTCAAGTTACGCACATTTAAGAATCCCAATTTTTGCTAAACCCCTTCTCCCCCCCCCTCCCTTTTTTTTTTCATGATACGTCACTGCACACTTTTTATTTCACGCCCATGAACTATATTAATATTCTCATCGCCCAACCAGTTTTAAACCGAATATTTTTTTTTTTACACAATACTTAAATTGAGACGATTTCATTTCCGAAAAGAAAATATTACGCACCAAACGCAATTGCGTTATTGAAAAATATGTATATATCATTTAGCGTAGTTGTCGGGAATTATATTTTGCGCGCTAGTGAACTCATTATTGAACCACACTCTGGCGTATCTATAAATAGCCTGCGTGGTGTTTGACCCGTCTTGTTGTTTGACCTTTAATCGCGAATTATAATATATAGATGNTATATATATATATATATATATATATATATATATATATATATATATATATTATATATATATACATTAATATATAATGTCTTGCGCTTCAACTCATCTTTAAAAGAAATTTTTTTTTTAAAGTTTTTAAAATATATTTTTTTTATTAACGATCAAATAATTTTAATCAACAGTGCTTTTTTTTTTGTGTACAAGTAAGATCAATGTCTAAATGGGGATCATTTCATTCATGGTTGTTTTTTTTATCTCTCTTTCACTTTCTGCAGTTAAGCACAACCACGTTGAAGAAGGTAAGTACGATGCTCATTATGATGTTTATCCCTCATTGGTTGGATTGGGGCATTGGCGTCCAAATGCTTGTATATCTGGTGGAGCTAAGGTTTTGTACACTGCAAGGATCTCTTTAAATTCTACTACCCCAACTGATTCCCCCCCCCCCACTCCACACTCCCCGGCCGCAAACGATGCTGCCGCGTGCCGTCCATGGCTTGACATGTAAACAGTTCTGGGGTGGGTGGGGCGAATATATACGTTTGTTGTTGTTTTGTTTTTATACAGCTGTATTTTTAATTAAATAAACATATTATGTTATTTTTTTTTTAATGTTTATGTTTGCCAATATTTTTATGTGCAACGCGGTGAGCCCAGCCCTAGGCTGAGGTACCGGTGCTATATAAGACAACTGTAGTAATAATAATAATAGTAGTAATAAGTAGGACTCAAAGCTTTTCTACCTTTGAAAAGTGGGCGGGGTTTCGCTTTACCGACTGTGTATTGTAATTCAAAATCGCAAGTGAAAGGAACGCGACAACATAATTTCCGATTCCATCGGTGGTAACCAACACAAAGAGGCATCCGTGGGCCACTCTCATGGCGAATAAGACGTTTACGGGCCGCATGTCGTTACACTAAAATATCTAAAACACCAACTTTAAAAAAAAAAAAAATTGTTCTTTTGAAATCCTTTAAAGGTGTTAGATTATTTCCATATGTAAAGAACACGCCATTTTTCTTTGAGCGATGCACACTTATCCAATGTATGTATAGTAAAAACCGCAATGTAACCCTAATCCTAACCCTAAGCCTAGCCCTAAGCCTAGCCCTCTAACCCTAAGCCTAGCCCTCTAACCCTAAGCCTAGCCCTCTAACCCTAAGCCTAGCCCTCTAACCCTAAGCCTAGCCCTCTAACCCAAACCCAACCCCCCAACCCCAAACCCAACCCCCTCACCCCAAGCCTAGCCCTCTAACCCTAAGCCTAGCCCTCTAACCCTAAGCCTAGCCCTCTAACCCTAAGCCTAGCCCTCTAACCCTAAGCCTAGCCCTCTAACCCTAAGCCTAGCCCTCTAGCCCTAAGCCTAGCCCTCTAACCCTAAGCCTAGCCCTCTAACCCTAAGCCTATCCCTCTAACCCTAAGCCTAACCCTCTAACCCTATGCCTAACCCTCTAACCCTAAGCCTAGCCCTCTAACCCTAAGCCCGTCTAAATGACTAAACTACAGATTCCGCAGACGTGATTGCTAAACACCGAGTGTGGCCCGCGTTCCCGAATGTCTTATATGTCTGGTTTACACATTATAGAGTGCGTTGAAAACTGTGCAGATGTGTGCAGAGAATAATTTCACACTTTTCTTATTAATTAGCATAGTGTAACGGTTGTGTAATAACCTTGTTACTTGCAGTTATTTATGTATGGCTGTGTTGTAGTGTTTGATCATACACATTCACAAACATCCATGATGATCTCAAAGCACGAGGCCAACTTCATGGGTTTCGCATCGCACAAATGTATTTGATAGAAATTACACTTCGTGCTGTGTAAACGACATCTCCTAAATTTGAGGAAACGAAATAGATATTGTCTCATCACTTCGCATCTAAACTTCACACAGGTCTATTGAATAAGTAACACGATGCCATGAGATGTATGGCGAGCGCCGATCTTCCATATTCAATCTATCCAATTTCAATCTTACGTCCATGGCACTTCCTGTTAAATTGTGTACAGCAAGTTTCATTTTTAATATTTTTTTTTTAAATTTTGTTCTTACTGTTGTTTGTACGTGGAAGGAGGCTTCCTGTCGACACGTTCATTGTTTTCTTTGTTCATTTTTTTCATACTTTATTTCAGTGATTCCCTAATGTATATCATAATAAGGCTGCTTAAAACATTTGGTGCATGTCTGTCTTCTTGTTTTCCCGCTTCAAATGTTGTAAGTGTTATAAACCACGAAGACGTTAACTCCCAGGTCATCTTCTTCTGTCTGCATCCGCCAGTGTCGTCTAATGAACACTCGTCTTGTTTGAAGCACATCAGCGTGTGCAACAACACGTACGTCCATGAGGTTCACAAGAGCACCACCAAGGAGCACAGCCGACACACCAAGGACAGAGAGAGGACCTTCTGTCCGTAAGTCTTTCGTTGATCTTTACTTCCACGCCACTTCATTGTTGGCAAAAGTGTAACAAGATACGGCATGATAAGCACACCATATTTCATTGTCTGATGTGTTCCCCTTTGTTTATCCGTAGTATATTCGAGAGATACGCCGTCTGCTTGAAGGAAACAACATGTGACAGTAGGAAGCAAGAGGCTATAAACATTGTGAGTGTTAGAGGTCCGTTCAACTTCATTTCGGGGAATCCATTTCCTTATTATTTTTTTATTTTCTTTCACACTAGTTACAGCCCGTTAAACAATGGCGCCTGCTTTGCGTAAACACCCCCATCTACTAAGTGTTACTTGACAGAAGATGAATTCAAGACTTGACATCACTAACCTTATTACCACTGCGGGTTTTGTTGTTTTTTTATACGTGGAGTGGGTTGCTGTTGATGTTTTTGTTTACTCAGCTCATGAAAAAGTGCCGGAATAAATAGGGATTAGGGTCTTTACATGTTTTTAAGATTGATTCTATGATTCCCTTTAAAATTTCCTATTACTTATTTCAGATAACACATGAACATAAAGAACTGCATACAAGAGGTATACACTGCGGTAAGTAAGCTCCACAACTTGAAATATTTTATTTTTAGGACTGCGCGCAGTGTTGTACCCCAAAGAAGGTGGTGCGGTGCCCCCCCCCCCCTTTTACGTATCAGGGGGTAGAAAAGATGAATTTATTATACACAGAGTGACCTATTTTTAAAACTCGGCGCCACCTGTCAAATTTTAAAACCAATGGCACGCAATCTCAAAGCTATCTTTACATTGGCCTTTGTGTTGCTCTTAGAGGACCAGACCAAAGATAACACTATCTTTGTGCCGTATTTACAAAAACTGATCAAGAATAAGCTCAATGAGAAACGCACAATGTTTCGAATGACTTCTACCAGATTTTTTCTACTTTGTGTTTCAGTTGTAGATGAATTAGACACAAACAATTTGTGTAAATAAAACAACACACGTTCAGTTTTGATAATGTATTCTGTTTGATCATCATTAAAGCTGAACCCAGGAGTGGGCAAACTGCGGGACGGCACCTGATAGTATGCGGCCCGGCCCTCGAAGGCACTGAGAAATACAAAAATTACTTTGTTTTAAAGTTATTTTGTTGAATTTTACAGAATTGAATGTACCGCTATTATTGTTTTAACATTTTTGATCAACTTTCTTCCTAATTTTTTTTTTTCAAACAGTCCTTGACTTTTGTCATGTAATGCTAAAATGCGAATTTACCGATGTTAATATAGAGAAAAGTGTATCGACCTGTACAAATTGAACATAATTTACATGCGTCCCCCTATTAGTTTTACATAACATGTCAATGTGGCCCTCCGAACAAAAATGGTTCCCACTCCTGGCTTAACACATTTGTTTTATTTACACAAATTGTTTGTCTTTAATAAATCTACTTGAAAGTTATATCGCACCCCCAAGGCTCTTTTAATTGTTTCAATTTTATTTTTTTTAAAATCATTTTCATACTTAATAAATTTTTTGAATTTTATAACAGAATAACAGATGGTTGACTTGACTCATTTTGTATTATTCCTTTCTGCTACTATTCAGAGCATGGAACCTCTAACCCTCACCAGGAGAACGGAGTTGATAGACCATTGCCCAGCACGTTTTCCGTAGTTATGTTCTTTGGCCTTGTAATGCATTACAATATTTAACTAGAAAGTCCTTTGGTGTGGTGTTACAAAGGCTGCACATCCTTAGCACCTGAAGTAGAGATTGTTACAAAGAAAACACATGCAAAAACACTGATAATATTTTAATTTTTCGTCTTAAGGTCAAGGAATCAACGAATCACTTGACTTTCAGAGAAGCAAGTCTCATCCTTTAACCTCTGGTTGAAATTTGACTTTATAAGTCAAGAGGTTATCGGTGTTACCGGAAGTCGCTGACATAACTGAAAACTAATCAATTAATATTGTATTTAATAACATTTAATGTATAACAGTGAGTTGCTCCAGCCATTTTTGAGGATTATTCCCCGATGCCCCACACACTTAGCTCAAACCCATGATCTATGGACGTAATTTTAAGCTCAGTAACAAATTGAAGGAAAACAAATGACACCCTCAAGAAAATGATATCATTAATTTCGATTCTCAAAGATAACTGGGCCATTATTTCTTCGTCCTCTTCCTACAATACAATTAACCCAACAAGTGCATCATATTTTTATGGCGTTTCGCACAACTCTATAGCCAAATGAGAATTTGTAATGGTGTTGCCCAAGTTTAGTTCTCAGTTAACAAATTTGCAATATAAAAACCATTATTATTTGATCAAAATGTTCGCAAGTAACTAAGTCCATTAAATCAGTGCCCGGTGAGCTAATAGACACAACGTGTTGAACATATACAACAACGCGGGTTAACATTTATTTGAAAGTCAAACTTCTTCTATTGAAGCACTTGCCTCTGAAGTGAACGCCGTGACCTTTCATTGTTTAGTTTAGTCCACCCCCACTACCCCCCTCCCCTACCTCACTGCTGTGATTCACTATTAAATTTTTAAACCACTTCACAGTTCCCCTCACTGCCATGATTTACCATTTAAACTTTAAACCACTACACAGTCCCCTCACTGCCATGGTTCACCATTTAAACTTTAAACCACTTCACAGTCCTCACTTTTCATCTTTGACAAGATTTCTTTGGCGATTGTCACACACACACACAGAACTTGTTTTATGTTGCTTTGAGATATTTTTAGAGAAACTCGTACACAAAGTTCTGTTAGAAAAAAGAAAAAAGTCACGCATTGTCACTCTACTAATTGTAGGTTTGTGGGTAGATCCGTTTCCATTAGTTGTTGTTTTTTTTTGTTTGTTAAAATCATATTAATCTTCTCTTTTGTCCACTGGATCCATTTGTTGATCTTAAACGCCTAGCACACAACCAATTTCGGAATCTTATCGAATACTTTTATATTGATGATGTGTGGCAAAATGCATTTTTTTTTAATACCAGCAATCTCTTCTTCCACTATTTATCGATTTACGATGACATGTATAAGGGGACTGCGTTCAAGCCGTGTGAAGTAGATAAATAGTTTAACCAGAAATGTTGAGGCTTGAACAAACACAAAGGCACGCCATCAGCTGCGTTGACATGATGGGATCGTCAAAAGCATACATTTTTTTTAATGTATCGGCTGTTTATTATTGTATCGTCTGCCGGAGACGGCGTCTTACCGACACGTCCGCTACATTGTCCCTGTCCTCTTTTTCCAAGCCTAGACATATCTTGTTGCACCATTTATTTATGGACTTTGCCATCTCTTTACATTTTGTTTCCAGAACCACACAAAATAATAGATTTAGTATTGTTTGATATTATCTTTTAACCACTTCGCTACCGATGACGTCGACGCGACCTCACGATCACCCGCTTTCAAATGCCAAGGACGTCACGTTGTCGTCATACTGCAATGATATATATTTCATTATTCGTTAATCTATAGAGCAGTTAGAAGCGAATCGGATAGAGAATGTAATATTTTTTATTATATATATATATATATATATATATATATCTCTCTCAAAGTTTTGTATTGCTGAGTCAGCAAAATTCGATTAAAAAAATTTAAAAAAACCAGCGGTAGCGAAAGGGTTAAATTAAAGTTGTTGTTAACAAATGTTTGTATTTTAAAAAATGGTTTACGCATGCTTCCAATTTTGTTAAAGTTTATCGAATTTTTTACCCGCAAGAGCTTGCTATTTTTTTCAGCATACACATCTTGCATCAAAAAGAAATATGTGGATGTCTCTAGTCATTTATTTTTAATTTGTTACATTTTCATTGAAATATCTGCAATACCGGTCCTGAAAAGCACGTTTATTTTAATGGATTTTCAATGTGTTTTTGATGGAAATTTTGATGATACTTTCGCATTTTTAAAAAAATGTTTATTAATATTTCTTAAAACTTTAAGTAGAGAATAAAGAGATTTATCTTAAAATCCAATCGCTCTTAATTAAATATTTTGACCTAAGAATTCTCTGGTTTCAATACAACCAAATGGCTTTGAAATTTTGGGATATTTCTAAGCACATAATCAGACTAATGAAAAAAAAAATGAACGCTTTTGTGATATTTAGCGTTTCTGATGAGATGTTGTTCACATTTCTGTAACTTCCTTTAAATTTACTGCTCATGTCATACGCTTTTTAAAATCGATGTATATTTATGGTTTTTTTTTTAAAGGGATCGTAAAAGGCATCTTTTTTTTCATTTAATAACTGGAATGGCAATCTAATTTAAACAATTTTTTTTTTAAAATCATGTTTTTAAGTAGGGGTGCAGTTCCTTTAAACACTTAGTGTTTTTCAACAAACATAGTAAAAAAAGAGAGAAAAATAAAGAGAGAGAGAGAGAGAGAGAGAGAGAAATTCACTATCGTTGTGTAATGGCATTGTTGCCATCCATCGGTTCTTTTCAGACTCAAATTAAATTTTCAAAAAATACCTTTGAACTAACATTCACAGAGCTATCATCCTTCAATGTGGGCCAACGGTTTGGGGTTCTTGGAGCTCATGTCTGGTTAAAGCTGACACTTTGAAAATACGCGTCAAGTGCGGACCGCTAACACTGGTGTCCACACTTCTCTTTCCTCTATCTCTAATTAGATTGGTCATGACTTAGGGGAGGGGGTATTATTTACCTCACTGATGCATTGTGGAGACACGTGAATCGAATTTGAAAGTTTCCGGTCTGAGTAGGATGAATACGGATGTCACTCCGTGAGCTTTGCTCGTTAGCACATGATATATTTTAAGTTTGGACGAGAAGTCGTACTCACTCGAGCTTGGCCTTTGACCTTTTTTTCTGTGTTGTAATTATGTTGAGCAATCTCAAGTGTGTTTAGTGTTAGCTATGTGCAATAAATCTGTTGAACCCTGACCCGTTGATTACTAACATGATTTGTGTTAGAGAGTACGTATTTAATTTGTATTTGTTTTTAAAATATAGAAATGTGCTGATTCACACGTTGGAAATGAGCGAAACAAAGGAAAGGAAACCCTATGACAGCAGAAAATAACACGAGTCAATGCCATCAGCCAATGCCATGCAGAAAGAAACTATGACTACGGCTTGCTTTCAAAGAGACGTTTACCGTCCTATCTGTAGCCGATTCATTCTAGCAATACTTCAGTATTTACATAAAATCTAAGGAATAAGGAAAAAAAAGAAGTAATACAGGGAAATTGAGAAACATTAGTAAGAGATTATTTGATTCATACCATGTGGAGATATGGTACCGAAAAGCTGAATAAATTTGTTTTCTATTTTCAATCTCTCTCTCTCTCTCTCTCTGGTGTGTTTGTGCAAGAAATTAATGCTGTAATGGATACATCGAATGCACCTTTATCTTGCCCTCCGTTGAAATGTGAAGAGACTCATGGGGAAAGTTTACCTTGTTCAATATCCCGAAGATGTTCCGTGAAACTATCTGCCAATCTTCTCCTTGTTTCCCCTATATAACTAGAATGACATCTACGGCACACCATCACATATATCACATTCCGACTAACACATGTGAAACCATCTTTGATGGCAAAGGTACCTTTAAGGAGGCGAATGTGTTGTTTTTTTTTGTTGTTTTTTTTGTGCCCACAGCTGGTTCTGTTTAAAAAAAAATCGTACTCAGCCGAGCTCCAAACATAAAAATAATATTTAAAAAAATTAAATTAAAAATATTTAAAAAAAAAAAAAAATAAAAAAATGACATTAAAAAAAAAAAAAAAAAATAAAAAAAAAAAAAAAAAAAAAAAAAAANAACCATGAGGTGAACCCAACAAACGTGGATCACGCAATATGAATATCCTTTTATAACCATGAGGTGAACCCAACAAACGTGGATCACGCAATATGAATATCCTTTTATAACCATGAGGTGAACCCAACAAACGTGGATCACGCAATATGAATATCCTTTTATAACCATGAGGTGAACCCAACAAACGTGGATCACGCAATATGAATATCCTTTTATAACCATGAGGTGAACCCAACAAACGTGGATCACGCAATATGAATATCCTTTTATAACCATGAGGTGAACCCAACAAACGTGGATCACGCAATATGAATATCCTTTTATAACCATGAGGTGAACCCAACAAACGTGGATCACGCAATATGAATATCCTTTTATAACCATGAGGTGAACCCAACAAACGTGGATCACGCAATATGAATATCCTTTTATAACCATGAGGTGAACCCAACAAACGTGGATCACGCAATATGAATATCCTTTTATAACCATGAGGTGAACCCAACAAACGTGGATCACGCAATATGAATATCCTTTTATAACCATGAGGTGAACCCAACAAACGTGGATCACGCAATATGAATATCCTTTTATAACCATGAGGTGAACCCAACAAACGTGGATCACGCAATATGAATATCCTTTTATAACCATGAGGTGAACCCAACAAACGTGGATCACGCAATATGAATATCCTTTTATAACCATGAGGTGAACCCAACAAACGTGGATCACGCAATATGAATATCCTTTTATAACCATGAGGTGAACCCAACAAACGTGGATCACGCAATATGAATATCCTTTTATAACCATGAGGTGAACCCAACAAACGTGGATCACGCAATATGAATATCCTTTTATAACCATGAGGTGAACCCAACAAACGTGGATCACGCAATATGAATATCCTTTTAAAAAGATTTGAAAAGTGGAAACTCTAAGGGCCTCTTAGGTAATCTTCGAGCGCCTGAATCATTTTCTAAAAGGACAACGTTGCATGAACAGCTACATCGATCCGGCAATAATTTAACTTGACAGTGCTTACATTGCCAGTTTTTCAAAAGTTGGGTCTTGGAGTTTTTTTTTACGAATCGAGACTCCATTTACTATTTGGTTATTTTTAATTTTTTTTTTAAACTACTGGGAAGGAGCGATAGAAATGGAAGAATACGCTAAATAAAAATCAAATCTGTGTCACGGTGGTTGTCGCCACATGTGGAAATTGACATTGACCTGGCAGTTTATGTACAACACTCTGATCCAACATCCACGGTTGAACAGATTAGCGTGTTGATCGATGAAGCGGCCGTCGATTATTTTTTGTTGTTGTATTTTGCATTAAAATCAGATAAGATAAGATAAGATAAGATTCTTTTATTGATCCAAATAAATTGAATTTTTTTTTATTGCATTATACATTTTCAGCACATAAATAAAACAATGTGAACACAAGACATTTATAATAAATTATCTCAAACAGCCATTCAGTGAGTTCTCTAAGCCAAATCGGGGACTTATTAGTTCTCATGAAGATGTGTGACTTCAGAGGGAGCACGCCGGTAAATTCGTACAGATTGGGGAACAAAAGAATGTTTATATCTTTCAGTCCTCGCCCTGGTGGAAAGAATTCGTCCCGAACGGCCTGATCCTAAGTTTGGGATTCAAAATTGCATCATTTGACTATCCTATATCATAAATAAATTATAGAGCTACTATTTGATTTAAGAGAGGTAATGTAAAAAAAAATATTTCAATATATGGGTGAGAAAGAGAAGCGAACACTTCAATCCTGATTCCCAAACATGTGAACCGTGCACGGATAACTGAAAATTCACCTCTGACCTCTGATCGCCACATTGAAGTGCTATCCATCATCGACAAATCTACGTCAAAGGGACCAGTGTCAAGGTATTTGGATTCATTTTTGTACACACTGATTACACACACAGGAGTAGACACAAAAAATATAAATATTAATTTATTTTTCTTGGTGAGTTGGGGGGGGGGGTTGATAGATTTTAGAATCTTATATATAAGATATAATTTGGTGTCGGTACAATGCCATAAAAATCCAAGTTTCTACTTAAATTATTCTTAGATTAGGGTTTCTTAACATTTTTTTTTTTTAATTTTTGTTATAGTACATGAGACCTTTAGTCATTCAGCTGAGCGCCTTTCACCCATGTTAGAATTTGGTATTTTATTGCTTATAACAAGATTACAAATGAAATGCAGCTCCTCATCAAATATTGGGGCCCGATGATGACTGGGCGATTTCAAAAAGATATGTCAGAGAAAATTTTAAATAACGACACATTAGTTACGTTTTTTAAATTTGTATTTGTTTATTATGTGCATTAAGAATGGATAAATAATTCTATAGATCATTTTGTGTGTGTGTGGGGGGGGGAGGGGGTTCAAAATTATTTTAATGTTATGTCTAATGACATGTGATCCCGTGAACAGTTTTCTCTCTCTCAAAGTGGTCCATGATGCTTTTAATGTTGGTAACCCCTGCCACGGACTATCCTGTAAACAGGGGGTTTGAACCCCTGACCTAGATTTCAATCTGACATCTTAAATGCATTTTCATAAAAGCTGATTAATTTTAATTACAATCTACCGATTAATTGGTGTACCCCCCCCCCCCCTCGCCCAAACTGGAGCTAATAAAATTTGTCCGAAACGAAGCTGGATAAAAGCTGATTAATTTTAATTACACTCTACCGATTAATTGGGGTACCCCCCCCCCCCTCGCCCAAACTGGAGCTAATAAAATTTGTCCGAAACGAAGCTGGAGTAGAGCTAAGTAAAAAAAAAATTAAAAGAAAAATTAGCTCTACAACCACAACCACGCTAAAAACTGAAATGACTTCTCCTTAAATATGCGTAAAAACTTTAAGATGTCATTTTAAAAATAGCAAAAAAAAAAACAAAACAAAAAAACAACAACAACATCAAACAAAAAAATAGAAGTACATACATTTTATAAATTGCTTTTGAAACTTGTATTTTGTCACTTTTTCTTGCTTTTTTCTTATATCTATCATTTTATTGTCAATAGAAATTCGACTTTGACTAGGATATCAATAAGGTATATGCCATGGGGATGGTGGGGTGCGGGGGGGGGGGAGGGGATAATGCCCACCCAGATGGAGTTGGTAGGAAACAAATTGTACTTAGCCTTGGTATCAGTGTCTAGGACAGCAGAAAATAAAAAGTAGCTAGGAGTAAAACAGAAAAAAAAAATGTTCGATCATCTAAAATTAACAATTGAAAACATAAATCATAATCTGACAATTATTTTTTAAATTGATATGTGGGGTGGGGGGATTTACTAAAATAACGCCCCTTATCCCTGATTTCAAACAATAAACTAAATCATCAATGAAGTTAAATTTACAATAAGCTCAATAACAATAGGCCTGCTCAATTAAATTTAAATATGTTAAATATATCATAAAACCCCGACGTAACGATTCCCGGGTATTACGAAGTAAAAAAGATTTCGATGTTTGTTTGTTTGTTGTTTTTTTTTTTTTGTTTTTTTTTTGTTGTTGTTGTTTTTAATTGAATGATTTAATAAAAATGTTCTGTTACGTAAAGATTGAGACGAGGAGATATAGAATCTATACTATAAGTCATGTCAGCATATTTTATTGAATTGAACTGCTTAAATTTAAACTTAATAGGTAGTCCAACCTATAGGGGGCCTAATCTTATATTAAATAAGATTAACAATAAAAACTCTTATTTCGTTAATTTATTTGAAAGTGTGTGAAATATTTTAAAGATAATATTAATGATATTGGATTTAAATAAAAAATCTGAAATTTGTATCTATATTTTTCAATTTAGCATAATTTGTAATTGAGGTATATAATTTTATTACGGTAATACCCGATTATTTTCACCGTTTCCGTTTCATTTAAAAGAGAGGCGCATTATTCGTGTCAATATCGATACCAACAAATCAATTTACTATTTTAAATACCGGTAGTAAGCAAATAAAAATTCACATTGTGCTCTATGTGCATAGCTTTTTTTTTTTTTTTTTAAATTTATTCAGAAGGTTAAATGTTAATTTTGCCGTTTAAAACATTCATTCACGCGTATAAGAAAAATTAAAGAAATGAAGGAATAAAATAGTAGTTTTCTTATTTTTATTTCAGCGCTTTCATTTATACTGAATAATACTGATAAAAATAGAAAGATTAAATAGCCTATTCAAAAACATATTAGATCTTCATTATCATTAATTAAAATGAATGAACTAATAATGTTAATTTAATCCATCTATTATATTTATATGATAAACATAGGCAGTCACAGGTCTTATTTAATTTTGAAAAATACATTTTTGGCCCATGATAGCCAGAATGCACAATGTCCATAGATTTTATGGGTATGGCTTTAATTAGTTTAATTTAATTATTAAAAAAGATAAGATAATTTAATTAATTTATTACAATTTCATTGATTGAATATATTTCTTATTTTAGGCTTATGTCGTATATAATCTATTTAAAAAAAAGAATTGATCAACTCACAATGATTTTATTTTACTTTGTAGAATAGTCATGCGTACTTAAATATTTTTAAAGGTTTAAAAAAAAAAATTATGAACATTTAGTGAGGTTTTAGTAAAAATAATAAAAATAAAAAAGTTCTTTACGTTTCCATACCAATAGTAAGGAATCGATTCCCCCTTTATTGCAATGGTTCATGTATCTAAACTAAATGCTAAAGAGGAGAATCTCCGAAAGTGCTCTAACAAAAATATCAAAAAATATATGGTGATTAAATTTTAAAGTGGGTCCAAAGTATAAGCGTATAGAAAAATAATTAATCTATAGTTTAAAGTCGTATTATTTCTTACAAAGTAAATTCTATTAAAGTGGAAGTATTGAAAGGAATTACATAGTTTGGTTAATTAGCCCTAGCCGCCTTTAGTTGTAGTACTTGTAGTGATAGGCATAGGGCAGATAGAATAGGCTCTGCGCATTTAAAACATCTACCCACACTTCACACATGACAACAAACAGTCTAATACAAACAAAACAGCACAGTAAACTGCATGGAATATAACTACTATATAATTTACATGTTCAATAACATGACCATTCCTACTGTTTTTACCAGCAGGGAATAACTGGTTGGTGACTTAGTGCCTTGGCCTTTTTTTTGCCTTTTAATGTTAATCTTGATATAGATAGTATTAATAATAGTATTATTATGCGTAGAAGTGAACTGAAGCCAGTACTGATACTGCTTAGTGAAAATGTCTTGGTTTTCAGTTTGAAAAAAAAAGGTCCCCTTACTTGCCTTAAAGAACAAGTTACTACATTTATTATGATTGAGTTGTAGTTGTATAAATTTCTAATCTAATAATATTGTCAATTAAAACTGTTTCCCATTTACTACTGTCATGTAATTCTGATTTGTGAACTGAATAGTGTTCCATAGATTTGTAAAGATAATAAATAATAATAATAATAAAGTTCATTTCAAAAACACGCTTCATCCCCAAAGGCTCGAAGCGCGGTACAAAGTCAACAAAAAACAAATCTATAGTTTACCACATTTAAAACAAACGCAACACGACAATTTAAAGATGAACATTTAAAATTTCTCAAAATGAAATTGATGATATGAGTAATTGAGTATGAGCCATTTCCGACAACCTGGGGTGGGGGGTGCAAGCAGGTGATTACTAACATTTTCAATTAAAATGAATTCCATTTTTTGAATGAATTAATCAGTATTCAGTATATGAATATGATTTATGGCATGGCTAAAACCCTATGTCCTATGTGTGTAAATTTTACATTAAATAATACTACCCGGTAAGCTAATTAATATATACTGATAAATCAGTGTAAACTTTGCCAGTCACAAAAAACCACCAGACTGTAAAAATGGTATCAACTTATTTAAAAAAAAAATTATACTGTACTTTAAGTTTAAGTATAAGACGCTACAAACTATAAGATGCACCTTAATTTTTAAGCAATTTTTAAAAAAATAACATATATATATATATATATACCTGGTACATATATAATATATATATTATATTAATTTCGAGTAAAAGAAATTTGGAGGCAATTTTTCGAAGAAAAAAATGCGCCTTATGTAGAATACGGTACTTTAGGTCATTGATGACACAATAACTTATTATTAGAAAACTGTGACATAAAATGTAAAATAAAAACTAGATCCTCGCGGGCCATATGTTATATTGTAGAATACGGTACTTTAGGTCATTGATGACACAAAACTTATTATTAGAAAACTGTGACATAAAATGTAAAATAAAAACTAGATCCTCGCGGGCCATTTGTTATATTGCTACAAACTACAAAACTTTTTGCGCCATTTTTCAACATGTGCAGAACGTATGCACGAGGGAGTGTCGAAGTACCTATTTTAACATTAGTTGGCTAGAGACTGCTGGTCTGCCTAGTTTTTTCCAACCTGGGCTGCTCACACCCCTTGATTGGGGGGGGGGGGGGGGTAAAAAATAAAATAAATGTAATTTCTTGGACTTCAGTTAAAAGTAATGTATTATATATAAGTAATAATTATTTTATTATAAATATAAGAACAGAGGAGACATTGTCTTACGCCTATATTATAAGTTAGAAATAATGTTTATATATAACTGTATTTTTAAATTTAGGCATAATTTTTTTTGCATTAACATTAAAGACGTACTTTATTAATTATGTTATTTTATTTTTCTAGACCAAAAACTGTTGGAACTTTTATTTCTGTATCTTATTTTTATTTTATGTTTTCAAGAAATAACCAATTAACTTGAAATCATGCCACCAACACAAATGCCTGTTGACTTCAGCTCTTTAAGTGACATGGAACTGTCACAGATGTTAAAAGACTATAATGTGACCGTTGGACCTATAAATGGTATTGTATTATGTAAAGCCTTGTCTTTAGTATATTCTTGAATTAAAGATGGGGACGGGGTGAATTTTGTATTGCAGACGTTACATGTAATTTTTAGTACAGTAACTTACAGTTTTGAATGTGTCTAGTGTCCTAAAATTTGTTAAAGGCTGGAATTTTTCAATTATTAATTTATGGAGTCCATTAATTTTTTTCAACTATAATTCTAGACAAAATAATTTTAAACAAAATACCTTATTTGGCTTCCAAATGCTCTAAACATTTTATGTTATCGTTTGTCATTTATTCTAGCAAGGATATAAATTAAACAAATATGCATGCTCAATATTTATATCTTGTACTATATAAAAATGTTGTTTTTTTTAATGCTCTGAGGTATATATATAGTGTCTCATTTTTATTTTACTTAGTTTACATGTTTTTAATAATTGTAAAGCGCTTAGAGCTTTATGGTAAGCGCTATATAAAAATGCCTAAATAAATATATAAATGATAATTTAACCATTTTGGGGCATATCTTTTTAAAGAAAAGTTAACTTAGGAGAAATAAAAACTTTTTGTTAAAAAAGTCACAACTCACCTTTTTAATGCTTCCAGCGGCAACAAGGAGAACATATGAGCGCAAGCTAATCAAATTAAAAACAGGACATGATTCACCACCTTCTCAACGTTATGAGCCAGTCGATGATGATGATGATGATGAAGATGAAGGTATTTTCTTATGTACTCTATAAATTTTAAATTCAATTTCTCTTGTCTAATTTAAAATCTGTGATTTTAAATCATCAGTTCATTTCTGAAATTGAATTATTTATTATTGTTAAGCCTTAACACTGTTTTGGGTACACAGTTATAAGAGACTAAATATTTTTTAATTTATGTCTTGCAGTCAAATATGCTAATTTAAAAGTCTGTTTTGCCTATTAAATTAATGCTTTGGAAAAAAATATGTTTTTATCTGTGGTAACCTGGGAGCAATTTTATTTTTAACTGAAAATTTGACATGAAACATTTTTATTCAACTAACATTAGCTTATTTATTATCTTTTACTTTTACTTATATTTTTTCAAAATTGCTGAATTGTTTTCTAAATTCTAAACATTAATTGTTTTCCTTGATTTACAGAAGTACAGATTAGGCAGCCAGTCAACAGGACACCTGCTGTGTAAGTATTAATTCAAGTAATGTAATCTTATATATGAATGAAGATTTTCATCATGTGAGTTGGTATCACAAAGTTCTATGATTTAGGCTTAGAAAAGCTACAAGCTTATTGTGGGCACTTGCATTGTAACTGCTCTTTTGTCTTTCACAAATCCAATAGCATTGTTAAAGTTTTCTATCTGAGGTCTAGATTTGAATATGAACATGACCGGAGGCCTGGACCCATTGCTGGGACAATCAGTCCCACATTGACTTCATGCCAACACTTCTAGTAAATGCTAGGACCTTTGTCCACATAGCATCTTTAAAGCATGATGTGTCATTTATTTTAATTCCACGTAACGATTAGATAAACATTATGAATATTCACATTTCTAAATAATGGCATGTGTGCAATAATGTCTCATGACCTGAGATAAAATACTTTTAATGCCAGGTAAAATAGCTTGTATCTCTTTGGCACAATCATTCATGTTTTCCATTTTCTTGTTCGTTAAATATCATATTAACTTGTCTTTTGTGTTGGCAGATCTAACTCGCCACAGGCACGCTTGAGGAAAGAACAACAACAAGATACATACTCAGCTTCCCCCAGAATTGAGAGCAGACCAAACCTTGGAACATCAAGAAAAACAACAACATCGTACACACCAGCACTTTCAGAGTCATCAACCAGATACTCTTCAGAATCACAACGGGATTACAGTTCAAAGTAAGATTAAAGTAAAAAGAATGTAACCTCTTTATTTTAGAATTCAAAGTGGATAGAGAATAATGATTGTTGCTAAGACACGTCTCGATCAAGTGGGTACCCTAGTAATGTAATATTCACAAGAATAATTCAGCAATGATAAGGTCCCAATTAAACATTGCGAATTTAGATTATTTTTATCTATTTGCTCAACTTTCAGTTATGCAGAACCAATTGTGTCCTCAACTAATCAAATTTAGAGTTGAATGAAATCCATTTTAATTGTGTTTTAAAATAATTGTTCAAAGTGCTAATGATAAAGGTATGATTTTGATACTGAACTGAACATATAAATAAATTTATAATCTGCAAAGAATGTTTTGGACCACAAAGCCCAAATTATTTTACAGGGTTCCCGCGGCCTCCTGAAATTCCAGGAGCTCCTGGAAATCTCCTGGAATTTGAAAACAAATGATAAAATCCTGGAAAACTCCTTAAATTTTAAAATTTCTCCTTAAATGTCCTGAAATTTTTGTTTCCACAGAGGGAGGGGTAAAAAAAATCTTGTTCGCGATAGTTATTTTATAAATTAATATTACCGCTATATTCAATTCGTAGTCTATTTTTAGCCATTCATTTATCAAAACGAGTTTGCCATAATAATTCTAGTGGTTTCCCCTTAACTGCGCATGCGCTTTACGAGTTTCGGATATGAAATGTCGTACCGTAATGCTTTGATAGACAAGAAGTTTTTTTCGTTCCGTTCAGTTCGCCGTTCAACTAATTTATTTGGTAAGTATAGTGTAAAATACAGTAAATAGATATTTATCTGTAGTTATTTAAATTTTTGGTAACTATTATTAGTATTATGAATAGAAAACTACGCGCCCGATCGCTGTATAATTTGACTAAGCTTAGCCTAATTTTTTTTTAAAGTTGAAGTTTTGTTAGTTTTACCGTAGGTTGTCCAAACTGGAGAAAGCGTAGTTTTAGTTTTGGGGTCATTTTCCGAAGTTTTCAAAAACAAAAATTAACCTACTTATATAGTAGTTTTAAAGGAGTACAATTGATATGAATATGTGAATAAAGTTTAAGTCTTTATCTGACGAATTATCTTACTTTTATGTCTTTAACACGAGTTTGAAAAGTATCAGTTTTGACCATTATTACGGCGTTTTCGCGAGTATGGTGTTGCAAACGCTCGCGGCTGTTACAGTTTGCAAAGAAGATGAATTTGATTTTTATTTATAAATATTAACAAAAGGTAGTAAGTAGTAGGCCTTTTTTTATAACAATTATATTGACACATATTTTTTTAAACATAGTTTATAGTGAGTGCTAGGCCTTTTTGTAAGTTAAGTTTAGTTAGGCCTTCTAAATAGGAGAATACTAAATAAAAAAATTAAGTTATGTTATTTTTGCATGTTGTAGCATAGTTTACGATGACTTTAAAAATGACTTCGGAACTTCATTTTAAAGTTATTAAAACTAGCTGATGCAACCATTGAGCTTCACATTACTTTACATAGTTAGTCCTTATTTATACACGTAGTTAAAAATTAAGTGATGCACCCCTGTGCTCTAGGTATAGGCCTACTTTGCGGTATTATAAGCACAGTTGGGAGGGGAAGGGGGGGAGACTTCCGAAATTTAAAAAAAAAAAAGTGGTTGCTTGGTCGCTGACCCATTCCCCTGTTTAAAATCCGGACTAAGCAGTTACATAGGCATATGCCTATATTAGTTTCTCTTCTGACTCTGTATTATTATTAATTTAGTACCGGTATAACTTATAATATAGTCAATATTATAGACCTAATATGATAATAAATTAATTCTATTTTATTTCACTATTCAAGGTCTAGGGTAAATAAATGCCCAACGGTTCCTTTGAGGACTGATAATTAAGATAGCAATCCTGATTGAACAAGCCATCACTGCTACTCTATACTAGATATTGACTCTGAACTGAGTCAATCCCAAGCTAGTGGCTAGTGTACTGGAGTTCTATCCCCAGAAAATGCCTAGACAAGCAAAAACATCACCAGCATGCCGGGTAGATGGAACTCGTTAACTTTGAATGGCAACTCAACTTGGAGAAGGAAAACTATGAAATCAAACCCGGAGATGGAGACCCGTAGACGTTATGACATTGACTCAATGAAAATTCTGACAAAATCCTATGACGTAGAAAGCATAAAGAGCATAGTGAAACACACACACACTCAATCTGGTAATCTACTGCATCCTGATCTATATCCAGTCGTCTTGACTAATCTTACCATTGAATCAAATAGGCAACGACGAGAGAGTGGCTCTGGCGAATTGAGCAACTCTCCCTAAATTTCAACAAAATACAGCTCACGTCAAGGCTACTGCTCCAGTCTTAGGGATCTTTATGTGTACAGGACAAAACAAAAATACTGTAAATATATGAAATATATTTGCAGGACAGTTCTCGGATGCCATGAAAATTAGGGGAAAATGATCAACAATGATAAACAACAATCATCTGAGTCTTCCTCTAGTTCAACTTCAGTTTTTTCACCTACCTCGGGTGTCCACTTTTGCAACTTCCTAGTCAAGCTCCTATGTTATGTGTATCTTCGGAAATAAATATGACTTACTTGTGAATAAAATGGATTATCTTATAACTTTATTAGTTGTTTGTTATCCAACATCAAGTGCATCTTATTTTTATAAAAAACCAAGTTACTCAATTGTATGTGAACTCGGGGCCAGAATATCTATACCGGTACATACCTAAATCAAATAATTGCTATAGCATTGGCAATCCTTAGAGTAAGTACCGGTACTATATAAGTGCATTTATGTCCTGTTACTACAAAAAAATTGTATAAGCGTATAGGGTCTCTCCGTTTTTTACTCTTTAAAAAATGTCCTGGAATTTTGTATTTTCTCCTGGAAAACTCCTGGAATTTGTTTTTAGATTTGGTGCAGGAACCCTGATTTTAGATATTTTCTTTCTTCTGTTTGCTGAATTCATTAACCCTATTATTTCATGTGCTATTTATTTTCTTTGACATGACTGACATATTCTTTACCCGAGGAGTCGGAATCGTTTGTTTTTTATTTAGTTTGATATGAGGCAACACCAAATCAATTTCCAATGCTATCCATATAATCTCTTGAAGCCCTTAATTTGTGTGAATCTTCACCATATTTTTAAAAATTGCTTTTGAAAGTTATTGCATTATGGCTGTTATGTAGCACAATTTCCTGTGCGTGAACTTTCCTCGACCTCACAGGACACTCCTAGTAGACACTAACGTCTGTTGTGGGCGTGGCTAAATCTCTTTGAAGTATCTTGTTTACAATCGGCTTCCAATTACGCATTGGGTATAATGTCTCCGGGTACCTTCTGGAATGTACTCCTTAACCCGAGATATGTAAACAACACGTCATAAGCCCTTCCGGAAGCGTCTTACTCTACATGTATATAAAGGATTGATAGATACGAAGGGAGGGAGATTTTCAGATAAATTTTCTTAACATTACGAGGCGTGTTTTATTCTTTGTGTATTTGTGTGCTCATATGTGTTTATTTCGCATTATTTATTGGCACATTATTCTAACTGTGTTAACTGTGTACCGGTACAAGATCTACCATACTGTAAGTTGAAGATTGTAATTATATTTTCTTTTCTTTTGTAATTATCTTAAGACATAATAAATCTTAATTAATTGTAACTAGAAACTGTTTTGAGTCGTATCTTTAATGTTGTTGATTCTATGGTATCGTCCTTTGTTAGGCACTGCTTACAACGAGCCAATTAAAATTAAAATAGGAGATTAATTTCTCCCAATACAAGTCAGTGCGTAACAATGGCAGTTCACCTTTGTGACATGGGGAAATCACAGTTTTGTAAAAGCCATATCTCGTCTGTTCACAGTCACAGCAGAAATAACATATCAGTAGGTCTATGGTACAAACATGCAGTGTTTGCTTGTTTGTAGAACATTCAATGTTTTAAAATTATTACGATTAATGTAAAAAATGTGGGTTTTTTTCATTTTAGCCTGGGTTTTAGTTCACTAAGTTATCTTGTCACTTTGATAGGCAAATTATAAATCTATTTTTCTATTCCCTTAGATAATTATGAATACATTTTGTTTCCTAAAAAAACGAATTATGGTCAATCTCAAAATTGCTAGTTACAGATATTAATTTTAATGGAATACATTCTGCAACAGGGAGGTAGAAAAAGGTTTTTCAATATTAAGTCATCATTTAATTCAATGTTGTATTCTGTTTCAGTGCCAAGGTGAATGCCTCAAAGGGTGTGCCGTTGTGGGTGAAGATAATTGCCGTGGCAGTGGTTCTGGTGCTGTTGTTTCTCATATATTCCAACATGGAGCCTCTGCCAGTCAACAATATTCCAAGCATTGGTGAAAAGGTGGAAGTTTAGCTGACAATGCTGGCTGGGCTGTTGATCAAGATCTTAATTTCATGTTTCAGTGTTACCAAGGGGAAATGTGAAGCAGGGGGGAGGTGTTTACATTTTTTTGTGTAATAAAACTTTACTGCCAATGATATTTTTGCATACATTAGGGCGGATAGCTTTCAACACCTTCAAATTAAGTATGCTGATATAGTACGAATTATTATTTTTTTATTATGCTAATTTTTATCTGGACTTCTCAAAATTGGATCAGTTGCAACAGCTTGGTGCTAACTGAAAGCCTAGTCTCAGAGTTAAGTTATGGACCATTATGATTTGTCATGTAGCATGAATATAATATCTATACTGCTTATTTATGTTATAGATTCACCTCAATTTTGTAGCTTCTGCCATTGCTATAAGAAGCTGGAATTTTTGTTGTCAATAAGATTTTATTTTTTTTGTGTGAAATAAATATAAACCGTTAACATCAAGATTTAGCAAGTCACATTTAAAAAATCAACATCCAATTTCGTTACATTGAATAGGAAGTATGTTTTAGATTTTTTCTCTACAGAAAGAGCATTTGTATTTAAATAAAGAAATAATCAATATGTATTTATTTTTTAAGTGACATAAATAATTTTTAGAGAGGCTGCAATTTAAAATTATCCTACAGTAGTAATGTTTGTACATTAAAAAAACACACAAAAAAACCTTCCCATAAATAAGTCATCTTCTGTTCAATCATCACCACCACATTTTATTTTATTGTAATTGAATCTCTTACATGGGAAATCTATTTCTCCAGATGCATCTTATTATTTCAACTTTCCTTTTTTTTGGATTAGGCCTTTTGTTTTTTTTCCCCCACTTTGAGTTAACAAATGATGCAACAATTTATCTTATCGTTGCAAGCTTCCAGTATGAGAAAGCTTTTTCATTGTCGCACATTTTTAGATGATCATAAAATTTCTTAGTTCATGTGAATTCCGTTGGCTGTAACTTGGGATAATGCAATTTTATTTTTAAAAAAAAAAATTTATGTTTCTCTTAAATAAAAAAAAAAGCTCTGAATGACCTTGATATTTACATATCCTCAAAAAAAAAAAAAAGCTATTTGCTTTGGCTACAGAATTCATCACTAACCTTTCCAGGGATAAGAACCTAAACACCTCTTTTTTTAATCACTCCTCAGATGACCATGTTTGGAGTTTCATTATTATATTTCTTTTAAAAATCATTCTCTAAATAAATTTAAAACTGAGGTCACCTAAACAGTTAACTGCAGCCATCTTGGGAGAATAAGTTCAGTGGGTTATTGTTTCTGGAGTCCTGGGTATTTGGATTTGCCGGAGGGAAGAGTTAAAAAAATTTTTGTGTACTAAAAACTTTGAAGGCATTTGGGTGGATAGCTTTTGAGACCTCTCCTTTTTTTTTTATTTTGTTGTTGCTGCAACAAACACTTCCTTAGTTTGGTTGTTTCTTTGCAAACCTGCACGGAAATGCACATATTCTATATCCACTTGAGATATGTTGTGCTTTGTACATGACGCAGCTGTTTAAGCTTTTTCTCATTTATAGACATCTTGTGACATTGACTATTCAATATTATATTATCACACTTAGAATTACTCACTATTGCCGTAAAACGGAGGTTTCAAAATTGTCACCTGCTCATGTTAAATGTCATGATATTTGATTTTTTGTTTTCTCGAAATAAATGTTTCTTGATGCTCGAATATTTTTTTTTTATTTCTCAACTTATGGTAATGTATAATCTGTTCTAGGGGACCAGCAGTGTTTGGTCTCATTGGTTGAATCCACTAATACCTTACAATTACAAGAAATCACCCACTCTTGGATGCATGATCTGTGAATTCAGACAGTAATGTCTCTCTCTTTAATATACTTAGTCAACATCTTGTGAATACCACATTGAGTTGGGTGCACACTATACAGTGACTTCAATGTATAAAAAAATTAAGAATAGGGGAAGCCATATTTTTTCATTCCCTTTTATTATCTCTCAGGACATAAAACAAGACAAAACTCAGTGGTATGCTGGATGTTATATATAGTTAGTTCTCACATTATGCACCCTTGATCTAAGCATTGTTCATACAATAACAACAAGGAATCTTAGCCCACAACACATGATTTGAAGGTCCATTGTAAATGTGACAGGAGATAAACACCAGTACAACCTAATTTTGTTTTAAATAAAGTTACAGGACAGCTGTGAATATTTTTGCATCTTTATATTTTGTCTGAAATGCAGCTACAGGGCAGCTGTGATTATTCAGATCTTTCAAGAAAAAAAACAATTTTCAACAGATATTTAAATCACTGCAATAGCCATACACCAGGTCATGAATCCATGCTGTACTCCTTGAAAAAAAATGACAGTGATGCTTATCCTAACCAACTAGAAATCACCTTAACACACCCCACAAAATATTTACTGTCAACATTAAAGGATGTACAATATTATTTATTACAAATGGAGTGCCGCAAAATAAAGCTTTGACACACATACAAAATGATAATATAAGGAATGCACCACTGAAAGCTTCACACAAAAATTTTGTGTTACCGTATTTAATGTGTCGAACTTGACCTAGTCCAGATACATGCACCAAAACAAGAGATATCACAAGTTATCACAAAAATCCGTGATTAACTGATTATCATGGTTAGAAGAAAGCCACTATTGGGCTGCCCAAACGGCATTACCACCACAAAGAATAAAATAAAATTTTAATTTGTCACATCCTTGCCAAGAAACCGTGCATACACAACTCTTGAGGCAAATGTACCTTTACACTGCATTTTTACGATAGGTCAATGCTAGAAATGTGCTATAAAGTTTTTTTTCAATGTAAAAATCTTCTTTTATCGTTTATTAAATTTTTAAAAATGAAATAATTTAAGACAAGCGTCCTGTTATATTTGTATACAAAAATAAACTTCTGAATAATAGATGGATATTTTTTTTTTTTAATTTGTTGGTTCTAATTCTTCGATGTGAACAGTTCTAATTCTTCTATTTGAACAGTTCTAATTCTTCTATGTGAACAGTTCTAATTCTTCTATGTGAACAGTTCTAATTCTTCTATATGAACAGTTCTAATTCTTCTATGTGAACAGTTCTAATTCTTCTAAGTACATTTATGTACCTGTTAAAATCAATAATTTATTTTTGTAAATATTTCATTTCTTTGGTATAAAATCTAACAGGAGATTTTTAACTTCCCCCTTGCTTCTGCAAAATTTCATGAAGCATTTGTTCACACATCATCAAGCTGCGTGGCACATGGAAGCATCCTTTCATAAAAAGAAAACAAGAAATTCAGAGCATAAAAATGTGCAGATAGGTCTATCTAAATTTTTAAAATATATGCTTTTACATTATGGCCAATTACTGTTAAATTAAAAAAAAAAAATTTACTGTCAAAATGTTAACACCACACTTTTAAAAAAAAATGTTTATTCTTGATGGCCAAGTAGTAATTTATCACTCATAACTGGATTACCAATTTTTTTTTTATTTAAGCGTATCAGCACACTGGAAGACATATAAAAAAAATCCAAAAAACTAAAGTAGCTGAGGTTTTGAAGCAAAAAGACCTACTGTTGTCAACCTGAGTGGTTTGTTGCATTTCAATGAGATGCATAATGCAAGAAATTAGTTCAACCTAAAAATTTGTGAAGCTGGTTTGTCTACCGTTCAACACACAAACCAAGCAGGAGCGCATCACAGTAACAAAACAAACTTTAGGTCTAACTGCTGAAGTCACTCAACTCCCCAACCCCCCACATTTTTCTCCCCTATGAGAGATATTAGGTGTTAACTAACCTCCAGAAAACCCAATAGTAAAGATATAAACCAGGTAGGTGACTCCTAATGATTTTTAATATCTTTCCAAACAGGTATTCCGAAATTACCTTGCCCACAGTTTTTACATGATCATAATGACATCAGGGGTAGAGTGGAATGCAACATTATTTATGTTAAATTCATGCCCCTTGGTTATCCTCACAATGCAATTTAAGTTTAGGAATCTGATCTGGACTAGTCTGCATGCATTTAATATTTTACATTCATTTTTTATCAAATATAAAAAAAGAAAAGGGAAGATATCTCATCTGTTATTTTACTATATATAAAGGATTTCTTAATTTACCTTTCCATTCTCCTCCTTTAGCATTGATTTTAACTTTGCCTTCTCTGCTGAGGTATCCAAACCATTCACCATTTTTAAAGTCCACAAACTGGAAAAGACATATATAAAAAATACAATAATTTTACTAAATTTTTATCGGTAGTTAATATTTGTTTAAAAACACCTTAAATTTGAATTGAATCTCCTTTAACACCTAAAGATTAAAAAATTGAAAGAGAATTTGTTCACAATATTTTGACATTGCGTGCTTTTTTTACAATAAAAAAATGATTTTAAAAATCTTGTTCAATTATTTTAAAACTGGTTCTCCCTGGGTGGGAAGTTCTCAATATAAGAATCTTTGAGAGCATTTTGGGGGAAATCAACATCCAGTCCCACATCCCCTTCTTAAAAGAAGACACATGTCTGAATGGAAGTTCAGTAGCAGCATTATACTTGCCCAGCTCAGGGCCATCTTGTAATTAATGATTTGTAAATTGTGTCTCTGAATTCCCATTGAAAAAAAAAAACAATATACGCCATCTCAGTCGGACCACTCTGATCTCAGGATCCAGGTATTTCCCATTGTCCGAAATGCATAATTATCTTTCACCCCACACAATCTCAGGAACACATTTATCAATAAACACTTCACAGCATCCTTCATAGTTACAGACATCTCACCATTTATGACAAGCAACATCACATGACTGCAATCAGTATTTATTTTTGAAAAAAAAAAATTTGATTTGACCAAATATACTAAGACTTATAAATACAATTTAAAAGAAATTGGCCTGATTTATAATCTGTATTACAATGTAATTTTATGTGTTGACTTTTTTTTTTTTAGTGGTGCTGTTTCAGGTGTAATGGGATCAAAAAAGTTGGGGATCCCTGTTGAGTTATGTTGTCCATGTATATAACATATAAGACACACTGAACAAACACAGTTAAATGATACCATCAGTGTGAAATTTAAAAGATATTTATTAAATTTTTATTAATGCATATTACCCACTTATTTTTATACATAGCTATTTCAACAACAAAAAAACAAAAAAAGTGTCAAAATGACTTACATGACCATAGGCGTAGTCAAACACCTTAGCAAATTGCTGCAGGTATTTCTCCTCTCCAGTGTACTTGTAAGCCATCAGAAAGGCTACCATTGACTCATTATGGGGCCACCAGAGCTGAAATAAATCAAATTTTGTTCTCAACATCTACACCCAGATATAATTTATTTAAGGGGCCAAAAGTTGTGATGTGTAATGGCAGCCCTGACTAACTTAATGAAGCTTAGTAATTTTGCATGAATTCTGCAAGTTAATTCTCAAAGTTCAAAATGGTTTACTAAACTGTGTGAGAATTTAGAATTATGCATTCAGGCAATAAAGTATTGGATCAAACTACTTCATTCACACAGCTTGAATGCAGTTCTTCAATTATTGTCTATCTAGATCAGGGGTCATCACAAACATATTTGAACAGAGACCTCTTCACTGTTCCTCAGTCACCCCTTGGGGCTGGGCTATATGTTTCAAACATTTAAATGAGATGATCAATGTACAGTTTGCAAATTTGTCACTGCTACTCGTGTGCCCAAACGGTGACTAGGAAGGCCGGGTTAAGGCCGATGTCAGGCTGACTTTGGACCACAGGCCATGATTTCATCTAGATGGTTAATTTAAGCAGTTTTACCTTTATAATTTAGTTTTAAAATGTACCAACCTTCATGTCCCACTCTAGCTGCAGAGGGGGTCGTCCATCTGCATCCATGAAGTAAAAAAGGCCACCAAACTCATCATCCCATCCACGGTTGAAAGACTCTGTGATGAAAGTTTCCAATGCAACTTGCTTGAGGTCCTCATTGCCATGTTTCACAGCTCTCTCAAGTAGGACCCAGCCCGTCTCTATGGCATGACCTATTTTGAAACATGCATTATCATTTAGTCAAAAAAAAAATAAATAAGCATTCTGTATTAAAATCAAAGACTTCATCTTTACATTTTTCTGTTTTCAAATAATCAAATAATATGAAATAAAAAATTCAACCCTAGGACATTGTTTACTTTTTTTATTTATTAAAGGAGAGTTCTTTTAGCCATTGGCTGTAGGAAATAAATATTCTAACACCATATAGCCATATCAGCATAGATTTATGAAGATTATTTTAAAAAATATAAATAATCAACAGAAGTTCTGCTATTCTATCTGGTATCCCTGTGATATAAAGAAGAAGTGCATTTAATAGAGCAAAAATTTAGTTTATGGTATTAATTAATTTTGCTGTAGAATAAAGAAACCACTAGAATAATAAAGGGTTTAACTTAAGGAGCAAAGCATTGAACCACAGCCATGAAGACAGCTTTTGAAAACTACTAACATCAAGTTAGAATTGTTAACACAATCTAACCTGGATTAATCAGCCTTCCAGCACTACCGGGCAGCTCCTGGCCATCCTCTGATACATTCTCCAGCACCAGCCCTCCCCTCTGAACATGCTTCAGCACATCCTCCAGGCACCAGTCAGCCAGGTCATTATACCCTGCCTGATGTGCCGGATCCATGACACCCAGCTGATCAATCAACATCAGGAAGATCATGGGAACAGCTAACGATGATGTGGGTGTGGGGGGCTGCACACGCGGGCCAAGTCCAGAGCTATCAACTTTAACCCACTTAACGATTTGCTTCATCATGGTCATAGCCTCTTTCTGACAACAAAAATTTGAAATACATAATTTATTTAAGCAATTATTTATAGCTAGAAAGTTTTAATGGAAAAGGTACTCCTTATATTGACTGAAATATATTTCAACATTTTTTTTTTAAATTTAAATTATATTTAAAAATAAAAGACAAAGCTTTTTTTTTAGTCTGAAATTCAAAACAATAAATAAGTTTAATTGATTCATAACTTTACTGATTTTGGGCTAAAATTATTTGCAACAAACAAATTTCAGCTTTTAAAGCTCTAAATTTTAAAACTAAAATGCTTTAAAAATCGTTGCAGGTGTGTTTTTCCGGAGATGGAGGTGTCAAGAAGGTAGCTTAGTGGTGCCAAAGGATTGTGTTTGGGGAGGAGTGTGGTGATAAATCTTTGTTCTGCAGGTAAAATATTTATTTCTTGAATACCTTATAAACATCTTCCTTGGTTACTCTATACATCTCAGCCATTGCCATGACATAAAAACTCTCTGAGAAAATTGTTCTTTGGCTTTTAAGGGGCTTTCCCTCTCGAGTCAGGTTTAAGTAGCATTTGTTGGTGGATGGGTCTTTCACATGTTTCATTACAAAATCAGCCCCTGTAATTGAAAACAACCACTATTAAACTTTTTTTTAAAAAAAAGCTTATTTTAAGCACACACACATACACACCTTTTTTTTATTTTGATATGGGAATTAATGTTTTAAGAATAAACAGATGTAATTTTCTTAAGGTCAAGCAACTGAAAAAATAATTGAAAAATATATGCAATAGTTCCCAGGATAACAATCTTTTTAAATTTTGATCTAGAAATATAAAAAAACCAATCATATATTTCACAATCAGTAAATTGAGGATCCAATAAAATTGAGTAGACTAAATGGATTTATTAGGTAAATATGCTTGGCTTATGAGATAATTTTCCCTGGATTGAGTCAAATAAGAAATTTATCATGAACTTGTTTAAAAATGGCTTTTAAAATTTTTTTAAACTTATTCAAAAGCCAATGCTCTTTCTTAAGTAGAATGCTTTTTAAAAGGCGATGAGGGGGGGGGGGTCGAGATAAATAATTAGTTGATAAAGTTCTCATAGTAGGCCTAAATGCCAATTTTGAAACTTGTAAAATTATGATAGCATATACTTCACCTTTCTTTGCAGCTTCCAGAATGTGAGGAAGACGAAATCTGGGTCGCTCTTGGTATAGCCTTGCATAAGTCCATACCTTTAATTAAATTGACATGAGTTGGACAGATAAAATAAAGATCTATCTGCAATCATTCTGCGTATCGGCTTACAATTTTTTTTAAAAAGAAATTATATTGACTTAATATACGATTACTTACTTGCCGACTCAATAGCCAGCAAAATTTTCTATCATCATAGACTTTGCCATCTGCTTCAAGGCAGGTAAAGAACCCTCTGAAAATATAGCAATGACGCCATCATTTATTACTTGATGTAGCAATATGCATCTCATCAGTTTCTTCTTCTTCTTCTTCTTCTATATCTTAAGGGCCCACGATCAATTTATTGATCATTTTGGCTCCTATGCATGTAGATGGGATTTGCAATGTTTCTTTTACTGGTGGTGATGAGGAAATTATTTCAAGTTTAATTACTCTTATCAAATAGTAGGTTATCTCTTACCACGAACTTTGACTTTGAAACTCATAAGTAGAGTCTATAGCAGGGGCAGATAGACTCTTTTTTTTAGATCTTACTCCATGATAACTACTTCTACGCCGCCATTTACCACCCCCCACCCAAAAAAAAAAACAAAACAAAAAAAACACATACATCTTTTTTTGAAAAGAAGAAAATCGTAGAATTTTTAATTTCAAAATTCAACAAAACGATTTCTTTGATAAAATGTTCACGTACATTTTTTTGAAGAAATTATGTTTTATTTTACACAATGACATAAAAAATTGGTCTTTTTTATATCAAAGAATATTTGGATCATGTTTTGGGGTTAAATAATTGATTTTTGCTTTTTATGTTCATTCCAGTGGAAAATTAGAAAAGGCAAGGCGTTGCAAAGGGCAGCAACTTTTTGACTGCTTCCACTTGGGAAATTTTGAAAACCGTTCATCTCCTGACATGTGAGCATAATCAGTCAGTATCACTATGACTATGAGTGTAGACCTTGCGCGGGACATCCTCGCAGCGCTAGACAACATCCCAGTGGGTGAAACCAAATGAAAATTAGTAAATTTTACATGGCTCGATCGAGTTTGTTTCATAACATGATTATGTTAACTACAAGAGTAGAGTGTAATCCCAGAGGCGTAGCGAGAGTAGCGCCCATGGACAAGATTAGCGCCCAGGGACAAGATTCATTTTAAAGCGCCCTCTTTTCTTTTTTCAACTTTCGAACACAATATTTTCATCAATAAAATAATGTCAAATAATTTTTTGGCGCCTCTAACTAGCTGGCGCCAGGGGACATCTGTCCCCCCCCCCTGCTCTAGTGCTACGACTCTGGTGTCACCTGTCACCAGAGTAGGGTGTCACCTCTCAAAAGAGAAGGGTACCACTAAATTAGTAATCTGTGACCAGAGCAGGCTGACTCGGATGAGGTCCATGGAGAAGTCAGGACGGGGGTGACACCATGAGAAAACCCCACCGGGTGGAGCCTAACCTAGTGGCGCCATTCGGCATAAGATAAAAAAATAGTGAACTAGTTAAACTAAAATGACGTATCCAAGACCAGACGTGAGCGCCAGCTGCCGGGCCATTAGTAACTCAACTGGAGATGGGACTCGAACCGAACCTGGACCAAACACAACGAAACGAACCCTGCAGACGACCGATCCCAACACGATCTCCCAAATCACTGAGTAATAACCAACCTCAACGTTCTACTGCAAACGTATTAGAACCTGCTGTTTTGCATCACTGTTTACATCACATATATATCACATAAGGGCCTACGACTTTATTTAAAACCATACCGCATGGTTTATAAGGGTCTATAAAAACATTTATGTCGTTTATTGCAGTGTTCTGCCTGCTGACGAAGGCATCTAGCCGAAGCGTCCACTTAAATTTCTTGTATTGTGTTTTCAAGCCTAAACAGATCTTGCTCCACTATTTATTTACCCCTTACATGGCTTGAGCGCATTCAATCCTATCTTATTCAATAGGGGTCAGTCGTTTCCAAAATTAGCACAAAATCCGAGGTCACATTCTATTTATAGGCTTCATTCTATGATATATTATTAAATAACAAGTCTTCAGAGTCACACTATCTTAGTCCGGTCACAGCATGTGAACAGAACTTATTTAGAAGTTTACCTAGTTTTGTGTTCAGGGCCGTCTTAACAACATAGCAGGCCCTGGGCACAGCAATGCACTAGCCCCCCCCCCTAACAACACAACACACATAAACCGTGAGAAGGGGGCACTCGCCCCCATGATTAAACATGTGGGGGGGGGGAGGGAGGCGCATAGGTAATATATTTATGTTAGACAGGAAAATTTTGGACAGGCCATCCCAGTTTATTTGACTCATTATTCGTTTCAATTAAAGTTAAACCCTTTGGAACTTAGAGCAGCATGGTTACTCTCTTTACAGCTCCTTTACAGAAAATAAGGGTGAAGCGGGGGGGGGG
>CAXITT010000098.1:744207-794476 GCA_964033795.1 Lymnaea stagnalis | reverse complement strand
TATCTGATGTCTCCTGCAGACAGACAAGTATTCAGACAAATGTCCAAACACAAAGACGTGCACAGGTGGCAACAAGCCGTCGCATGTCAGGACATGATGTAAAAAATGCAGAAAAACGCAGAAAAACGCAAAATATGTCATTACTGTTCACAATAGAAAGTTGAAAGCAGAAATGACAATAGATCTGACAACAGAACTGACAAATGAACTGGCAACATAACTGACAACAGCACTGACAACAGAAACTGACAACAGAACTTGGGCGCCCGCAGAAAACTTTGGGGGGGGGGGCAAAAAATCGATTAACTTTCCAGGGGGGAGGGCAAAATTTTTTAGTAATGTTTTAATAAAGTTTTAATTTACTGTAGCGTATTTGTATGGTGAACGAACGGACAGGACATCAGCTTAGTTACTTTATCTTTATTTTCTCTTTACTTTAATACATTTTTTGTCTATTTTTGTCTAAACTTTTTTTTATCCAATCAATCCAGGGGGTGGCAAGTGCCCCCCTTTACTCCCCATTGCTGGCGCCCATGCTTATATTTGATTAATATGTCACAGCCCCACACAAGGTATATTTGTAAATAGTCTAAGATGAATTAAATAGAGGGCCAGGAGAGGGTTAAATCCGCCATTAGCTGTGACCATTGGTTTATATTATATAGTTATCTGATTCGCACATCAGACAAACAATTTGGGCTTTAACGCACCCGGGCACCTATGGGGGGGGGGTGGGGGTGGGGGTGTAAGTGACGTGAATTCTGAGAAAACGTATCCTCCAAAAATTGTTGCGTCTGCGAATTAAATAGGTCAGTGAGACGCGACGCGGACACGAGGACTACGTGAAGTGAAGTGTTATCATTCTCATCTCCTCACGCAGTTTACGAACGCCCGATAAACGGGTGCCAAACACGTCAAGGCGATGCACGCCTGAAAACCATGTCACGTGGTTGCAGCACGTAGACGTAGGCCCTACACCCTGTCTGACAAGGGAGAGTGGGCTGTCTTGACAGTAAATACGACCTAGTTCACAGTTGTGGAAGAAAGAAGAAAAAAGGCCACTGGAGAGATCTGATGGTTTCGCCTTTGTGGGACTGGTAAGCAAAATTGTAATTTAAATACATTTTAAATTACAAATGCTGTAGCTAGTTTCAAGGTTTAACATTTTAAAATTAATAAAATCGTTTTAAAAACTTTCACATAATTTTTGTGTGCTTATGGTGAGTATTCGTCATAATGATATCTAGATTAATTTTTACTCTTTTTGAATAATTTATAATCATCAATTAAACAGTGCATTTAAATTCATAGTCCACGACAGCATTGGGCAACCCAACGACCCGCGGGCCACATTCGACCCGCTTAAACATTTGACGCGGTCCGCGAGACCAACCGTGAACTGAATTACTATATTAAATATTCGTTAAATTTAACAAATTTTGAATCTTTAAAAGCCTTGACAATAAAATGATTTTCAATCTGTTCTCGGGGTCAATTTTCGAGGCCAATCTCTCATGATGTATATTAAATAATAGATCCTCGATTCTCAGATAATCTGGCCTGGCCCAAAAGTCCGTACATTTCATAAGCGCTTGAATATAACTTCTACACTTGGTAGCACGGTCTTTGCTGGCTCTATTCCTCAGTACATGCCAACGATATCTCTCTCAGTGTCGGAATAATGCCCCCACACTACCCACCCCCACACTACCCACCCCTACCCCCTCACACCCCCACACCCACATCCCCCCACACCCACATCCCCCCACACCCACATCCCCCCACACCCCCACATCCCACATCCCCCACACCCCCACACCCCCACCCTTTTTGACTTAACATGTGTGAAGCAAAAACTTTTAAGTTTCATTAGTTTGTTGTCGGTCGCGTTTGGGGGGGTGGGGTTGGTCTGTCCCTGCGTGCACATTTTTCCTTACATGAGGGGAAATATTTTCGGTCTCATGCCCCCCAATTTAAAAAAAAAAAAAATTTTTTTTTTAAAATACAATTTGTGGAATGCTTGACCCACCCCGGGGGCGGCACTGACCCAAGCTACGACACCGTTGTTTACAGTTTTTAATACAGTGAGCAGAAAGATAAACTGTACTAAAACTGCCGTATCCAGGCCCGTTCTTAGGCATACGCTGACTACGCATCCGCTTAGGGCCCCGAACGTGAGGGGGCCCCAGTGAGGCGCCCTCGATACCCCGTTTTTTTTTTAAAAATCTTGCACTGCAGCCGTCTCTGTCACTCACGTTACCTTCCTCATCCTGAAATTTATCATTCTGAGTTGAATTCGGAGGCAGGGGAAGGGAAGCAGCAGGGGGGGCTTTGAGGGTGGCAGACAGAAAATCGGGGGGGGGGCTTGGCCGTGGGAATGGGAAAGAGGAAACATTGATGAAGGCAGAATGGAGGTGCTGCAGTGGTGGGTGGTGTTTTCTCCTCAGCTCGAGGGAGCTCCCCCCCCCCGGACCCCCCTTCCGGGACCCCCAACCTACGCTCCATGCTTAGGGCCCCCTAAGAACGGCTCTGCCGTATCTTGAACGCGAGCGTGCGCTTGTGGACGCTGTACAGCTCCATCCGCCGCGTTCCCCTAGGGTGTCGAGGAAGCTGTGTGGGGCAGCTGTTGCTGGAGGTGGGTCTCTAAGGAGAAAGAAACTTTTTAATAGTTTTAGTGCTATTTTCGCTCACGCGGGAAAAAGTCGATGAAGGCAAGGGGACCCAAGTTTGAAAAAAGCAAAATTCGACAAAACTATAACTGATGAAGATTTAATAAGACGGAGCCAAGTAAAGACTGTTACGCTGTCTGTTGCTACGAAATCTGGCCATTCTGGAAGTACACCGCCTCAACGGAAGGGTAGGACTCAGGTAATAGGACTGCTCGGCCAGTAACTGTTTCAACAAATAGAAAAAACAAGCACGTGTTTAGCAGTATATTCTACATTCGCCCCATGCGAAATCTGCCATGAAAACTTTTGCCTATTAAGAAGTTTGTTTTTATTTTGGTCCAGAGACTTCGCGTTTATATTGGAGGCTCCCTGGCTCTTTCATTTTAGGTTTTGTGCCCACCCCCCCCCCTAAACGCCCCCCCCCCCACATCAAACTTTTGTCCCTTTTAAATATATTCGCACCGCTCCACCCCCACTCCTTGCAACCGCAGGTATCACGGTCTACGCCAGTGGTCCTCAACCTTCCTAATTCTACGAACCTTTAATACAGTTCTTCAAGTTGTGGCGACCCCCCAAAACACACACTTATTTTCGTTGCTACTTCATAAATGTAGTGTATTTTTGTTTTCCAATGGTCTTACGTGACCCCTGTGAAAGGATCATTCGACCTCCCCCCCAAAGGAGTTGCGTCCCACAGGTTGAGAGCCGCTGGTCTACGCGATTCGACGCAACTTACATCGGTGAGAAAGCTGTCTCCTGCATGATAAGCATCAAAGCAAAGTGCATGCCTCTGCTCACGTGTACACATTTGGTTTCGGTATGACCCATTTTAAGCATGTACTTCTTTCCGGATTATGGGAAATTTTATTAAAATCTACAAAAAATGTCACTGAAGGATATATCACTGAAGCCATGTCACTGAAGACCATGTCGCTGAGGAATATGTCACTGAAGAATATGTTGATGGAGGATATATCACTGAAGAATATGTCACTGAAGAATATCACGGTCTCTACTATTAACCTAGTTATCCTATTTCATTTTTGTTATTTATCACCTCAATACAATTATTTTACCTTAATTGAAAATGTTTTCAATTTATCATCTAGTTTAGTCTAGGACCCTAAGATTCCTGGAAAATCATCGAGCGCCCCCCCCCCCCACACTCTAAAAATAAAATAAATAAAATGTGATTTAAATGCCGCCCCTACACAAAAAAGTTGCCCCCCCCCCATTGTTCATTGGCTAATAGACATAGAGTTAGAAAATACGTTAACTTGACTGAACTAGACTCATGCACACATACAGTATATAACCTATATCGAGGAAACCTAGAAAAGATGTTGTTTTAAATGGAATAACAGGGCTGCGCAAAGTATGTCTCCAGGGGCGCCATGGTGCCGCGCCACGCCCCTGCACTCATCTGTTTAATGCTTTCTTGTCAGCCAATCCCTGCCATGCGCATATCGTCATACAGAATTGCCATATATTCACAGCAGAGGCAGCACATTTTCATGATAGTATTGGTATTCATTATACATGAAATTTTTATATCTTTGAAAAACAAACAGATTGTAATCAACAGCCAAGATGCGGTCAACGCTTGCACTGCTCACAGCGGCGGTTCTACTCCACGGCGTCAGCCCCACACAAAACGGGAAAACTGTTGTGTTTCTGCCCATCATGATAGTCTCCAGCCACGCAATGGTGTACGAACTGGTAGCCCAGGAGCTGGCCCTGCTCGGCCACCACGTCCACTTGGCTGTACCCTCTGCCTTCGCGAGGCGGCTCCGAACCAACTCGTCATCGGGCGTCCGCTACTTCAGCTACGGCGACTTCCTCGACGTGTCCGAAGATATGTTTATAAAGAAATGTGAAGAGACGCTGGGGAACGCAACGCACGGCGAGCCCGATTGGACGTGGATGCTGGAGTACTCCAGCGTTCTTTCGGATGTTTTCTTCCAGGCCATGAATGAAAGGGGATTGGTAGAATTCGTGAGGGAACTCAAACCTGATTTACTGGTCGTCGATTGGTCCCCGAGGATAAACGAGTTGGTCGCGGTACCCTACGCCCTGGGTGTCCCGTTTGCCGTGCTTAGTCCACTGTTCAGTGCTGCCACGGCCAGAGTTCCCTCCAACCCGATGGAGGACGCGATGAACTCCAAAAACTTCCGTAGCGCCTCGAGTTTTTACGAGAAGTTTCTCATCCTCTTGGACGTCATGTACCCGTTTTATTACGATCTGGTTTACGATACGGGGTACGTTGCTAGAATAGCACAAGATAAACCGCCCATCACGACAAGTGATCTTATGAGCAGGGCCGAGATCTTTCTGTTCGAAAACGACCACATTCTGGATTATCCGCAACCTTCGCTGCCCAATATCAAATTCCTGGGCGGGATAACCCCTGGGCCTGCCAAGCCGCTCGAGGAACCCTTCAAGACGTTCATGGACACTTCTCGCGTGGGCGTAGCTGTTGTGTCTTTCGGGAGCCTGGTCGTGAACTTCCCGAAGAATACGACCGACAAACTTGTGGCGGTTCTTAAGCAGCTGAGCCTCAACGTCATCTGGAGGGCCAACATCACGACTCCGGATCCCGACAAAATTCTGACCTCTTCGTGGATTCCCCAAAATGATCTCTTAGGGCATCGGAACACCAAACTATTTATATCCCACTGTGGAACACACGGCCAGTACGAGGCCCTCTATCACGCGGTGCCCGTCGTGTGCCTGCCCATCTTCTTCGACCAGAGCTACAACGCCGAGCGGTTCGAAGCCAAGGGGTTCGGCCTGGTTGGTAATCTTTGGACAGATTCTGTAGAAACGTTGGTCAGGGTATTGCAAGAGGCAACCAAAAGTGAGGAAATCAAACAATCCATTAGCAAAGCTTCGGAAATTTACCATCAGCTTTTCCAGGATCCCAAAAAGGAGGCAGCATTTTGGCTTGATCACGTGATAAAATATGGCGGTGCCTACATGCGCTCAAACACTCAGAAAATACCAATGTATCAGTACACTCTTATCTATTTTCTTTTCTTAATAGCAGGAATGCTTTTAACACTTTCTCTTTTCATGATATGTGTCACTATTTGCAAGGTCTGCTTATTTTTATGCAGCAGAAATCTAAAGCTCAAAGAAGACTGATAAACCTAGGAAGGGGCCGAACAAAGGGCAAACTAGACCACACCGTAAGAAGTAGTTGCTCAACATTTCTTGATATGGAAACTTGTAAAATTGCACCTGAAAGCGCACTAATGCCCATTCTTACACATCTTTTGCTCAAACTCAAACATTTGATTCCCGCAATCTGATTTCAACAGACACTCCAGTTGACAAAATTGTGATCAGGTATACTTCAAGTGGAAGGAAATCTAGCAAAACAAGTAAAAATCAAAGTAGCTTATTTGTAATGCTTACATTTACATTTAAAAGAATACCAAAAAATACAACACACATGAATGCACAAGTCATTTGCAACCAATTCATCAATGAATCAAACATCAAAACATGACATTAAATATACAATACATAGTTTGTACAATAAATTTCTGTGTACACCGAGAAAGAACTTTGTTAAAAACTTTTTCACAATGTTAAAACCTTCCCACATTGTTAAAAACTTTATATTAAAGCATGGATTACAGAGAATGAATAGGTTTTTTTTTTTTCTTTTTGCTTGAATGCTACACTACTTGTTCTCTAAAAATAAATGCATTCAATGGCTTCATAGATTTAAAAATTGTTTTAAAATTCTTTAAAGAATAGTGGCATGGCTCTTTCATCTACATTACAGGATGATGACCAACTTGAAACAGAAATGGGTTATACATGAAATTAACCGAACTATTTTTTGGGCCATTGATTGACATTTTGTTTTGGCTGCAGTGTTACGACTCTTAAGTTTAAATACATGTTTTTGTTGCAAACAGCTGGTGGTTGTCGAGTATGGGAGTTAATTAGTTATTGTTGCGACTGAATGAGTCATTGCCCGCGGTGTGTTTGAGAGCTGTATAAGTAGTGTACCCTCTTCCCGCCCTTAATTATCTTGGGGACAAATTATGGTCTAGACCGATTGGGGACGTAAGTTTTAATCGCGCGCCAGAGTTGAATGGATCTGTGTGGAGGTAGGGTGTATTATTCCGGGCTATAGCGAGCAGCGCTATCGATGCAAGTGTGCATGGAGTTGACAGCCTGCGTTAATACTATGATATTAAAGTTGCATTGATTGTGATGAAGGACTTGAGTTGTTTAATATTAGTACGACGTAATCAACGTGTACAAGAAGCGGGCAGATTATCCAACCCGGTAGAACAAGGAGTTGACAGTGGTGACAAATAAAATTGGGCCACAGTTGCTTTGGCTATATCATCATCAAGACAGGTCTGTCATTGCATGGGAAAACAAATGAAAGACTAGTTTTATTGGTCGACCTGAAATTGGATAGAGTGAAAAAATGGTGCAAGGGAAATATTGTCAACAAAGGAATCCAATAATGGATCAAAGTTCAGAAAGAGAAATACTGGACTCGGATGACTAAATGGGGAGATGTTCACAAATTAACCACCGTGGTTGGTAAATATCTTATCAGTTACGGAAGCCTTGTTAACAGTGGCATGTAAACCTTGGTAACACAAACAAGATGTAGAAAAATAATAATTAATTGTTTACAAGGGTGTGAATAGAGGAAAATCAACAGCATCCTTGCAAACAAGGATTTAGAATTGTTGAGTTCCTTCAGAAAAAATAAATAAAAAAATATTGGATCATCTTTCATAGGAGATAAAAAATTGGGGTCCTTTCAGGGGTGAAGGGTGGGTTTTTGGGTTGAAGGGGTGTGTAGGTGGAGGGAAGCCATTCCCTGGTGGCACTTCTCTATAGTGTTTTTATCATGGAAGAGGTATGGCTACGCCGCTCCCATCCATGTGGGCATTCAACCTATTTACGCCATTGGGTCCATTCGTTTATTTCCAAGCACCAATTTACCCTTTTTGACTAATTTTTGCACCAAAACAAAATTAGCGTTGAATTCGACGAAATCCAAATGATCGAAATAATGTATGAAACAAAACTAAATTAAACAAACTAGACATCAATAAAAAAAAATTTAAATGTGTGTTCCTTGTTGCATCTTTAGGATAAGCATTCTGACGAGACTACTCTTCTGAGTAGAGTAGGGTGGTACACCCTGAACATATGTCGACTACTAAAATATTCACACACAAAAACTATTTAAGTTACAAGTGTCAAATTTTCACTGAAGCCAGAGGAATAATCATTCTACCATAATAACACATAAAATATCAATTAAAATGTGCAGCATTATAGTTTGCTTACATTGAAAAAAAATTGGATGCTGGAAATTGGGATATCAAAAAAAAAAAAAAAAAAAAAATACACACAAAAACTATTTAAGTTACAAGTGTTAAATTTTCACTGAAACCAGAGGAATAATCATTCTACCATAATAACACATAAAATATCAATTAAAATGTGCAGCATTATAGTTTGCTTACAATGAAAAAAAATTGGATGCTGGAAATTGGGATATCAAAAAAAAAAAAAAAAAAAGAAATTAGTTAGAATGCTTTAAGCTCAAATTTATTATAATTTTGTAACCATATGGATTAGCTTTGGCGACAACTAGGAAAAATGTAATTTATTGAATACTTTTTGTATCACAGCATGCCAAAGTATCTTAATTTTGACATTTTAAAATCAAACTTTGATGGATTGTAAAATTTTACTTATTAATATTGGTTGATATTTTACAAAGTTATAATTTTTTATATGAATTAAACGTCGAAATTTTTGAATGAACACGCAATGATTTTGTTCATTAAGTAAATAAATTACCGGGTATCTATTAATTCATATCTCAGGAACTATTTAACCTAAATTAAAAATAGTTACACATAATTGTGCATAATTAAATTCACTTTAATTTGATGTCAATGCCTACTGTTAAAAAAAATGATTTGTTTCCATTTTTCTCGCTGTACCTCCCCCCTTTATAGTATTTCGGCAGCTAGCGCAACCGCACGTCATTTTGTTTTGGTCTAACATACTATTCTACAACTTATGCTGAAACATGTCAAAAGCTGCAAATGCTTTTAAAATGGCAAACGAGAAGGCAGTAAACAAGTTTTTGCCTTTTAGAAAAATTGCTCTTATCCAACAAGGATTTTCTCCTTTAAGCAGAGAAAGCAATAATTGACATCACGGACCCGGATATGGAATTTTGAAATGATGATTTTTGATGGAACCCCGAAGACGACGTTGGCATTGTCATAAGCAGAGTAGTACTAGTAGTAGAGTGACAGTTTGGCAGTAACTGCCAGTGAGTGTCGCCAGTCCAGTATCGGTATATAATTATAAATAATTTTGACATTTTTGAGTATCCAAAGTGACAAAAAAAGTCCCTATTCTGATGCTATAGTAGACAAGTAACATGGACATGAATGATAACAGCAACGAGACCCATTGGGCCCATGGGCAAATAAATGCACTATTTCTAGGTGCATGCCTAATTTAAATATTATAAGCAGAATAAAAATAAAATCCCAGCCATCTTCTGTCATTTTATTTTTAGGTTGGTGTTTCTCTTTTAAACATATTCAAACATCCAGAAAACAGCAAGAAATCATTCACTGGAGAAAACTATTTACCTGGTTTTATAAAGCCACTTGTTTTTCTAGTGTTCCTAGAAGCATATTAAATGCCATTGACCACTGATATTTTTGAAAAAAACATGGGAAAGACACAAAAAGTTTTGTTCACACAAAGAAAGGCTGATTTCTTTAATTTGATTTCAATTTGAAACACCTGCCATAATCTGAATTAAACAAGAAGAATACATTTTATTTATTGCCCATAAAAATATAAACATTTTAAAGATTTGATCACATGGCCACTAATAGTAATAGTAAAGTATTTGCAATCATATTTGCCAGATATGTTGTTTAACGACGATTATAGAACATAAACTTATGGATTATGGAACTGTACTGTGTAGTCTCTCTACACAATGTGTGGGGAGCAATAAATGGAAAGGATATTACCATTCAAAATTCTCCCAGAGTTGGATCATTGTATTTGAATTATTTTTTCCCAGCTTTAGACTATGCTGTTCCCAGCATTTTTAGCCCATAGAAATTTGATTATAAACTGATCCCACTGTTTTGTTTCTACCTCACCATAGAATCTTGAAGTATGTTACTGCAACCTCATCAGGACTGTACTTTAGGGAGATACAACATGATGCTGAGCAATCAAATAAAGAAGATTGAGGAGATGGAATTCTGGCATGGATTGGCTTAGCAAGCAAGAAATAATTGTTAAAAAATAAAGTTATTAAGTATTTTTATTAAGTTTTCACAAAACTAAATAAACCCAGTCACCTTGTCTGTTTGACAAAACACATACAAATCTCACACTGCATAAGGCCTTTTAATTTCTTCAGATTGCATATCCAAAATTCATTTTAATTTGATAATAATGATATAATTTATATTATTATATAATAATCACACAATAAGCCAAATGTTGATAAAGATATTTTTTCATACAATAATTTGTATTTACCTTCTTTAAAAATTAAAAAAAAAATTTAGTCAAACCTTGTGACCCCATTGGAACATCAGCATAGATTTTTAAACAGTCAGTTTTTTTCAACAAGTGGCTGTGTGTCAGACTGTTGATGTTTCTCACAAAAACTGTTTAAGACTTGATCACTTGTATTAAGATTTCATTAAATATTCAATGATGCCAGTCTACGGCCCTCATCATTGTTGGTTTATCTGGCAGGTCTGATACAAGACTTTTTTCTGGAGAGATTAAAGATGGTCGAGGCAGATAACAGCTCCAGTCTATGAGAATGAACAGCAATGAAAGCAGTACAAGAAATGTCTTGACGAGAAAGCCAATCAGATGGTCATGGCCTTCTTAGCTCAGAAGGTAGCCTTCTTAAAAATGTTTTTTTTTTACCTAAGATGTGGCTGTACTTCTCAATTTATACATTTAATCTGTTTATTGTTTATAATATCAATATATTATTTTTCATTAAACAATATTCAGTTTTAATTTCAATTTTTCTTTAAAAAAATATAAAACTTAATAAATACCCTACTTTTCCTATTCAAGATATTTTTGACATTGCATGACTGCAAATAAAAGGTTATTATTTTTCATTAAACAATATTCAGTTTTAATTTCAATTTTTCTTTAAAAAAATATAAAACTTAATAAATACCCTACTTTTCCTATTCAAGATATTTTTGACATTGCATGACTGCAAATAAAAGGATATTGAATTAACCAACCCTTGCCTAACCCATTTAGGACACATGCATAACTACGTTTTAAAAAGTAAATATAATTTTTTTTTAAATAAATAAAATATAATATAAAAGGAGCAATTTCATTTTTATTAAAATTTGTATTAAATATAAAAATGAATGAAATGGGATTATCATTAAAAAAATAAGTTTATCAAGAGAATAACATTTTAATTAAAATATTTGAAGTTGAATATCGCTGTATTTTCAAAAATACACTGACAGTCACCACGTCGCCATTACCTGTTAGTGTTATTATTTACTGATGCGTAACAGTAATGATTTTTAGAGTTTTTTTTCAGTTATACCTTCAACTCTCAACATTATGACTATTACTTTCTACATTAATTTCAATAAATTCTACATCCATACGTGCCATTGATTGATCATCTAAATTTGCTAGTGTAGTAAGCATAGGGGTTAGTCATGAATGAGTGTGGAAAGCCATGCTGAACTTGAACTTTGCTGAAAATAGGAACTAAATTACCTCTTCTGCTAAATCATTAACTCAACTTTATGGAAAAGCTCCTTTTTAGTAAGCATAGGGGTTAGTCATGAATGAGTGTGGAAAGCCATGCTGAACTTGAACTTTGCTGAAAATAGGAACTAAATTACCTCTTCTGCTAAATCATTAACTCAACTTTATGGAAAAGCTCCTTTAATTCCATTACCAGACCCGTTTACTCTTATGATTTTGTACAATGTACAATTTTATTTTGAGGTGTCTTTTACGATTCTACGCCAAGACCTGTCACAACCACGACTTTAGGAAACCGGGTTGAAAATAAACACATTTGGTAGTTTTTCAAATTAAAAATAATTACCGGTATTATAAAGTGCATTTTCAGTTTTTGTTTTAACCTGCATTCATCATCCAGCAGTGAATGGATCGAGAAATTTGATTGGTTGGGGACCAACTATAATTATGTTACAGTTGCCCTGAGAGGGGAAGGCTGTGGGGTTGATAAAGGAGATCTTTTTGAGGGGGGAGGGGGGTGTTCTAAATATTTAAGTCTATAACATTAGCACTCCCACAATTTCTTAAAGATAGTGGTTATTGCCATATTGTTGCTTTGCATGTTTTCATATTAACTGGCTAGACATGGCAACAGTAATATTAGCGTATTCGTCTTAGTGACCTTATGAACTTTTGTTTTCTTTGGTGCTGTATGGCGTTAGTTTGTGACATAATTAATTTGTTCGGCTCGCCACGGCGAGTACAGAAATGGAGAATGCATTCTCAACGGTTCTGCACAGTGACATTAGATTTTGACATATTTATAGGATTTGAGAGGGCCATTGAAATCTATTTTTAGAACACACAAAACAGCTGTACAATTTTTTAATACCCCTGTTTGTTTCCAACACGCCTCTTCCTTTCACCCATTTACAGCTTGTGCTAGTTATCAGACTATAATATACTGGCGGGAAATAGACTTAATGGATATTGATTCTTATTTTATTTTTTTTAAACCAGCTTTTCCTAAATTATAAATCTCAAGTTATTTGGTAGGTATTTTAAATGCTTACTGGAGATTTGATTCGACCAAATTTCCGTTCGATCAAATTACCGTCGACGAAATTTCTTTCGATTAAATTACTGGATACGATTTTAAATGATGTCCTCATGTGTTAATTAATTCTCCCTTTCAATAAATTTTATTTGACTTCAAGTTTGAACCAAGTTAAATTTCACCAGTAACTTTATTTTTACCATTGACATACTGTAATAATGTGATATGCACATTCACTCAACATAAATTAATATCTATAGCAAATACAAGTTTTCAAAACAAAGTGACCTCAGATTGCAATAGAAACGTCAGCCATCTACTTTTAGAAGTTACCTTATTTGACGCCCAATAGAAACACGATGCATGTTGTTATTTCATACATTATATATACTGTATGTTTAGGAGTTCGAGGATAAACAGGTCTGTATGAACTGTATGGCACTTATTGGGACAAAACTAAGAAAACATTTCTTTTAAAAATTATTTTTGAGGAAGCTCATCTTCCTAACTGTCTCTGAGCACAACCAAATATTTCACAGCTAATATAGAAATTCTTGTCCTAAAATGTTTTTCTAGTATAATCTTTTTATTTCTTCCTATAGTTAATACAAGAAGGAGCTGTGCTTATAAGGCGAGCCTATTTGTGAGCAATCTATATCTGAAGTGGACTCTTGTCTGAAGTAGAATCTTGTCTGAAGTAGACTTTTATCTTGATCATGGTGAAGAATGTACCATGTGAGTTCATGTTGAATCTTTAACATATTTGAATTGAAAATGTTATAAATATATTTTAAACCTTCATTAATATTTTGAAATTTTAATTGCCTTAAAATTGTTTTCTAGCTTCAACTAAAGCATGCACCTTAAGCAACCACAGCCGTCCAAATTGGAGGACCCACCACTAGCCACAGTGAGATCCAAGAATTGATCAACCAGCACCAACCACTCTTATCAAAAGTTAACCCAACTCACCAGCTGCAGTGAGGTCCGATTTTTTTATTTTGAATAACTTAAAGTTTAAAGTGAATTTAAATTTTTATTTAAAATAAATTATTTACACTTAAAAATACAAAGCAAATTTAAAGTTTAAAAATATAATATGAAAAGTTAAACAATATTCTATATCAAACATCTTTTCATGTAGGCTTCAATCTAAGATTCTTTACCCTATAACTTTTGCTGTGCTGCTTAAAGAATTCAACAACAGTAAAATAAATAATCAAAATTAAGTTATCAACAGGCTTAACGCATGTTACTGTCATTGCATACTCTCATCTAAAATGTAATATTTTTATTAAACCTGCAGAATGACTAAATCAGAAAGAACAAGTACATGATCATTGGAGGGACTCATTAAGTACTGGATCATTGGAGGGACACATTGGACTCTGTGGGTCTCGGTACATCTAAGAGTCAAGATTAGGAGCACAATAAAACCAAATAATTTCTTTGCAATCATTACATGTGAAAGTGATATATATATTTAATTATGCGTATTACTCTAATTCAGTGGTTCTCACCCTGTGGCTAGGGAAACCCTTATTTGTAACACCTTTCATTTTTAATTGAAAAATGGATGTGGGTTGCAACAGCATTCCAAATGCTATCACGGGCTCATCGCAATAAAAGTTTGAGAACCACTGCACTAATTAATGGATGTGTGAAGTTGTCAGGGAATTTTTTAAAATTGTAATCCTCCTATGCATATTACATCACATTTCATAACAACCTTACTGACCAAGTATGCAATCTATACAATCTATCCTCTCTGCCAGTCTGATGAGATGGCTTTTAATGACTTGAATGACAATCTATACAATCTATCCCCTCTGCCAGTCTGATGAGATGGCTTTTAATGACTTGAATGACAATCTATACAATCTATCCCCTCTGCCAGTCTGATGAGATGGCTTTTAATGACTTGAATGACAATCTATACAATCTATCCTTTCTGCCAGTCTGATGAGATGGCTTTTAATGACTTGAATGACAATCTATACAATCTATCCTCTCTGCCAGTCTGATGAGATGGCTTTTAATGACTTGAATGACAATCTATACAATCTATCCCCTCTGCCAGTCTGATGAGATGGCTTTTAATGACTTGAATGGCAATCATTTACTGGTCAAGGATTGCTACTTTTGTCCATTGACTGCCTCTTCCATTTTTTTGGGTCTTCATAATTTTGCAGATAGTTCCATGTGCTATCCAACCTAGCATTGTCCTGGGAAGTGAGCTTGGTGGTATTCTACGGATTTATCCAAACTGTCTTAGCATTTCAGTTCTTAATTGACATGTCTTTGGTCAGATTATTGTATGGGAGCTTCATAGGCAATAAGCCTGGATAAATTCTAGCCTCAATTTTAATGTTCGAGTGGTCTTTCAGTATACAGGATGATAAAGACATAGGAATTTGTTTAAAAAGATTTTTGCCGTGGCTTTGAAGGAGTGATCTCTTATATGGATTAGTGAATCCTTAAAATCTGATGGGCTTTGCTCACCTTTGCTGTCATGGTCACAATCACAACCTGTTGTGCCCTTACTTCCTAGGTCCTTACACTCTGCAACATTTTGGAGGGGGTGTTTTTTCATTGATTGTGCTCTCCACTTTTTTTTCCTAACATTAACATCCAGTGTTTTCCTGGTTTTCATCTTAGGCTGTGTAATGGTTGTTTTAGCCAGTCTACAGGCATGGTCATAAAAAACACACCCAACTTAAAATTAAATATTCAATAAAAATAAAATCAAAGCTTACAAAACAAACATGCCAAAACTCAGATTTAAAGTAAATTAATTTTCATGTATTGCCAGCAGGGGATGGGGGTGTGGGGGAGGGGTGCCTTGTTTTTTACACTTGCCATGTGTTATATACTTGCCTCATGTTGTACACCTGCCTCATGTTGTACACCTGCCTCATGTTGTACATTTGCCTTGTGTTTTACACGTGCCTCGTGTTGTACACTTGCCTTGTGTTGTACACTTACCTCGTGTTGTACACTTGCCTTGTTTTGTACATTTGCCTTGTGTTGTTGTACACTTGCCTCATACACCACTTGTTTTGTGTTGTACACTTGCTTTGTGTTGTACTCTTGCCTTGTGTTGTACACTTGCCATGTGTTGTATACTTTCCTCAAGTTGTACACATGCCTCATGTTGTACACTTGCCTTGTGCTGTACACTTGCCTTGTGTTGTACACTTGCCTTGTGTTGTACACTTGCCTTGTGTTGTACACTTGCCTCATGTTGTCCTCTACAACATTTTCATTCACAGGAATCTAAACATTTTTTTACTTTCTCATAATACACCTGGTTTTGAAATTAAGTTAACACTTGTTTTGTTTTTCAATGAAAAAAAAGAGTTGAATGTTTTTATTCATACAAATACCATTGAAATGACAATTGTTAAAAATATTTTCCATAGTTTTCTATTATTTGTTAAAGATATTTGGTCTTTAATTCACTGGCCAGAGTGAAGTTTTATTGCAAAATAAAATTGTATGTTATATGTGCAGAAAAAAAAAAAATTGTTTATCTGATATAATTTGTTTAAATGTGTAGAAAAATTAGTTTTAATGCTACATGTGCAGAAATTTTTTTTGTTGATATTAATATTATGTTATAATATTATATATTCATATGAGATAAAAATATTTTTTAATGATTTTACATTACCGGTACTGAAAAAAAAAATGAATACCGGTACAATGAAAACACCCTCCTTTTCTCTTTCAATACATTTATTTACTGCATTTTTACATTTCTAAGAAGAAAGAAATTTTAAAATATATATAATTTTAATTTTTAAAATTAATTTTCTATTATGGTGCTGTAGATAAATTGTTATCTCAGATACATGTGGCATTTTAGATTGCTGGTGTATTTACCAAGTTATTTTGTTTGATTGTATGTTATTTATTACATTTAACATGTTTACTTTGTTTGATTGTATGTTATTTATTACATTTAACATGTAACTGTACAAGTATTAACAATGTGGAAATATTTTTTTGTTTCTTTGTACACTAATGGAAAAACAAGTCCGTATTTTCTAATGGACTACCACCAATGCATCACTCCTGCACGCTTACTTTGACTTTCACATATTCTGCCTTTATTTCATTCCTGGCTTGGTCACACTCTATTTTCTTTGTGTTGTGTTAACTTTTTCATCTCATCTGGTTGGTCTTATTTTATTATATAGATAGATATATATATATATATTTGTTTTTTATTGTTCCTTTATTTATGAAATTTGTAATGTGTTTTTAGGTTGACAGTCACTTTCTTCAAGCAGCCAGTGTTTTTCAACAGGATTTCAAGCTTGACATTGGATTTGGGGGGTTTGTGTTCCTTACTGGTTAATATGAGAGAACCTTTTACTTTTCATAATTTATCTTGATTTTTTTATAATGTAACAAGGACACTAATAAAAATTTTTAAAAAAAAAGTAAAATTTGGCTTGTTCTTAAAGTGGTACTGTCATGTTGTTGTTTTTTTTGGGGGGGGAGGGGGGTTGCTCCCTTTTTTCGCATCGAGTTGTCTCCCCTTTCCATCATTGATATATATATATTGTTTTTTTGTCTTTATTGGTTTCCTCTATCTTCTGGGGGGTCTTCTTCCCCCCTGTGTCGCACTTCTGCGTTTGTTTAAGTGTGATGGAAATCGGGTTTGTTTTTGCCCTTATTTTTCCATCCACCCCGACCACCATCCCCGGAAATTTTGAAGTTATACTTAAGGCATAGACAATTTTAATAGGTGTTTGTAAATTTGAATATACAAAATTAAATTGCTAATATAACCTAAACAAAGGCATATTAATTAGGTATAGTATGTATTTGACGTTTTAAACATGTTTATACTTAAGGCATAGACAATTTTAATAGGTGTTTGTAAATTTGAATATACAAAATTAAATTGCTAATATAACCTAAACAAAGGCATATTAATTAGGTATAGTATGTATTTGACGTTTTAAACATGGTTTTGCTCATTAAATCATAATCGGAATATGTTAATTGCATATGCCTTTCAAATTTATAAGCATATAAACTTTTAATTAAATATACGTTTGTGTTATCTTTCTTTTTCCATGCCTTTTTTATTTCCCCTGGTTTTCACCATCACAAAGTTGCCATGCTGAGATATCAAAATAGAGTCATTAATTGAAAACGCAAACGTTTCATGACATAAACTTACTCTTGTTCGACATAACTGACATGGCCTGTAAGCATTAATAGGTTAAAACGAAAATTTACCGGGAACGGTTATTTTGTACATATTAATTCCATTTAGTGGTCAGAAAGATCAATCAATACGTTTACAAATTTACGCAGGAATTCTTACGGTAAAAGGTAGGCTGTCGTATAAGAATTTTTTTTTTTTTTTAAATCACAACATTGAAGATTTACGGTCTAAGAGAGGCTATCGTGTATTTGTTTTTAAGATCTCAAGGCTGCAACAGTTATTTCCCTTTTTTAAATATTTTTTGTAAAATTTTTCTGTTGGGAGTTATTTCCCTTAGACCATAAAATAATTTGCTTCAAATAAAACAATTTCTTGGTTATCTCTCTTTGACCATATTTCTTTTAAATAATAAATATTAAATTAATTAAGAGTTTTTAAAATTTCTATTTAAAAACAGGACAATTTATTTTACAATAATATTATAGGTTTGATTCAACTACCTGATATTTTGTATTTATTAATTCATATTTAAACTTTACATGACAGTAAATATTAGAGTTAATTATAATTTACAGAATTTATTCAAACTTTAGGGCCATTCATTAAACAACTTGTACAAAAAGTTTTTGATAATTTTATCAATTGTTCAATGATAGTTAATATATTTAAGTTTGATTATTAGTAATATTCCAAAAGTAAGCAGAAAGTTCATTTTATTTGTCTAGGTGAATCTCCATTTCCCTGACCTAAACCAATATGTTAATTTTTACAGCAAGACTTAGTAGTAGGAATGAGATCCAAACACTTCTTTGTGCATTAGAAAACTTTACAGATATCAGAATGATTCACAGGGTCACCAAAAACAGAATACAAAGTGAATTATGTTCTAAAATAAGAATTTATAACCACAGACTAAAACCTTAATAAGATATTGGTAGAGATCCAATGCTCCATATTTTTTTCCAAGTTTGGCATGGGAAGGATCTTATTTTGTATCTCTTTCTCTCTCTCTCTCTCTCTATATATATATATATATATTAAATAAAGCTTGTGTATATTTAAATATTTCCAAATGTTCCTTTCGATGTTTTTTTCTTAATTTGATCTTTAACACCCTACTTTGATTGATTAATAAATGCAAAGTTATTGAATGCACTCAATACTTAAAGTGAAAAAAACTAAATAATTAGTATCAAATAAAACAGTTAATAAAGTGAATGTAAAATGTCCAATCCTTAACTTTCCATTAGAGGGACAAAGTTTTGATTGTTAAAGCATTCAATATACCACAACTATTGAAAACAAATTAAATAAAAATTATCAAATAAAACAGTTAATAAAGTGAATGTAAAATGTCCAATCCTTAACTTTCCATTAGAGGGACAAAGTTTTGATTGTTAAAGCATTCAATATACCACAACTATTGAAAACAAATTAAATAAAAACAACCAAAACAAATTGATTAGTAGTCAAATTATTTTATTATATCAATCATATAAGAGAAACATTGGAAAACTCTTTCATTTGTGTATGCAAATTATTCTACATCCCAATAAAAACTGATAAAAAAAAATTAAAACCTATAAATCAAAACTAGCTTTTGCTGCCTATGTACATTTTTTTATATTTAGGTAAAAATTTTAAATAACTGTTTTACGTTTTAAAATTTTAAATGAGAATGCGTTTCAACTATCCTTATGTGAGAAGAGTACTTTTTTAATAAAAATCACTTGTGTTGAAATATATAAATTTTATGAATATATGGCATCGTAAAAATTAAATATTTAAGTATATTTACACCATAAACAATGCATTACATTGTATTATTTAGTAACTCTTTCTGTTTTAAATTAAATTGGAACAATATTTTACATTTTCTTGTCACACATTCATTGCAACAAATAGATTTGATCTTCAAAAATGATTTTACTGCCAAATCAGGGAGTTACTGAACAAGTTAAGTAAAATAAGAAATTTGGGTTATTGAATAAATTGTTTAATATATTTTTAGGCTGTTTACTTGAGCTCATAAAATAACAAAAAGCAAGCTGAGAAAATATTCCACACAGCAGCGCAATGTCTAGAGTTCAAATGACATCATGTTGGAGTTTTTTTAAGATGTTCTCAAACCTAGAAGAATAGGGACAAAACCAGACATTAAGATACAGCCATGACATGGCTTGTGATAAATATATGTTAAAATATTTAAGTTTTTTAAAAACCAGAATCAATGTTTAGCTTTTCAATGTTTTTAGCTTTTAAAAATAAATATAAAAATTAGAAAATGTACATATTTCTTAAAACTGTAGTAAATTAGAAATGCAGCTAACATGAGATTGGATGTTGATGAGTCATCCATGGGATCTAAAATAGTGGTGGTTGGGTCATCCATTGGATACAACATTGGTTGTTGTTGAGTCATCCATTCGATTTAACGATAGTTGTTGCAGTATCATCCATTAGTGTCGCTGTCATTGGTTGTTGATTCCATCATCTATAGTTGAAGCTAGAATTAGAAAAAGATAAAATAAAAGCTCTTTAAAAACATTAAAAATGTATTTATACAAAAGTGTGTCTATTTATAATATAGATATATTGTTTCAATTAAAATCTGCACAAGTAAAACAAAAAATCATGGTATGAAAGTTACCCTATCATTATCTATTCTTGTCCATGACCAATCCAAAAGCTCACTTGAGACATAGATATCGGCTTACATGTAGCTTTCCATTTCCTCTTAGGTGTAACTGTGAAAAGAAAAAAAGCCAGGATACAATTTTAAAATGTGTTGCTTGAAAAAAATTTCTCATTGTTTTAATGCTTGATTAATTAATAGGCAGTTGAGGTGGTGCGCGTCCTATAAAAAAATCTGAAGAAATGTTATCTTAATTTTTATCCCAATTAATTGTGCATTCAAAGAAAAAAATAAAACAATGATCCACAAAATTTGAGTTCATCATTTGCTAAAATAGATCATATCATTCATTTTTATTTTATTTTATTTATTTAAACAAAATATTCAATTAAAAAAATCCATGATCATAAAAATAATTGTAATGAATGAAAATATTAGTTCCATCAACAATAAAAAATTTTTGAATATGTTTTGAAATCCCAAAGACAGACCAGGTTCCTCTCAAACTCTAAAAATCGTACAATATCATCACAAAATTGTTCAATGCGTTATATTAATAGTAAAATATAATCATACAGTATATATAATGTATAAACCTAAAAATCGTACATTGTATGCCAAAATCGTAAGACTAAACAGGTCGGCAAGAATTATATGATAATTTTCCAAAACTTTTAAATTAAGAAATGCGATGAGCTTTACTTTGGCTAAATGCAGAGTCACAGCAATATACCAATTTATAGCAGCCAATAAAAATCCGACATAATTTAATCATTCGTAAATAAGAAAATTATCTATACCACTTACCATGATTGTCAACTTGTCACATTTAGACAAAATTCCACTTCAGGATTCATGTTCTGTGTTTACATCTTCACGTCAGTATCAACCGCCTTCTGGAAGACACTGTAACCTAGTAGAGACCAGCCAAAAATAATACCTATATTTGCACGAATATAGTTGATAGAAGATAAGGTTTGTACAGTGCATGCTGTTTTGGTGGACATCTTTATTTAGAACATTTTCATGAAAACGATTGCATTTTCTAAATCAATAATTTCTTGGTTTTCTAAATGATCAGACAAACACTTTGTGTGCAATGAAGAAAAGAAAGAACATCTACTGATTGTCTTAGCATACAAAGTAATTAGGTAAGTCATGCAATACTTTATACTGGACTTCTTGATCTATATAAAAGATTTAATCTACTTTATACTTAATTGCATGATCTATATACAAGGATTAATTTACTTATACTGGATTGCTTTGCATCAATAAAAATTGGTGAATCAGAGATTCCGTTGTCCTCCACTGTCAGAGACCTTGGCTTATATATTGACAGTAAACTTAGAATGATTCCCCATATCAGTTCTGTGGTCAGGGCATGCTTCTGTCATCTGCGCGCCCTGGGTCAGCTGGGTCCTCAACTCAATAAGAGAACAGCCAATGCTGCAGCGGTAACTCTAATCCAGTCAAGATTAGATTACTGTAACAGTTGTTTGTGGGGTTTACCTCAGAACCAAATTCAGAGACTCCAGAAGGTAAAAAATACTGCAGCACGCATTGTATCCCGGATAAAGAAATCTGACCACATACCCCAGTTCTATGAGATCTTCATTGGGTTCCTGTGAGTGAGAAACATTTAAAAACTTCTTTGTTTAAATAGATTTAAGAAAACCAGAGTGCAGTGAGCATGCTAAAGTAGCATGGATACCAGCGCTATATAAATATCCAATCAATCAATCAATCACTTCCCATGATCCATAAAAAGAGTGAGTCATTAAAAGCATTTTGACAAAAATTTAAATTCAATTACAGAAAATTATTTTATACAGTCCTTATTTTAGCAGAATTAATATTAGTTTTAAAATTAAAACATCCCTAATTGTTTGCTGAGTACAACAGAAACTGTTACCGTTAACCAGATGGCTTCTGGCTTCTAAATTTTAGGTGCACATCCTACAGTTTAGACGGGGGCAATTTACCAAAAATATGCGTAGAGCCCAATCCAAGGGATAATGATTATTCAGGTAGCTGAAAATGAAAAACTGATTTAAAAATAAATTAAATGAATTATCAAATTTTCTAGTTTCAAAAATTATCTTTGGCTACCTTCAGTAGTGTAAATAAAATTATTTCTTTATAATCTCCTACCTACATTAGTGTTAATGAAATCAAACTTTATAAAAAAATCAACTGCAACAATCATTTTGGAGTAGTTGGAAGAACTGGGTCAACTGGATGCTGGGTTGCCCAGCGGTTTAAACTAAAGCATTTAGTCTAAAGGGATCTGAGCACGCATAGCCGCTATTCTGTCCCTTTAGACTTTAGACATGCTATTCAATCAGGGCCGTCTGAAGAACATAGGGGGCCCTGGGCACAGCAATGCACTGGGGCCCCCAGGAACACAACACACCAGGGTCGTTAGAAGGGGGCGAAGTGAGGCACTCGCCCCATGCTCAGTGGGGGGGGGGGGGGGGGGGGGGGGGCGCAAACAGTTGTTGCTCTCAACCCAACTCACCAAGAGGAATAACATTGTAAAATAATAATAAAAATTCAATAAAGTTAAAAATAGGTTAATTCAACTTATTTATACCAAACAACAAAGTTCATTCCAGTGCACTAATGGTTTTAAAAAATTATCAGAAATAAATTGTTATTCTTCCCAGATGATTATTAATTAACAGGTTCTCCATTTTATTAATTTGTCTTTCTGCCTGATGCCTTGTTTTTTCTTTTCCTGATCAGTGTCAGCTGATACAGAGTCCAGAGCATCTTGTATTTTTTTTTCAAACGCTGACGATCAAAATGTGCCGACTATCTTGTGTCAGACAGATGCTTAACGACAACGAGAGAATATCCTAAGGAAGATAACAGACCATTCCATCGATGTGTGGAAGCTGAGAAAAGGGTATATAGGCGCTGAAGAAAGTCCAAGAATTGTCCAACTTGTAGACAACACTCTGCTGCTTTTAAGCCCACTAAGTTCAGACTGTGTCTGGCACAAGGGACATACACGGTAAACTCGTGCTTGCAATCCAGTGAAGCGTCCAGACATATACATTTTAAGCTTCGTCATACGATTGACCACGGCAAATTGAAGGCGGAATTTTGTTCTCATTCAGGAAATCCAAAACGTTGTCTGCTAGATCATTTCAACAGTGTCTGTTAGATCCTTTGCTCCATGGGAAAATATGGAAATTAACTTGATAAAACGTTCCACAGACTTACATCCTCGAATTTACCGGACCGTAAATGTCAGTTGATTAATGTGTAAAATGTCTGTAGTGAAATCATAACTTATTGAATAATACTTTGACTCTTTAATTACTTCCACAATAGCAGAAAGGACATGTTGCCCCCATTAGATCAATAATTTTCTCAAATATTTGCAGACGGATATTATTCGCTACCCTTTCCAGCATTTCCATACAGTTTGAGATACTCTTCCAAAAAAGGGTTAAATTTACTCAACAGCTCTAAAATACCTAAACAATTTCCACTGTTTACTGACCCAATAGTTTGACCCAAACCTCTGGAGGCAAGAAAGAAAATGACATAAACCCCACGAGTCAGAACTTTATGCCAGTACTTCTGTTTTGACCTATGGTCTTTGATTAATAAAGGACCTAAACACCTAGCTTCTTTCAGTCGAAGAAAATATGCAGTAATGTCTTTGCAATGCACTACTCCATTTTCATGTTCAACAATTAGATTGTTATGTTTCCAGTACAAAATCCTGATATAGCAAAGGGAAATACTTTTTTGGACAATAGACGGCACGCAAAACAACACAAACAACCTTGGTATAGTGAGTAGAGAAGCTTTTTAAGTTTTACATACTCGCCATTCCTCAGCTCACGTTTGAACATATTTCTTGATAAATACCTTGTCTTAGTTCTTTTTTCTCCAGCTCTGCCTGAGTTTGAAAGGTCGCAGTCATGATTCTGAATAAATGATGGCCCACTGCGAATTCAGTTCTCAAGTGTTCAATTTCAAAGCCTGTGATCTGTGTGGTGAATAAAACACTCTCGTTTTCTGACACAGCTTTGTCTGTTTCAATTTTTACAATTTCCCTAGCAGAGGAAATAGGTAATGGTATTGTAACTAGATGGCTGGATCCAATAGAGGATGTAGATGAGGCTTTTATATTTGGCAGTGTCTACACATCCGGCGCGCCGGACGTATATCTCCCGCACTATTTGTCCGCGACCAAGTCACATGACCGCCGTAATAAAGCGGCGAGAGATATCTTGTCTGGCAGCCTTGTGACATTGACTGCGAATGATTCAAAACTATTATTAATTTTAAAATCTATTTCTCTACCAAGTAATGTACTGAGTATCTTGAATGCAAATAATAGAAAAAAACTTAAGTGAAAGTGGCTTGTAAACATTTTTGTTTAGTTTTTTATTTGAGTTTGTGTACCAGTAATCCATAAAATAAATTAGGGGCCAGTATGGAGTAGGCAACCAATAAAAGTAAAAGATTTCACTTTAAATTGTTTAAATTGCTGCAAAATATTTAAAACCTTCTCATGAAACTACTGTTGCTGATGAACATGATAATATAAATATAGTAAAAAATATTTTTAATTAAAATGGGAAGAAAAAAAAAAAGAACTTATCCCCGCTATTGATCCTCAATTCATATTAACGTCAAGCGAACCACTTTACCAGTAGACCACACAAGATCTACCAAACCGCACTTCGTTCGGAATTATAAAAACTACTAGCCGTCCGTCGGTCATGTGACCTGCCGCCGGACTTATATCATGCGCACTATTTGTCCGGCGCGCCGGACGTGTAGACACTACGTTTATATTTTGATGAGCAGAATTAGACACAATTTCAATTGGATTTAACCAAGATGTTAATTTTTCAAATTTACCTGTTTTCCTTGTCTCCTCAGTTTTTTTTCTCTTCTGTGTTCCAATTATGAAACTAATTTCTAAGTATTTCTATGCAGCAATCCGTTAAAAAGATACAGGTAATTATTTTTTAAAAATGGATTTGTCGCTTCAGACTGACATGTGCCCAGCTAAAAACGAACATCGGGAAATGATCGATAGAAATGGTGCCATAAATAAAATCAATCCTTGTGTTAGTGTTATGTGTTTGAGCTACCCGGTATGTAAGATGAAATAACTTTGACACTTTGAGCTTTAAATTTAAACAGTGAGCACAAATTATGTCTGAATGTAAATGCCTATATTATATACTATATATTTCTGCCTACAGCTCAGACATACGATGACTGTTGGGTTCTATTTATCATCTAAATATGTTTTTCAGACACAGAATACAAAATACTTTTCTGTTGAAAAAATATTAAGTTATTTGGGTTTTGTTTTTGTTGTTTCAAAAATAAAGCAAATAAAGTTACTTTTAAAAAGAATTATTCATTGCTGGTACCAACAAATTCCTGATAAAATAATAATTAAATTCAGTAGTACTTTTACTGGTGCTATGATTGATTTTTCTCCACTAATTTCACAACGGGGCAGAGGCTTATCTGGGTTTATTACCGCCCGGGGTCAACAACTTTGTCTAACATGATTGTAAACAAATTAATATTCTATTTTTATTATTTTTCGATTACTATCTGGGAGAAGTAAAACAAGTTGACGAGAGTTATTCCCCTTTAAAGGTTTAAAAAGTATCCCATTTGTGATTCGCATTTATAATATTAATTTTGGAACGTGCCAATAAAATCGTGGATTAAAATTGGGAAGCGGGCTGTCCACTGATTTTTATATCAAATTTAACTGCCAAAACTTTTCAATATTCATTAACAATATTTGCAACATGAAGCCTTTATAAGAGTGAGTCTCCTAGAAGCAAGTGGCCCCCTAGACCTAGAAGCGCGGGGATTTGCGTTGGGCAAGTGCCCACTGTGCCCATGCCTTAAAGACGGGGCTGTATTCAATTTGTGGTAGTTTATTTTAGTTAAACTGAAGAAGTAAGTTTACAAACATATAGTCAATTCAATTATCTTTCATTTGATACCAACTTTAGTCTTATAACCTAACAATAATATTTTATTTTAAATTTTAATCCCAACCTCTCACTTCGAGGACTCGGGTCCGAATAGCCACTTCATTTAAATATTTTCGCACAGCTCCACCCCACTCCTTGCAGCCGCAGGTATCTCGGTCTATGCCACTGGTTCTCAACCGTCCTAATGCCGCAACCCTATAATACAGCCCCTGAAGTTGTGGCGACCCCCCCTCCCCCTCGCCAAAAACCAACAATTATTTGCGTTGCTACCTCATACCTGTAGCGCATTTGCGTTTTCCGATGATCTTACGCGACTCCTGTGAAAGGGTCATTCGACTCCCCCCCCCAAAGGGGTCGCGACCCACAGGTTGAGAGCGGCTTGTCTACGCGATTCGACGCAACTTACATCGGTGAGAAAGCTGTCTCCTGCATGATCAGCAACTAATCAAAGTGCATGCCTCTGCTCAGGTGTAAACATTTGATTTCGATACGACCCATTTTAAGCATGTACTTATTTCCGGATTATGGGAAATTTTATTAACATCTACAAAAAAATTTCACTGAAGGATATATCACTGAAGACTATGTCGCTGGAGGATATGTCACTGAAGAATATTTCGCTGGTAGGATATGTCACTGAAGAATATGTCGCTGGTAGGATATGTCATTGAAGAATATCACGGTCTCTACTATTAACCTAGTTATCCTATGTGATATATGTTATTTATCACCTGAATACAATTACTTTACATTTATTGAAGGTGTCTTCAATGTATCATCTAGTTTAGTCTAGGACTCTAAGATTCCTGGAAAATTATCGTGCGGCAACCCCACCTCCCTTTCCACCACCTTAAAAAAATTTTTTTTTTTTCCCCCCCCCCCCAAAAAAAGTTTCCCCCCCCCTCCCCCCCCCCCCCCCCCGCTCTATGACTGTGAATGTTCATTGGCTAATAAACATAGAGATAGAAAATACGTTAACTTGACTGAACTAGACTCATGCACACATACAGTACATAACCTATATCGAGGAAACCTAGAAAAGATGTTGTTTTAAATGGAATGACAGGGCTGCGCAAATTATGTCTCCAGGGGCGCCATGGTGCCGCGCCACGCCCCTGCACTCCCTCTGTTTAACGCTTTCTTGTCAGCCAATCCCAACCATGCGCCTATAGTCATACAGAATTGCCATATATTCACAGCAGAGGTAGCAATTTTTCATGATGGTATTGGTATTCATTATACATGAAATTTGTATATCTTTGAAAAACAGATTGTAACCAACAGCCAAGATGCGGTCAACGCTTGCAGTTCTACTCCACGGCGTCAGCCCCACACAAAACGGGAAAACTGTTGTGTTTCTGCCCATCATGATAGTCTCCAGCCACGCAATGGTGTACGATCTGGTGGCCCAGGAGCTGGCCCTGCTCGGCCACCACGTCCGCTTGGGCCGTACCCTCTGCCTTCGCGATGCGGCTCTGAACCAACTCGTCATCGGGCGTCCGCTACTTCAGCTACGGCGACTTCCTCGACGTGTCCGAAGATATGTTTATAAAAAAATTTGAAGAGACGCTGGGGAACACAACGCACGGCGAGCCCGATTGGACGTGGATACTGGAGTACTCCAGCGTTCTTTCGGATGTTTTCTTCCAGGCCATGAATGAAAAGGGATTGGGAGAATTTGTTGGGGACCTCAAACCCGATTTACTGGTCGTCGACTGGTCCCCGAGTTGGTCGCGGTACCCTACGCCCTGGGTGTCCCGTTTGCCGTGCTTAGTCCACTGTTCAGTGCTGCAACGGCCAGAGTTCCCTCCAACCCGATGGAGGACGCGATGAACTCCACAAACTTCCGTAGCGCCTCGATTTTTTACGAGAAGTTTCTCATTCTCTTGGACGTTCGAAGCCAAGGTGTTCGGCCTGGTTGGTAATCTTTGGACAGATTCTTTAGAAACTTTGGTCAGAGTATTGCAAGAGGCAACCAAAAGTAAGTAAACCAAACAGTCCATTAGCAAAGCTTCGGAAATTTACCATCAGCTGTTCAAGGATCCCAAAAAGGAAGCAGCGTTTTGGCTTGATCACGTGATAAAATATGGCGGCGCCTACATGCGATCAAACCCTCAGAAAATACCAATGTATCAGTACACTCTTATCTATTTTCTTTTCTTAATAGCAGGAATGCTTTTAACACTTTCTCTTTTCATTGTATACGTCACCATTTGTAAAGTCTGTTTACTTTTAGGCAACAGAAAACTAAAGCCCAAAGAAGACTGATTAACACTGCAGTAGGGGAGCCAACCCACAAGGCCAATCTATACCACACCATCAGTAGTTGTTCAACATTTATAGATATGGAAACTTGCATCTGAAAATACACTTATGCCCATTCTTACACATCTTTTGCTCAAACTCAAACATTTGAATCACGCAATCTCGATTTGAACAGACACTCCAGTTGACACAATTGTGATCAAATACACTACACCATGTGGAAGGAAATCTCACAAAACAAGAGTAAAAATCAAACAAGTTTATTTGTAATGCTTACATCTAAAAGAAGACCAAATACAACGCACATGAATACACAAGTCATTTGCAACCAATTCATCAACACATGACATTAAATATACAATACATAGTTTGTACAATAAAATTCTGTGTCCCCAGAGAAAGGACTTTGTTAAAAGCTTTCACATTGTTAAAAACTTCACATCATTGTTAAAAAACTTCACATTAAAGCATTGGATTAAAGAGGAGCAATAGTTTTTTTTTTTTGGTTTGAATGCTACACATCCACTTGTTCTTTATAATAAATGCATTCGATGGCTTCATGGATAAAAAAATTGTTTTAAAATTCTTTTAAAAAAAACAGTGGCATGGCTCTTACATCTACACTACAGGATTGTAACAAACTTGACAGAAATGAGGTTATTACATGAAATTAACCAAAATATTTTCTGGGCCATTTATTGACATTTCGTTTTGGATGCAGTGTTAGAACTCATTTCTTTTGGTAAGTTTAAATACATGTTTTTGTTGCAAACGGCTGGTGGTGACTAAATAAAATTGGGCCACAGTTTCTTTGGTTACATCATTGTCAAAACATTTCATTGCCCCTCATTAAATTGCCTGTCATGACATGCTAAAACAAATGATAAAAGACTTAGTTACCGGTAGACCAGAAATTGGATAGAGTAAAAAAAAAAATGGTGCAAGGGAATTCTCGTAAGCCAAGGAAACGTGGGTTCAAAATTTCAGAAAGAGGAATAATGGACTTGGCATCTACAAAACGTGGAGGTGTTACACAAATTGATCAGCTCTCCCCCACAGCCGTGATTTGTTATCTGATCCGTTACAGAGGCTTTGGCATTTACATGGGTGTAAATAAAGGAAAACCTACAGTATAAATATACTGTATCAAAAATACATTTACGGCATATCTTTCATAGGAGATAAAATGTGGGGTTTGGGTTCCTTTCAGAGGTGAAGGGTGGGTGGAGGAGGGAGGCCAGTCCCGGGTGGCACTTCTTTAGTTTTTTATCATGGAGGAGGTATGGCGACCCTTGCCCCCATCCCTGTGGACACTCACCCTAGCTACGCCAATGGGGGGGTCCATTCGTATATTACCAAGCACCAATTTACCCCTTTTGACTAATTTCTGAGTCCCAAAACAAAATTAGCGTTGAATTAGATGATATCCAAATGATGGGGATAATGTATGAAACAAAACTTTAAAAAATTCTAAACATTTATGAGCGGCTAAATATCCACCAACTGACATTCCTATACAATAATTGCAAGCAAATATTCCCTGACAAATTTGAGGACTGGTTAGTACAGAGTATCCTCATCTGAAGATTCTCCAAACTTCTCTTCATGCTGTCCTGGTATGTCCATGCCTTTTGCCTTCTCAGCAGCGAGAAGAGCAAGACTCTTTGAGAAACTGGATTCTGAATCAGATGATGAAACAGGTGGCGATGACCGTGCGTCGCCAACATGGACTGTCTTTTGGCGAAGAATGTCAATCTTGCTGCCGTGTGCCGTGATCACCTGCCTCTGGGATATCTTCACCCACTCGTTCGGATCTGAGTCGACATCAGCTCTATCACCGGATGACGCAGGATTCAAAATACCGGCACGCCGCCCCCCAGTTGCCCCGGAAGCTCCCTGTTCTGCCGAAGAGTCTGATGAAGTATAGTCCATTTTGGCATGATACAGGTTTGTCTCCCTCTCACTGGCCGTGAAATTGTGCCTGGAGAGGTAAGAACCTCCCACGTTCCTAAAGCCTTCTCTCTCTGGGTTCACGCTCGTGGGACAGTTGATCTGAGAGCTCAACAGCCCACCGGATGAAGATGAGGAAGAGGACTGCAGGGGGCCTCCAGCCGCCCCTGAAAGATTCGATTCACCACCCACTGACCCACCACCTAATGGATTGAACTCTCCGGACATTTCCAAGTGGCCAGTTAAGTCCTCACTGTCCCTGTTCCGTTCACCAGTACTGGGACTTGTGCTTTGGGTGCTGGGGGCACTGCCGCTGCTGGATGCATCAGCTGGTATGTGAAGCACGGCTTTGCATTTCTCCCAGTGGCCCCTATCTAATCTGGAGACATTCATAGCCAGATCGAACTCCAACCGCCTGGCTTGTGGCCTGTGATGCTTCCTGGGCGTCTTCTGTTTCTTTGCAGAGGCAGATTTCTTTGGAGTTTTTTTAACGGCTGGTTCTTCATCTGGAGACTCGGAATTGGATGTGGTTGATTTAGGCTGGGCCTCACCAGACGACTGGCTGCTGAGGTCTACATCATTAAGTAATCCTGCTGGCTTGGAATCCTGACCACATTCATCAGGATTTAAAGACGCTGGGAATAATGCTGGGAATAATGAAAGGTCCATACAACTTCCTGCACCCCCTTGAAGAGGTCTTTGAATAGGTCTGAAAGTGAACGGTGACTGTGAAGGTGCTCCTTCATCCAAGTCATTTAGATTGGGAAATGGCACGGGAAGGGGTCGCCTCGGCGGGTCCTGATCCTGATCGTCGGCCAGAACAGATGAAGGGGACATGCCATCCCCCATGACAGATGCCCCACCTTCAAAAGCCCAGCCCCTGGCCAGCGCTTCTGCACTTGCTTGTTCCCTCAACGATTGGACCAGGATAGCGCTGGAATCTAGATTGTGCCGAGCGACGGTGGGGACTTCATCGAAAATGTCCCTTGACCGGGCCAGAGCCACTTCCTCTCTTTGACGATGAGTGACGCCAATCTTTTTGACCACTGTTTTGAGCTCTTTTTTAAACCTCTTCATGTTTTCATTCAGTGACGCTTCTTTTGCCTGAGTGAATGTACCAAAAAAATTAATAAATAAATCTATTGTGCTTTTGACGTTTCATAAACTCTATAATGTGACCGATGGGTTCAAGAATTTGTGTAGTTTCAACATAATTTTCAAACAAATCTACAGACTAGTCAGATGTTTATCAAACTTCATGTAAAATTGTTTCAGGTGGTACAAAAAGATACAGAGATATGTTATACATAAAAGTGATGCATTATATATAATTGGGGGACATATACATTGTGTTACAAGCTCTGAAATGGAAAACCGCCCATGGTGGCACATATTAGCATTTTTTTTTATAACACTGGAGCCACTGGATCAAACTAATGGGATACGCTCAATAACCAAATAGGAATGATCAAATGTTATAGAAGAAAAAAATATATATTTGTACTGGATTAACTCAGAAGAGCTATTTTCTGGCAAGTACTTTAAGCTTGATACACACGCAAGAAACTGAACCGATTTCACTTACTTTGGACTCTTCAGAAAGGGGCCGTCTTCTTGGATTGTCTGCATGATCGTCGTCTTCTGCCGATGTGGTGGCCTCAAACACCTGCAAGTTCAATAGTAGAACAATAAAACTTCAAACATGTTTTAAAGCTAAGAGGAAAGTTGGTCAAGAAGAAATGAAACTTTCAGTGAATCAAATATTTGATCCTAGTCATGCCCTGCCCCAGTCATGCCCAATCCAAGTCATGCCCAATCCAAGTCATGCCCAATCCAAGTCATGCCCAATCCAAGTCATGCCCAATCCAAGTCATGCCCAATCCAAGTCATGCCCAATCCAAGTCATGCCCAATCCAAGTCATGCCCAATCCAGTCATGCCCAATCCAAGTCATGCCCAATCCAAGTCATGCCCAATCCAAGTCATGCCCAATCCAAGTCATGCCCAATCCAAGTCATGCCCAATCCAAGTCATGCCCAATCCAAGTCATGCCCAATCCCCAGGGACAAATGTTTCCAAACCAAACCTTACTATTTATTATGGTATACAAACCTCATCTTGAATGATGTGATCCACATGTGGAATGACTCTCACATCAGATGAGGGTTTTTTCCTTGGGGTGGCTGGGACTTGAACTGGCCTTGTTGATATACCTTGAGCCGCTAAGTAAAAAAAAATAATTTTTCAATAGGATTATTCCATACTGAAACCCCCAACTTAAACAATTAACAGTGTACAACAGATTTTTTACATTACCACAGCTTAAAAGCATACCTGGTATACAAAAACAACCCCCCCCCCCAATCTGGAAATACAGTAAACATTTTCAAAATCTAGTGACACCAAACTGTCTCATTTTTCCAACTTTTCCAACTCAGACAACTCAAACAACTATTTTTTCCGCCTAGAAATTTATAAATGTGAAAAATATGTAAGGTGCATTTTTATACAGGTAAGTGTAACCACAATTTTTCTGTAGGGGATATCTTAATATTCAAGTAAGGCACAAATAATTATTTACAGTTTCAAGGCCATTGTTCTGTCAGCTCTTTATACAACAGGTGAATGGTAAGCAAAAAATATAGTGTAAGATTATAACTTTCATTTTGGGTTGTGGGACTTGACTAGCAAGTTGTCACCACACATAAAAGTATTACAAATAAATAAATCTAGATTATAGAAAACTTGAATCATTCATTTTTATGTGGCAATGAGCAGAAATTACACAGCCATTAGGAAATTGTCCCAACATAATTGCCAATAGGAATTGGATAGAGAAAAAGCCAATCTTAGCCCCGAGGGAGGGCAACCCATAGCCAGAGGGTCAGCCAGCTATAGCTCAAAGGCCAGCAACCCATAGACGGGGGTGGGGGGGGGGTCGGCAACCCCTAGCCAGAATTCAAATTAACTCAATGTACCCTGAACTCAAACCTTGTAACACCGCCCCCCCACCCCACCTATTTGAGTTCAGGACGAATAATTCCCCCCATTGATTGCCGTCACCCCATGTGAACCGCTAACATTCTGACCAGCGAATTGAACTATCCTTGGCTATCATAGAATATATTGGAATACGTGTAAATAAATAAGTTCATATTATTTGTGAAATTGTGTTTTGAAGTCTTTGATAGGTAAGCATAAATGAATAAGATAATTATGTCCCATGGCGTGTGAATTTGTTATATCATGATACCCTTAGACATGAGCAGGTGTGACATTCTTTGAGAGTGGTTCCACTTCAACACAGTCAGTAACCTTGTGAGTGAAGAGTTTTTTTTAAAATTATATATTTAGGGAAACATAGGCAGGGGCTGACAATTTAAACTGTATAGATTAGTTAAACAGAATATTTTAATGAAAGGGGAAGCATTTATTCATTATAGGCACCCGACCAACAACCACTGCCAAATGTAACAATTTCTGTTGAAAAATTTTGGTACGGGACTCCTAAAAATCAAAGGCAGACAACAGTAGTCATTCCTGATCATAAGTCCTGTCCCATGGAATTAAAAAAAAACTAGTATGTCATAAAGACAATTAAACTTGAATATCCTGATAACCTACCCAAAAAAAAAAATGTTGATGTCTTACTCGGTCAAAAGTGCCAAAAATCTGTTGCAGGACAATTTTTTTTCAAGAGCCAAATTTTTTTTGCAAAAAGCTGTGAAGAACCATGTTTTTGTGGCGAGTCACACACAGGTCTCTAAACATCTGTCCTAATGACAATGAATTTAAAAAAAAAAAAAGTTTCTTTAAAAAAAAAAGGTTCCTACCCAAATCCAATCTTCGTTGCATATGAGCCACAGCCTCCTCATAACAGTCTTTGCACATCTCTAGTGTCTCCTTCACTTGCTGTAGAGCATCAACTATTGCACTCCTGTCCAATGGGGTATCGATTGCTGCCGCAGTAGCACCACCTAGATTCAAGTTGCTCTTTGATTCAGCTTCCATGCGAACCTCTAAGGCTATCACAACCCCTCTCAACCTGAATAGAGAATTGCCCAAGGTAACATTTGAACTTTGGCTCAAGAAGTTCATAGGAATGAAATTAAAGAAGTCTCACTGCATTTTATGGTCTGCAGACTTACCAGACATTATTAAATTATGCATGTTCTTGTACCATTCTCCACATCAGAATGAGAAAATGAGTGCGACCTAGCAGGTCAACGTGATCTCCTGCCAACAGGCAGGCTATTGCGACCAGCTGCAAACAGGCAGGCTATTGCGACCAGCTGCAAACAGGCAGGTCAATGCAACCGGCTGCCAACAAGCAGGTCTTTGCGACCAGCTGCCAACAAGCAGGTCAATGCAACCATCTGCCAACAAGCAGGTCAATGCAACCATCTGCCAACAAGCAGGTCAATGCGACCGGCTGCCAACAAGCAGGTCAATGCGACCGGCTGCCAACAAGCAGGTCAATGCGACCGGCTGCCAACAAGCAGGTCAATGCGACCGGCTGCCAACAGGTTCAACCCGGAATTAGAAAGAGATTTCCATAAATTAGACACATGGATTTAAGCAGTTTTTAATCACATGAAGACAAGGTGAAATGGAATCCTTACCTTCTGGTCAGACTGGCCAGTTGAAGATCCAGGTTGTTTAGGTGGGCGTAAATGTTACGAAGCTCATTGTTTAGCCTTAGCCTGTCCATCTTGGCACAACCCTTTTCACTGTAAGACAGATGGATTGCTCTGTAGAAAGTATGTGACTGAGTCAGAGCCCACTTGGCTCTTACAAATGCTTTTATTGAGTGTTCTACACACTCTGCTGTTGCCGTGTAAGGGTCTATACTTTTATCTGCAAAAAAACATTGAAAAGTGAACATAGGAATGGAGTTTTTCCAACAATTTAAAAAAAAATGTATTTATATGAAATCTGGTGTTGATAATTTCATAAAAGTTCGTAAAAATCAGGGAACATGGTAAGCTGCGGTAGAAAGCTAATACAGGGCCATTAATCATAGCCTGGAAGTAAGCATTACTCCGAGGACCTCTCTGATCCATGGATTGGAGATAAGCTCCTTTTCAAAGTTTAATAATCAGCACAAATAGTTAAAACCCAGATCTTGTTTCCACACTTACATTTTAATTCTAACAAAAAGTGCCACGTCAGTTAATAAATCGAACTGGCAATGGTGTAATTAAAATTCTTATTGAAGTAATGAAATGGCGGCCAAGCCTGAAAATGTGAAAACTCGGAATTCAATTTGTATTCAGGGCACGTCTCGGGATTATTCCAAAAATTTCTGAGGTCACAGGCAGAAAATTTTAAAGCTTAAATAGAAAACCAAGTCTAAATAGGTATAGCCAAAATAAAATAAAATGCCTAGTTCTTATACCCGACAGTCCACTCTGATAAGCAATTGAAATTTATCACTAGCTATTTCTAAAAAAACTGCACAATACTTCCAAAGAAAAACAATTAAAAAAAATTCAAGCACAAAAATGATCTAATTTCAGACACCTACCTTTAAAATTCTGAACATAAAAACACAGAGCAAGTCTCCTCAAAAATCCTGAAATGTAGATGTGGAGAAGGGCCACTGACTTCTGTAAACAAAGATACAAAATTTGTTATTCAACAGACATGATGAAATCAGTCAACAACATTGTAGCCATCTCAATTCATTATAGACACAGCAAAGAGCAAAGTAATGCCTTACCAGTTAATAAAATTAGTTTAATAAAACTTTCATATTAAAAGCATTTCAGATTAAAAAAAAGCCATCAGATGAAAATAAAATGTGATCAGAAATATTAAAAGTTGCTGAGTTTTATAGGGTGGGGAAAACTGTGTGTTTTTTGTGTGAACACTTTTCATGCTCAAAACATAAACAGAAGTTTAAAAAAGAAACACCCTTTTTTTCCCAAAATTACTTCCAATGAAAAATTGTTTTAATTTTTTCTAAAGGATACTTTGATTTTTAAAATTATTTTTTTTTTTTTTTAAAGCTCTAGCATGAATTAGTTAAATGGACAGCATGGAGCATTTTTTTTTTTTTTTATTTTCTACAGAAATACAGAAACAAGGACTTTTCAAAGGCTCATTGGCCCAAACGTAATATTCCGGTCAAAAATTTTTAATTTTTTTTAAAAGATTTTTTGATTTTTAAAATTATTTTTTTTTTTTTTTAAAGCTCTAGCATGAATTAGTTAAATGGACAGCATGGAGTATTTTTTTTTTTTTTTAATTTCTACAGAAATACAGAAACAAGGACTGTTCAAAGGCTCATTGGACCAAACGTAATATTGCGGTCAAAAACGTACAATGTTAATAAATATAATCTCTAAATGAATACCCGTGTCTGCTCAATCCTCTTAATTTTAAACTCATGATACAATAAAGTGCTATAATTAGTTGCAATGTAAAAATACACCTGAAGAGCTTAACATAAATTTTGTCCCATCCCCATAAAAGTTGATAGAAAATGATGTCTGGAGTATCTGTACACACCAAGAGCAATACCAATTGTACAAAGACCCACCCATAGTCGAAACAATAAAAAAAAACGGAGGACTGCGATGAGCAGGACATATTGAAAGGATACCGTATTGTAGAGCAGCAAAAGTGATGCACAGGCAGAAGCATTGCTCTATTATACCAACTGTATGCTGTGGATGGCCTTAATAAAGTGATGCCATTTCTTCCATGTCTGGTTTAAAACAACTTTTGAACACACCTATTTCAAAACTTTCAGCCATATGAATATTATTCCTTTGCAAGACAGGGCCTTTTGACCATTTTCAATAGTGCATGATAATGACCAAAAAAATTTATTCTGAAGTCGAAACTCTAAACCCTAAAGAATGATGTGCTAAGCTTTAGCATTGGCTTTGAAACAGCTGCAGATGGATTTGATTATTTTGATGGATAACTAGCCGTAGATTTATCAGCCAAACTAAATTTAAATCAAAGAAGATCCTAAAATCACTCTGACAGAGTTTCATGTACGATTTTCAATTAGTCACAACAAGAAAGCTGTAGCTTTACAATAGAGTGCGGAGGACACGGGGGGGTGTGGTGGCGCGTGTGATACCAAATAGAAAACTGCAACTTTGGCAATAGTCTCTCAAGCCCATTTCAAAAGGAGAACTCTGTTTAAATTACATAAGCAGGGTGTCTCCAGGTCAGGTTGTCATCAGAACGGGGTGGGGGGGCGGCGACAACACACACACCAGACAGATCTGGTTAATGCCAGAGCAAGGGTGTTACCACAGCAGGTGCCTCCAGAACAGAATGCCACAGACAGAGCAGAGTGCCACCAGAGTGGATTGCCATGAGAGAAGGTTGCATCAGGTCAGCCCTTGGGTTTGCCACACTAGATAAAACAAACCTTCGTAATGCTACTTATCTTTTTGTATCTTGTAAACCCCCCCCCCCCCCCACTTTTCTCTTCTAAATAACTATTTGACTTATGTAAATCGATGACTAATTTTCAAGTTTGCTACCAGTAATGATCTGATCATTTTGTAAAACACTACCATAGCCCCCTTAAGCTTAATGCCTTCCTAAATGTACTAAGCATTTTGCTGCCCCTCAATGGTACATCCAGCCATCCCAGGGGGGCTGTACCACCCAATTTGAGAAACCACGGGCCTAGTAGATTGAATAGCCCACAGAACAGATCAGTGGGCAGGCATGCAAAATCACAACACATCAATCACACAATGAGCGAGATCCAAGAACGAACCAAGTCTGTCCAGCATGGCGCCACTGCATTTACTTAAAGGTTTGTTTATTTTTTTATTTTTTAAATCTACAATAATCACAAGGGCTTACACTCAGTTTTGCAAGGGGGATAACATCTTTGTGCCGTCGGTCCTCGCATCCATCGACGTCGCCTGCTGCCTCATTGTTTGCCGGGTCGCATGTCTCCCCCTCGTTAGTTATGACACTCTCTTGGCCGCTGCCTGGATCCAAACCCTCCATGCCATCACAGCTTTCCTGATCAAGACTTACTCTTTCCAATGTGCTGAAGTCGGAATCATTGCAGATCATTGGTAAACTAAAAAAGTTTAAGGATAATGTGAAACAGACCTGGCAGTTGGACTAACACGACTAACATCAGTTAGAAATAAACTAAATAAATTGATTTTTTGTGTGGATATTTTATTATTGTTATAAGACTGACTGTGGTGAAGAGAAGAACATTGGAACAAAGATCAACTTTAACCCTTTACAGTCCAACCCTATTCAGCCTTGTCTACTCCCAGCGCCCAAGCAAGGGGACATAACTCCATTTTAAATGAAGGTTCTTTATCTAATTAATTTTCAGAAAATAAACTAGAAGCAACAAAATAAAATAAAAAATACCTAAATACAAAGAAATTATTAAAGCAAAAGTTAAACCTAAAAATAGTTTCAGAGACCCTCCCACTCATGAAATAGTGAAGCTTCATTAGGCCTAAGTTCTTTCAAAGGTGTATCCAAGGCTTAGATAGCCATTTTTTACAGCGAAAAAATCGCGACTTTTAAAAAAAATCCTAGAAAATCAGCCCCTAAACACACCGCGGTCAAAGTAGTATCGAAATAAATGCCGACAACGAGGCTTTCTTCCGGTAGAACTATAAATAGTAATGCGCAATGGACTTCCGCTGTGCTAAGAACGAAAGTAAACAACCTCGAAACGGGCGGGTTTGGCCGCATCGGACTGTACGCTTAAGGAAAAAATCGGCGCATTTCGGGCGCATCGGACTGTAAAGGGTTAATGCAGAAAAATGTAAATGGCAGTTGTTTGATTGGCGTACAGTTCAACTTCAAGTAAATTTGATTTGTTTCTGCTCTCGTCATTTTAAGATTAAAAGCACATTGTTAAGATACCAAGCCAATGCAGATTAACAAATTTTCAGCAATGAATAAAGTTTTAGGTTATTTTAATGGATATAAAAAAAAAGTCTGAGATTATATTTCTAAGAAAAGTGCAAATACATTTGTTAATCATTTGAATGAACCATGAGAAATTTATTTTAAAGTCTGCTAGTCTGGATTTTAAGACATTTTTAATTTTTGACGGAATTGTAGAGCCAACCTTTGAAGGAGAGAAGTCTCTTTAAAAATTATGTACTTTCATTTATGAATAATTTTTCAACAATTATTTTATTATTTTTTTAATTTATATATTATAAAGAATTTTGTACACGATTCTCTCCCTGCTTACAGGTTATTTATAATTTGAAAACTGATTAAATTCTGCATGACAACTGATTGATGCATGCAAAGGATACTTTCTCATCATTTTGACCACCCATTTCTTCAACTCAGCCATCAACGCTATGTTTTCTGTAAACATGACCTCCCTTAGCTGGGGACACAGCTGGTCAGTGACCTCTGTGAGGCCACGTCTGATCCTGGAGGCAACATGTTGGCCTGTGGCACTGTTGGGAAGAGTGAACAGGAAATATTTCAAGGTTTCATTCATTTTTTAGCCAGATGTGATAAGAATGTGAGTGGGTTCATATAAAGTACTTTCACCAAGAGGAACGTTTAATGTAAGGAGACTCCTTTTTTTTCTTTAAATCAAAATCATAAGTTTAATATATGAAAAGATTAGGCGCATTAATATACTCTTGGATTAATATACTTCTTGCCATGATATGTTAGTAATGAATCTTATGACTTTTCCACTTGAATTTCCTAGTCTTGTTTTTGTTTTCATAGTCTTGAAATTCTTGTAAAATCTGTGGTGCCTAAATTTGTGCATAAGTAAAATTTCTGTCACTGAAGCTTAAGTTATTAGCTGTTTTGGAATTTAAAATGTATAATCTCTTGCTTGACTTTGCTTTTGATATCACAAAGCATTAAATTTGTAAAAAGATTTTTAGGTGCCTCATATTAAGCGATTTGTAAAGTTTACAGAGAAAAGTAATTAAAAATTTCAATTCCTCCCAAAACTTACAAAGTGAATCCCCTGGCTACAAGCTCTGACTCTTGTAACAGTCGCAAACATTTTTTTTCCAGGTACAGAAGCTCCCAGGCAATCACTTCTACATTTTTTATCAATTCGTCCTTGTTCTTGAGCTGCGATAAAACCTGAAAAACAAGAGCAAAGATGCATTGAATGATGAGATAAGTTATGTCTTCAATTATTTGATGTGTTTAAAATGTCTCTCTGTATTTTGTTAATATATAGGGGACTGCATTCAAGCAATGGGAAGTAAATAAATATGCTTGAGCTTCAAAAAAAAAAGATAAGAAAATTTAACAGAAATTTCTCACACATATATGTGTTACCAAGAATGAAAGGTGTTCTTAATAAATACTTAACACTTAATCTAAAAAAATAAAAACAAGAACTTTATTTTGCATTAAAACAGATCTTAGTTAAGTATTTCCTCTAGAGCTATTTCTGATTTATTTCAGGTGATTTTGGCCTTTTCTTTCTCTTGTATAATGTTTCCCCATTCCCTAAATTTTTGTATGTATCCTTATTTACTTCAGTCTTCCCTCTAACATTTTATAATATAAAGAAAGAGCAAAAAACAGCTCGATATAATGACAATATTTTTTTTAAGCTATTTTTTGGTGCACGGTAGATCAAAACAGATCACAAGAGAGAGGTATTTTTTTTTTACCTTGGACTTGATGCCAGATACTACAGCAGTCAGAGTTACGCCATACATTATCAGAACCAGGCAATTGACAGAAATGACGCTGAGCCAAAAAGAGTGAGACTGCAGGCATGTGAAGGGAAAGACCAAGCTGAAGAACAAGGTGAGCCACGGTGACACCAGCAATGGCACATCCAGGAGATTTATGGAGGCAAGAGTCAAGAGGAGGATCCTGAAATAAAAACAGTAAAATTTGTTTCACAATTAAGAAAATAGGCAATATTTTTGTTGGATAAGCTAATTTTAGAGTATTCACAAGCTTGGAAAAGTAAATGCATCATTAAAAATAAACCATTTAAACTGAATTTCTTGATACATTTTTACAGTACACAGCAAATGATATATGGAGCTAAGAAGGAACATGCTTTCAAACTTTCTCTTTACAAATATTTATAAATACTATAAGATTTGGTATACCTCAGGTCATGTGCCACATTTACACATTATATTTGTACCTTATTATACTCATTGAGTTTTGAAGGTATTGGTAGATAGAGAGGTTGAACAATATGTAGATGTAGCATACAGACAATAGATTTTATTGAATGGTATTATTAAAATGTACAATCACCCAATTAGAGGTAGAGAGAACAATCTTTTTGTACATGAGAGATCACTGCAAGGCTCTTCCTCTTCCATAAAATACTGGAGAAATGATTTGTCTTCTTCGGCAAGCAGAGGAGAGCTTATCAGTCGACACAAGGTCTGATATCTGTGGTGGCTGTGCTGGAAATCATTGAAATGGTTACAATGTCGCACATTTTCAAAGCTAATGTGAAAAATTTAAACTAAATATTATTACTATATTATGCAAAGAGACAAAAAGGGTTATAAAATTTTTTTGTAATTATGATCACAGGGCCTTAGTTTTAATTAATCAATGCGTTTGAATTGAAGTTGTAGAACTAAGGTTGGATGACTTAGGTCCTCACAAACTTCCCAAAAACTATGTTTAAAAAGCTGTCATTTGATTTCTGAAAAGAGTGAAAGAGATGATGGTGTGTATGCTATCAATACATAAAGAACTGTGCTTAGTTAACTTTTTTGGTTTCTTCCTTCTCAAACTCATCATTGACGAATATTTTTTTTTTAAAGCAATCTTGGTAGGTCATTTTTTTCTAAAGCATTTAATTAAAATATTCAAGTAGTTTTTGTTCACGCTTCATCACTTCCCTACAATAACGGATACATTTTTAAAAATAAATTTTATATAAAGAATTGTTTGAGTGTATTTATTACAATTTATTAAAAGGAAAAAAACAATAAAATGTGAACAAACCCATTGTAGAAGCTCTTCAGGTGTACAGAATAGATAAGCTAAAGGGCTAAAACAGTTTGTTATCTCTTTATTACAGCTGACATTGACATTGCTTTTGTGATTGGCTTCCCTCGGGCAATGACCATTGATTTCTTGAACTTGCACCTCGGAGTTCCTAGTTTCTGTCTCTAAATCTGTGATGCCACAGTCCAGTAATGCTTGGTGTAACACTGAATTCTGGAGAGAGAAAAAAAAAAGGGGGGAGGGGGGGATGGGACCATAAATTGGTAAAACATAATTTTACATTTATAAAAGATATAAAATAATATTTAAATAAAATTATAAAACTTTATTTTGTTTAAAAAGGTGCAGCATAAATTGGGTGAGGCAAGTTAATGGTGTAATTAATGGGCTTTAAGAAACTATTTGCGTTATGTATTAAAATTATTAGTGACAAAGTATTAGAAGGGAGAGTGTTAAATCAAACTGATTCCTTATTATTATTATTAAAGTGGTCTTATATAGCGCGGTACCCCAGGCTCGACAAGCTTCACATAAAAATTATCAAAAAAGAAATAAAAAAAGAAACATGGCATTAAAAGACAATTACTGGTACCGGTACATAATATTAGTCATTTAAATACAGCTGTGTAAAGATATTGACCTCGCCCACCCAAGTACTTTTCACCCATGACTAGCCATGAACGGCACCCAGCAGCATAGAGCATTGTTTATTGGTCAGAGCAGGGTGAGAATGAGTCGGAACAGTAGAGTTTGAAGAGATGTGTCTTGAGTGCAGTTTTGAAAGCTTGGGTGGTCAGTATATTGCGAATGTGTAATGGGAGGGAATTCCATTGTTTGAGGGCACAGAAAGAGAAAGATTGTTCACCATATGTTTAGTGCGTGTCTTGGAAACAGAAAGAATATACAGAGGAACGAAGCTGTCAAAGGGGGCAATAGACAGAAAGAAGTTCATTAGGATAGGAAGGGCAGGAACCAGAGAAAAAGTTGTGACAGCTTGTAATCAAGGTGTGCCTGTAAAGGGAGCCAATGAAGTGAGTGAAGAAGTGGAGTGACAAGATCATGATGATCATGTTTCTTTGCCTTTAGAACTAATCTAGCAGCAGAGTTTCAACTTTTTTGCAGTTTTTCTACAAAGTTTTTTGGTGTATCATAACACAACTACTGGAAAGATGAGAGAGAACAAGAACACATAATAGTGTTTTTGTTGCAATAATTTAATTATCAATAACTGTTACATATATCATTCTTATGATGATTCTAAAGGCCACACAGATCAACATTTGCCTTATACTTTCTTTGACGCAATATAAATTATAAGGAGCAATAAACAATGGCTTATTTGTAAATTTTTTTGCTTTATTAATTATAATTAGCTATGCCCCGCCCAATGCCTTCGCCTTATGCTAATGAGTGATGAGCCTGATGTCATGTCTCCTAGTCAAAATACCGTACTAAAATTTTACTTTTAGTAAAACTAAATGAATGTAAATGTAAACTTTACTTTGTGTATGTTACTTTACTTATCTTATTTAATAAATGAAAAAGGAATTAATTAGGCGGGCCTAGTCTAAATATTAAATTGTTTTCAAATTTATCATTTTTTTTAACGCTGTGGCTAATCGGACCCGGTATCAGAAGTGAGAGGTCAGGTTGGGCTTAATAAAAAATATTTAAATAATTATTGTTGGGTTTGTAAAATAAAATTTGGTATCAAATGAAAGATAATTGAATGGACTATATGTTTGCAAACCTTATTCTTCAGTTTAACTAAAATAAACTACCATAAATTAAATGCACGGTAAATTATTAGAGATCGTCCCGCGATGGCCGCCATCTTGGATGACACAACCAGTTAATTCTGTCACTAAATGTATCCCTAAACCTAACCTGAATGCTAAATGTATCCCTAAGCTAAACCTAAATGACGAAACGGGATGATCTCTAAGAATTACCCAAATGCACAAATGACATCCGAACAGCATTTAGTCTCATGGGACAACATGGGACCCTGTCCCGAATAGCGGTGATGCGTGTCCGGTTCCATTTTGACTAAATGCTAATTGGATGTCATTTGTGGTAGTTTATTTTAGTTAAACTGAAGAATTAAACTTACAAACATATACCGCTAAAACTAGTTGAGGATGCCACACACACAATTGTGTGTTTATTAAAGTTATTATTATTATTAAAGTATTAAATTAGGGTTTAGGAGGTTAGGTTTAGGGATACATTTACTTAGATTTAGTGACAGAATTAACTGGTCTTGTCAACCAAGATGGTGGCCATGTGGCATCTTCTCTCAAAATTTACAACATATATACCTTTATCATTATCTTACAAAATCCCAACTTAATTAATATAATATTTTAAAAATTGTAAACATTTTTTAATCCCAACCTCTAACTCTAACTTCTCCAAGCAGGGTCCGAAAATAACCACTTCGTTTTTTAAAACATTATACTTTTATTAATAATAACGTTGAGACTTTTGTTATTACCTCAAAAACTACATCTTCATCATCACTTTCCATTGCCACTTTAAGCAATGTAGTTCATTTTTCTATTCATACAAGATACAAGAGGATAAGAGACATGAAAAGATTGCATTTTGTTTAAAACCGCTTAAACTGTACGCTACTGCATTTGTTTACATTTTTCCATTTTGTCTATAAGTATGGTGACGTTGTATTACATTGGGTTTAATGCGTATCTAGTAAGCCAATTTTATAAATTAGAATATATGACCCTCTGTTCCCGGGTTAATAGTTGATGGAATATTGCGCTGCTTTCAAGATGTTCTAGCGAAGTCTCAATGTATCTGAATCAAGTTTTGATTTATTGTATCCTAAAAAAAAAAAATAAAAAATAAGCCCTTGTATTGTATATGTAGGAAATAGTACATTAGACTTAAGTTATTTTTAAAGACAAATCAATGTATAGAAATTTACGTTCTCACATCATTGGGTTTTGATATTTTTTGTTTCTTTTTCACACACATAAACTTACACTTACAACTAAAAAAAAATTTAAAAATACTTTCTGAAAATTGTAAAAACTTGTTCAAAACTTCCAAAATAATATGTCCCTGAATCTATCAATGAATTTGCTTATTGCTGTCCTGTGGTCTACAACGTCTCGTATACAACATTTCAGCTAATCTTACATTTTTCTATTTGTGCTGGTCTTCATTCGTTTGCTGACTTAAGCTTCTTCCCGACATTTTACTGTTTTGTTGCATCCTTTCCCCCCAGGTTTTCTCATATGTTACTTCACACAACGACTTCTACCTAAACCTGTCCCCCACCCCCACCCCTTAAATCATCATATGGATTTTAAGAGTTAAAACCAAAATTAAAATTATAGGACTACTAATATTCATTTTTCGAATAATCATGGGATTTGATAATTTAAAATTTAATGGGATAAGTGAAATACTTTGCTATCCAGCTCTGATCTCTCACATTTTTATTTAATTTGTACATTTTAAAATAAATTACCAATATTAAAAATGAACTACCGAAATAAACACTAATACCATGCCTGGCATGCAGGAGCGTCATTTCAGTTTTTTCAAAGAGGGGGGGGGGAGCAAAACCAAAACTTGGGTTGTTTATTACTGGAGGCGCCACAAGGGTCATCAATTAATTATGTCAACGAAATATGGGGAGAGGGTTTGGAAATGTAGTTTTTTTTTTTTTTACAATTGTTGTCTAGGGGGAGGAGGGGTAGATTAGTTGACGTCAACAATCATGTTTTCTCTATTAAAATGTTAATATTAAAAATTGACTGGCTATTACATTATTTTAACAAATTTAATGAGTGTAATTTAAAATAGTTACATAATTATTAGGCTTTTAACAGTTTAAGATTTATTTAATGTGTGTCGGTCTGTGCACTGCCGATGGCTCGTCATAACGTCCAGCACACTTTGTTAGTGCAAGAGAAGTCAAAAGTTGGCCTCTCTTCGCCTTTAGATTCTGATTGTCGCCAATTGGCGGTATGTTTGCAGGTATGGAACAAGTACAAGGTTCAAGTGTCCTTTGCAGTCAAGATAAATGATATTGATAGAGTAGGAATATGATTTTGTTAAAATTAGGGGAACGTTAAGTGAGCAACAATAATTACATCGCTGCTTGAACGGATTTGCAAAATCTGTAAAATCTATTTTGCATCACAAGTCATGTTCAACAGCACCGACAATGCATACGAAATTACCCCCTGCTACTCAATAAAAAAAAAAGGATGCGACTAAAGCAAGCACCTGCCAGTAGACAGAGAGATCTTATGGCAATTATTGCTCACACTGACAATGCTTCTATTTTAACTGCTGAATGGTTAGATGAGGCTGATGTTGACTTGTTTGGTATATCAGTTTAGCAAGATGAAAATGATAAATCAGCTACTATGCTCATTGTTACGATAGAGCGACACCTGTCTACTCCCTGCGAAGATGTTAGCAGCTAAAACCTATGCTACAATTATTGTCAGCTATACTGAAAATAATCATATTTATGCGTCTACAAATCATGATGTTTAGTCTTTGATAACCTTTTCATTGATTCTGCATTGTAAAATTTAATTGTAAAAACTTTTTAACCTGTTGATTAACAAGCTAAAGATGCAATAAAATGTGTTTCCTACAATTGTGTGCTATTGATATTAGATCAGCACAAAATAAAATGTATGCATATATTTATTTTTATTATAATTCATTTTGGGGTAGGGGTGGGGGTTATAACAATGTTGACATCATTATTTAGAGGAGGGGGGTCATTGAAAGTTTGATAGTTGTTGACAAAGGGGGGGGGGAGGGAGTCAAAAATTGCTTTAAAATTGTTGACGTAATTAATGGACGCCCACAAAGTAAATATATTAGCAAATTAAATAAAACCTGCAACTTAGGGGGGGGGGATTGGAATGGCCCACCATGCCCTCCCCAAAATGACGTCCCTGCTGGCATGACCAACGCTGACCACATACAAAATTTACCGAATCATTGGTCTTGTTCCTGGGTTGGGGAGGGGTCTTGGCGTCCACCACCCAAAGGGTGGGGGTAGAAGGTCCTGTATCTAATAAAGCCAAACGTCACCTAAAAATATTACCATACTACTGACTAGCTACTTCCCATACTACTTCCCATACGACTTCCCATACTACTTCTCATACTAATTCCCATACTACCTCCCATACGACTTCCCATACTACTTTCCATACTACTTCCCATACTACTTCTCATACTACTTCCCATACTACTTCCCATACTACTTCTCATACTACTTCCCATACTACTTCTCATACTACTTCCCATACTACTTCTCATGCTACTTCCCACACTTCTTCCCATACTACTTCCCATACTACTTCCCATACTACTTCCCATACTACTTCCCATACTACTTCCCATACGACTTCCCATACGGCTTCCCATACTACTTCCCATACTACTTCACATACTACTTCCCATACTACTTTCCATACTACTTCCCATACTACTTCCCATACGACTTCCCATACGGCTTCCCATACTACTTCCCATACTACTTCACATACTACTTCCCATACTACTTTCCATACTACTTCCCATACTACTTCCCATACTACTTCTCATACTACTTCCCATACTACTTCTCATACTACTTCCCATACTACTTCTCATGCTACTTCCCACACTTCTTCCCATACTACTTCCCATACTACTTCCCATACTACTTCCCATACTACTTCCCATACTACTTCCCATACGACTTCCCATACGGCTTCCCATACTACTTCCCATACTACTTCCCATACTACTTCCCATACTACTTCCCATACTACTTCCCATACTACTTCCCATACTACTTCCCATACTACTTCCCATACTACTTCCCATACTACTTCCCATACTGCTTCCCATACTACTTCCCATACGACTTCCCATACGACTTCCCATACTACTTCCAATACTACTTCCCATACGACTTCCCATACTACTTCCCATACTACTTCCCATACTACTTCCCATACGACTTCCCATACGACTTCCCATACTACTTCCCATACTACTTCCCATACTACTTCCCATACGACTTCCCATACGACTTCCCATACTACTTCCCATACTACTTCCCATACTACTTCCCATACTACTTCCCATACTACTTCCCATACTACTTCCCATACGACTTCCCATACTACTTACCATACGACTTCCCATACTACTTCCCATACTACTTCCCATACTACTTACCATACTACTTTTAAAAAAAATAAAATAGTTTTTAATTCAAATAGTAAAAAGACAAAGTAATAATTAGATTTTATCTATTAAAATTCACAATAATCTCCTTTTTAAATAATTAAAAAAAAAATAATATCGACATTTTCCCCCATCATTTTTTAGCTGTACATAGAACTTTGCTTTTACGATTTTCGAAGTATCTAATGCTTGCGGCTTCACTTTTAGCCGAAAGTATCGTCAAACTTTTGTTTTCGGTTTTGTCCGAAAGTCTCGTTAAGCTTTTGGTTTCGGCTTCGATTTCGGCCGAATTATCTCTGATTTTTTGCCAATAAAAACACCAATTTCTTGCATCATGTTGCAACTTGATAATGCAAATAGAAGTGAATGTTATTTGTTTGAAGTATGAGATTTTTATATTTTAAATAACCATTAGGGAGATACCCTGATGATACATCTTGACAAACTTGAAATTGATATAATCAATCCACGCCCCCCCCCCCCCCACCCCCCCAGAGCCCGACGAGATCTATGTATCGTGAGATCGTCAAAAAAGTTTCCAAACACCCGCCCAATAAATCTACAATCTATGCATCATTAGTCATCAGGATGCTTATATCTTTTTTTTTAAATGTGTTTTTTTAGTTTATTATAATTATTATTATTATTATTTTTGGGGCTTTTATTTTAATGTAAATCCGACCGTGTAATCTGCTGAGAGAACACGCTACTCATCACATACGCCTGCTAGACATACATACTTCCTCGTCTACTTTTCTTATATTGGTACGAGCATCGTGATGTAGAAAATGCTTAGAAATTGTTCATAATAATGTTGCAGTTGCTTTTTTTGTTGTTGCTCACCCTGCTCCCTCAAAATAACACTTTATCTTTTCAAGTACATGGGTTATATTTCTTCACCAAGCTGTCATTAGATTGCCAGGTCTGCTTCCAAAAAAATAGCGGACAAGCGGAGGGATGGCGTGGGGGGTGGTTTAAGTAGTAGAAAAAAAAAATGTCCACTAGTTTGTGGGAAAAAAAAAGTGAACATAATGTGGAAAAAAAAAGTGGACTGTTCGCTCAAATAGTGGACACCTGGTAACCCTAGCTGTGGCCAATGGCCAGTGAGCTTATCCAGCGAACTTTCAACATGTGGTCTTCGTACACCCGAGACAGCGTGTTGTGCATGCGTTTCTTTTAACGTCATCAGGTGTTGGAAAGGACTGGCCTTCACAATCAAGGGTCGTGTCAAAAAAAAAGATGTAGTAGGATACCGCGTGATCTCAGTTAGTTGTGAAAATTTCAAAGGAAGAAAGGGCAGGACGCACAAGAAAAAGAACACAGGCCTACATTGTTCTGAAGGGTTTTGGGGTTTTATGACATCACTTAACTGTGTGAACTGGTGACTACACAGGATCACATTACACGACTATTTTCACTTCTTCTTCTTCTTTTCTTTTTTTTTTTTTTTTTTTTTATTGAAAGGGGCGTTTTTTTTAAAACAGGGGGGTTTCCAAAAAATGATAAAATTTTTTTTTTTTTTTTTTTAAAAAAT
>CAXITT010000098.1:722870-740419 GCA_964033795.1 Lymnaea stagnalis | reverse complement strand
AAAAAAAAAAATTAAAAAAAAAAAAAAAAAAAAAAAAACTAGCAACGCTACAATGGTGATTAACTAACTAATATTTTAAAAATTATTGCTTGTAAGTCTATGAGAAAAATCTGCAAACATGGAATTTCTTGATGAGATCCAACACCAGAGCAAACCAACCCTACACCAGCCCAGGAGTTTTATGTCCTGGGTTCAACTCATGCGGCCATGACGTCAGGACTGTTTCCTGGTAAAGGTTGGAAACTCACAAGGCGCTGGCACCCGGTTGGTAAATAGAATACTATAATATTTTTTTAGTGAAAATATATAATATGTGTGTTAGGAAACAAAATGTGTGTGTGTTGTGTGTGTTGAGTGTGTGCGTGTGGCCCCACAGATCTTCTCAGTACAATTTTTCTTCATCAATTCAGTAGCGTAACTAAGGTTGGTGTCACCTGGAGACACCAACCTTAGTTACGCTACTGAATTGATGAAGAGAAATTGTTTCTTTCAGACATTTTCCCGAGGGGGGGGGGACACTTAAATTTTCGGGGGGGGGGCTGTCATTTGCCAGAGGAGTGGCCAAGGGTTGACAGATGGGGGCATAGGTCTCGGACAACAGGCTAAAAGGGAGGTGGTCTTTAATGATACTTATTGGTTGAAAATAATAGTGGCCAAGGGTTGACAGATGGGGGCATAGGTCTCGGACAACAGGCTAAAAGAGAGGTGGTCTTTAATGATACTTATTGGTTGAAAATAATCAGTTTCAGAGTTGGGGGGGGGGGGCGTAAAAAATGACACTTGCCCACTCACACTAAATACTGTATATACGCCCCTGCTAGTGGCGTCGAAATAGAGCGGGTCCACCAAGGTTTCACTTTTTCTTTCTTGCAGGGGCGGCATCTTCGGACAACTGCAGAGTTTGTAGCGTGAAGGGGAGAACGGCAAAAATATCTTCACGCTTTATACAAATAATTAAACAATACCTAAAGACCCCCCCCCACCACACCCATATATAAAAATGTGAAAATTAAACAACCTTAAAAACAAAGTTTTCATATAAATCCTTTGTACGCATTTTTGTTTGCTTCTGGGTAATTGTACGTGATTTATCATTTGTGTAATTTTACATGATTTATCATTTGTGTAATTGTACTTGATTTATCATTTGTGTAATTGTACGTGATTTATCATTTGAATAATTTTACATGATTTATCATTTGTGTAATTGTAAGCGATTCATCATTTGTGTAATTGTACGTAATTTATCATTTGTGTAATTGTACGTGATTTATCATTTTGTGTAATTGTACATGATTTATCATTTGTGTAATTGTACGTGATTTATCATTTGAATAATTTTACATGATTTTTCATTTGTGTAATTGTAAGCGATTCATCATTTGTGTAATTGTACGTGATTCATCAATTGTGTAATTGTACGTGATTCATCATTTTGTGTAATTGTACTTGATTTATCATTTGTGTAATTGTAAGCGATTCATCATTTGTGTAATTGTATGTGATTTATGATTTGTGTAATTATACGTGATTTATCATTTATATAATTGTACGTGATTTATCATTTTTTTAATTGTACGTGATATACTATTTATGTAATTGTACGTGATTTATTATTTGTGTAATTGTACTTGATTTATCATTTGTGTAATTGTACGTGATTTATCATTTCTATAATTGTACGTGATTTATCATTTGTGTAATTGTATGTGATTTATAATTTCTATAATTGTACGTGATTTATCATTTCTATAATTGTACGTGATTTATCATTTGTGTAATTGTACACGATTCATTATCTGTGTAATTGTATGTGATTTATCATTTGTGTAATTGTATGTGATTTATCATTTGTGTAATTGTACGTGATTTATCATTTGTGTAATTGTACGTGATTTATCATTTGTGTAATTGTACGTGATTTATCATTTGTGTAATTGTACGCGATTCATCATTTGTGTAATTGTACGTGATTTATCATTTCTATAATTGTACGTGATTTATCATTTCTATAATTGTACGTGATTTATCATTTGTGTAATTGTACGCGATTCATCATTTGTGTAATTGTATGTGATTTATCATTTGTGTAATTGTACGTGATTTATCATTTGTATAATTGTACGCGATTCATCATTTGTGTAATTGTACGTGATTTATCATTTGTGTAATTGTAGCAACTGATTTTTTGTAATGGGAATGAATTTTTAACAAACTTGGTGAATGTAAAACCTAATAGACGAAAGCTGCACAATTAAAGTCTGCGCCAAAAAGACGCACCCATTGAACAAATCATATTTCATTCATCTGCCATTTTAAAAAACAGGAAAAACTTCTTTTTTTTTTTGGGGTGGGGGGGGGTTGTAAAACCTAATAGACGAAAGCTGCACAATTAAAGTCTGCGCCAAAAAGACGCACCCATTGAACAAATCATATTTCATTCATCTGCCATTTTAAAAAACAGGAAAAACTTCTTTTTTTTTTTTGGGGTGGGGGGGGGTGGGGGTGGATACGTAAGCGCAAACGTGTTCCCCTCCGTTATTGAGCCCACGAATCGTACAAACATGGTCATGCAGTGGGGTCAGTGGGTCATTCATGACCTCTCAGCAATCCCTATTACAACAGGTTAGTTGTTAAAAATTTAAAAAAAATATAGATTCCTTTTTTTTTTCCTTGGGGATTTTTCTATTTCCGATCTAAAAAAATCATTGTTAATTTTTGTTAATTGTTAAAACAATTTTTAGCTCTCGTTTATATATATAAAAGTTTTACTCAACGCAACCAAATTATATTGAAAATGGAAGATAACGTCTATAATTATATTTAGGTTGGTCTTTTGAGCCATTGTGTTGTTGGAGATCAAGATAAACTATCAATTTTTGTCGATAGGACCCAATGGAGCAATCAAGTGTTGCGGACCGAATGGAGAACCGCCTCCATTCATCAACAATCGGTGAGATCTCTTGAGTGCCTTGACTGCAGGAAACTATTGTATTTTAGCGCCACTTTGGTGTGATTGTTATGCTGTCTTGGCTTAATAAAGTTAACGGCAATTGACTAAATGTAGGACGAACACATTTTGATAATAATTGACAGTAATATATTGATAAGTTATGCGTTATTTATACTTTTGAATTATTTATGAATACACACTGTATTAAACCTGTATTGACACAGTAGTTTAACATTGTTGTGAATATAATTTGTTAATTGTTCAAGTATATTTAATTATTCGTGTATCATATTAACGGGGGATTTTGATGTTGAATAGCGTTGCTTTTGTAAGTTACCGTATTTATCGGCGTGTAACACGCACCGGCGCATAAAACGCACCACATTTTAAGAAGGAAATTTCAGGAAAAAATAACTTAACATTACATCGGCGTATAACACGCACACATCATTTGCCCTCTATTTTCAGGGAAAAGAAGTGCATGTTGTACGCCGATAAATACGGTAGTTTATTTCATTAAACATGAAGATAATAAAGCACGTAAACATAGATAAGTCACCATCGTCTACTTATTCTTGTTATTATGTATTTTCTTATCTTCCAAGTCACTGTTTCCCCATAGAAATCCCCCAAAATGACACATTTTCCGGAGGCCGGTGCATGGAATTCGTCAGGTCAGTGGCTGCTCATAGTCATCAAGGAATTCCATTAAGTAGGTCAAAATCTTAAAGACATTTCTAGGGTGGAGGGACCTCTTCTGTTTCCGAGACAATTTCATTTTAATTTTGCACAAAAGATGTAGTTTTAACAAAAAAAGTCTGTGAGCAAAAAATGACGTAGATTTGTTGCACCGTTGAAACGCCTATGAGACGTTGAAATGCATGAATACAGAGTGAAGTCAAGAAGCCCTTATGCACCAATTGAGAAAAACATGGCCAGATTTGCTTTTCCGTGTTAGGACTCAAGAGTGGTTAAAACTATCACAACAGTCATGATAGTTTATTTAAAATCTTAATATTGCTGGCATAATGCTGATTATTAAAACAGACTATGCCATTCTTCTCAGCACATTGAATATACATGATCCAAAAACTAAGTCGATTTGAATATCTAAAGAAAATATATCGATATCTCACATGACGACGAAAAAAAAAAAAGACAAATGCAATCACCAAACGTTGATAACTGATTTTCTAACCAATTTCATCATTACAAGTCTATAGTATCCTGTTTACGAGCTCTATTGTCACAGGGCCTAGGGCACAGATAAACAGTATTACATCATTCATAGACGCCTCACAGGTGTACGGCTCGGAGACAACTCAAGCATCAGGTCTCAGATCTGGAGGTACGGGTTCGTTCATCGATTCTCAAACTATCACCTTTGGCACTATGACAAATAGATGCTTTCATTTTTTATTTTTTTATTTCTAAAGTTACAAACTTGTATTCAGAATTCTAGTAAAAGGAAAAAAAAATAACATGACTATAAATTGAAATTTTACCATGCTCACACAAACATGATCCATGTTGTAGACTGTTTAATGTACTACTATTTACATAAGTAGTTCAATGGCTTCGTTTAGTATAGTGGTAATTTGTGACAACACAAAAATAAATATTTTTATTTAAATATACGGTTTAACCGGGTGCAGTTGTTTTTTTACGCCTGGTCCGGTTGTTTTGAGAAAATCCCTGCTAGGTCCAAGTGTTACACACAAAAAAAGATGGTTCGCGTCTCATTGTCTATAATGTGTGCCAGCATGTAAACAATAGGCCCACAGACAGTCCTACACCATAACTGTCTACCTGTAAACAATAGGCCCACAGACAGTCCTACACCGTAACTGTCTACCTGTAAACAATAGGCCCACAGACAGTCCTACACCATAACTGTCTACCTGTAAACAATAGGCCCACAGACAGTCCTACACCGTAACTGTCTGCCTGTAAACAATAGGCCCACAGACAGTCCTACACCATAACTGTCTACCTGTAAACAATAGTCTTACAGACAGTCCTGCTCCATACCCGTGCCTCTTTATTGATTAATACAATAGTCACCTCCGTATGTAAAGACCATCATATAAGGTCGTTGATACATGTATGTACACGTTTATTGATCAGAAACAAAACTTCTTCTACCAGGTTATCTTTTGAAAACTGGTGAACACGGAACATTACCAAAGTCTGCGACGCATAACTGCGTTTTGAGACCGAATTCAACTGATTATTGCCAGTTGGCAGGTGATTAAAAAGATACATAAATTCTTTTGTTCCCCAGTCTGTGCGAATTACCAGCGTGCTCCATAGCTATTACCAGACCTAAATGATCACTAATTCAGTCATTTTTGTCACTTATGGAGTTCTTTTAAGGTTGATTTCTACGCCAGAGAAACGCTTTAGATGTCGTGCGTTTAAATTGTTATAATTGTTAAATGTGTGTCTTGGTTAAAAATATGTAATTATTTGTGTGTTTAAAATGAATATATACAATTTAATAATAATAAAAAAGCAATAAATAGTCTTATGTTTTCTATTTAATACAAAATGAAGTATGACCAAACATTAGTAATTCCTGATTTCAGAAAAAAGATTTTAAACGATTATTTCACGTAAATATATAGACTATATCGGTATTTAAAGTTATACCGAAATAAACATACATTTATCTTATTAACTTTCAATATCTGTTCACTTACTTTCTACCCGTGTTCCATCTAACGTCATCCAGCTGACACTACCGCCAAGGCGACTCAAGGGTCAATGAACAACCTGGCCTGTGCGTTCTTCACACCTTGTGGCTCCGTGAGCACAATAGAATCTCCAAGCAGCTCAGGACTCTCAACTTTAAAAGCTCAGATGAGGAGATCTTTCAAGTCGCCCGCAAGATTATTGGAGGTAAATAATCGTCTGGGAATGTCGGCAAGTGCAGTCTTGAAGATTTGAGAGTTTTATTATAGTGTATGCGTTTTGTTTGAACTACTGAAAAAAAACAACAAAAAAAAAACACATAAACCTAAGAATTTTTTAAAAAGTCTGTTGTTTTGGTTTTTTTTTGGTTGCAACACACATTAAGATAATTTATAGATTTTAATCAAAATATCATTGCCCACGGTATCAAGGGTGAATGGCAATATTTATGACTTATTGACGCAAAGGAAAATGCTATTGTAGTGAGAATGAATTCAGTTTTTTTTTAAATCGTAGAAAACGCCTTTTTCACTAACTCTATTTTGAAAGTGACCAAGCTCACAGGCTCGAAATTTACCTCACACGTAAACACTATCGGGAATTTTAATAGGGGATCTTTGATATTGTACCAGATTGCTACGTTTCGCACAATTATTGTTGTGCATTACCCACCAACTCACTTTTTAAACTTTTGACATTTGTATATACAATACACAATTTATTTTTTCCTCCAAACCGCACTTTGGACATGTTTGTCTCATAAATGAAATAAAATAAACTCTTTTAGTCCGTTTTTAAAATGGTTTTAACCCTTATAATCAACGCCCAAACCTATACAAAAATAATGAAAATCAGAATTAGACTAGTCGGTTAGATTGGAGTGAAACCATCGCGGAGGTTCACATTATTGATAGGAGAATGCGGAAAACGCGCTGACTGAATTAACACTAATTAACTATGATATCAGGTATCGGGCAAAAGCTATCTTCGAACGGTCCGCAAATGGCCCGCGGACCGCGAGTTTGAGACCCCTGCCTTAAATGGACAAGATTGACAGATGATATGAAATCATTTCCCCACATTTTTAACATTACTTACACCTACGCCTTAGAGCAAATCATCAATTACAACGAGTACCTGCCCATTATTCTTGGGAAAGACGCCCACAGTTGGAATCTGATGTCAAAGGTCGGGAGGACGGCCTAAAACCCTGCCCTTGACCCCAGCGTCTTCATCGAGTTTTCAACGGCTGCCTTCAGGTTTTATTTCTTACTGTTACATTTGCACCCCCCCCCCCCAATTTCACACACACACACTACAAATTAAATCTCACAAATAATGTGTAGAATGACCGTATTGGATTATTGAAAATAGCTGCACCATTAATATTTTGTATTTTAACTATATCATTTTCCCAATATTAGCAACGAAACACAGATGCATTGTTTTTTTTTGTTTTTTTGTGTTTTTTTTTTTTTTTTGGTAACTAGAACGAACAAAGTTTATCTTAATATGAAACGCTATTTATGACAGATTCTGCCAAGCCACCATACCAGACTTTCTCCCTTTTTCTGACAAAGTGGTCCTATTATTGAAAATAGCTGCACCATTAATATTTTGTATTTTAACTATATCATTTTCCCAATATTAGCAACGAAACACAGATGCATTGTTTTTTTTTGTTTTTTTGTGTTTTTTTTTTTTTTTGGTAACTAGAACGAACAAAGTTGATCTTAATATGAAACGCTATTTATGACAGATTCGGCCACGCCACCATACCAGAGGTTCTCCCTTTTTCTGACAAAGTGGTCCGAATGAGACACCTGTTCCACAGGTATTCTAGAAAAATATTAGGATATGTAGATGCTAATTGACACTATTATTAATATATAGGATAAGGAACCAGGTATAAGTTGGGAGATTCGGCCACGCCACCTTACCAGATCCTCTTTCTTTTTCTGATGAACTTGTCAAAATGAGAGACCTGTTCCACAGGTATTTCTAGAAAAATATTAGGATATGTAGATGCTAATTGACACTACTATTAATATATAGGATAAGGAACCAGGTATAAATTGGGAGATTCGGCCACGCCACCTTACCAGATCCTCTTTCTTTTTCTGATGAACTTGTCAAAATGAGAGACCTGTTCCACAGGTATTTCTAGAAAAAAAATGTTAGGCTATGTAGAACATCTTCGGCACTATTATTAATTAACATTACAAGAGGCCTTGGTATAAATTTGTAATCTGCTGTCGTGCTTTTAACTTCATTGTTTTGTGGCTCCGTTCATAAGAATTTTTTTTTTTTTTCCAAATGATTAAATTTGAAAATTTGTCTATACTTAAGAAAGAATGAGACATTATTTAACGTTAACCCAGCCTGGAAGCAGCTGTGATGTACTGGACGGGGGTTGTTATTTCATTTGTATTTTTAATTTTTTTATTTTTAAATTCTAAAATCTGAAATTTGGTTTCCTTACCAAAAACTCTGACAAAGTCTCCCCCTCCTTTAATATAGATAACCTTTTCAAATTGTCTGTATCACTGGGTCCCAGACGTACAATGCAGCTAATTATTAGAATAATATCTGAAATTTGGTTTCCTTACCAAAAACTCTGACAAAGTCTCCCCCTCCTCTCCCCCCCCCCCCAGTACTTTCCTTAGTTTTATGGAAGACTTCTTATGCCTGTTTGATGTAATCATTTTAAAAGTTTAATTTTGTTTTATAGTTTCATTTGAATATGGTTCGAAATTGTTAACATTTAAAATTAAAACACGAACTTGATAGTACTTTAAAAAAAATATTTTTTTTCATTGAAATAAAATTATTTCTTGGATAATTTAAGACATTGCATACATAAAAATAGCACCGAAGCGAACCATTACTGTTACATGCAATTTTTTGTTGTTGTATTTCTAGGCCCGCAGAATGTTTAAATAATTTTGAAGGCATCATGGCTGGTCTTGCAGCGGTAGTAAACAAACAATACAAACGAGCGCTGAAAAAGGTTGACAGAAATGTTGGCAAGTTAAATCTATTTCTCTATATAAATATATCTATATCTATACCTATATCTATATCTATATATGTATATATATATATATATATATAATTTTAAATTAGATATTAATAAACAAAATAAAAAACCTTTTTTTTTTATATTGGAACGTTCCTTAATAATACAAATCCACCTTTAATCAAGCTGAAGCTTGTTCTAATAATTTAAGTGCCATTTTATCTGGAACAGATACTTTCAATTATGCCCCCCCCCCTTTTTTTCCACACACACACATTTTTTTCACCCCCTCCACCCTATATTTTTAGAAAAAACTTATTTTCATTGTTCACTGTGCTATATTATTGAACGAATTTGATAAACTTGTTCTGATTATTTTGGAATATATTTTTTTAAAAATATGAAATAGATTGAATTAATATGAAATAGATTGAATTTATATGAAATAGATTGAATTAAAATAAAATAGATTGAATTAAATATGAAATATATTGAATTAATATGAAATAGATTGAATTAATATGAAATAGATTGAATAGAATAGTTCAGGTCACGTGTATGGTCGTGGGACTGGAAACAGAAAGTAGAGCTCTTTAAGTGCTGTCTTCTGATTGGTTGGGGAAATGAAAAGAAGAACCTGTGTGCTATTCGTTTCTATCATGTCACGGGGCATGTTACCATAAAAGTTTTGGGAAGGGAGACACCCCGTAACCCCCACCCCCCCACCCACTTTTAGATTTAAAAAAAAAAATTAAGAAGCAAAATAATTTTCTGGGGAATGGAGATCCATCTCCATAACCCCTCCCCTGTTCCATCACATTTTTTTCTTTTTTTAAAAATGAGGACAATTGAATCAAATAAACGTAAAGCTAAACAAACAAAAAATTTTTTTGAATATGAAAATATTGCCATGAGCTTATAAACTGTGGAAGACGTCGCTGGCCTTACCGCTAACCCAATACCAGCTGTTCCTCGCTTGTAGTGAGATATATCCATTGAAAGATGGTCTCTCCTCCATGTTACAGTCAGGGAAGTCAGCCGGTTCTTATTCGAGGCCGCAGCCTTCCCTGGCCGAAAACTCGACCTTGCATCACTAAACATCCAACGTGGCCGTGACCATGGCCTTGCTCCGTACATCAAGTACCGGACCTTCTGTGGCCTCCCGCCTGTCAAAGGTTTTGATGACCAGGAGGCTCTAGGTCCATATGTTCGCGATCTGGCCAAGGTTTACAGGTTTGTAAATATCTAGTGCAAGTAAAGGACAAGAAGACATCCAGTTCATGTGCAGATGAAGCAGTTGGGAGGGGATTTAAAAAAGAGATATAATTTTAAAGCATCCAGGTGGGAATACTCGCGTCTGCCCACCCCCACACTTTTTTCCCATACACACAGATTCACCCATAAATTGACTCTGATGGTAAATTCAACCATAAATTTAGTCTAATGGTAAATTCAACCACAAATGCAGTCAAATGGTATATTATTCAGCCAACATTTTTAGTCTCATAGTAAATTCAACCATAAATTTATTCTGATGGTAAATTCAACCATAAATTCAGTCTTATATTAAATTCAACCATAAATTCACTCTGGTGGTAAAATCAGCCATAAATTCAGTCTGATGGTAAAATCATCCATAAATTCAGTCTGATGGTAAAATCATACATAAATTCAGTATGATGGTAAAATCATACATAAATTCAGTCTGATGGTAAAATCAGTCATAAATTCCGTCTGATGGTAAAATCAGCCAGGCAACACAACTTTCAGACACAATACATTTGTTGCAGTTAATATATCGTCCCCAGGTCCATTGCTGATATTGACCTGTTTGTCGGGCTGTTGTATGAACCTGTCAAGGGGGACGCTTCTGTCGGGTCAACACTCACGTGTTTGCTTGGGATACAGTTCTTCAGTTTGAAATTCGGAGACCGATTTTTCTTCGATACTACAGATGAAACCTTGGGATTCAATGATGGTAGGATGGTACATATATTACGATTCAATGATGGTAGGATGGTACATATATTAGGATTCAATGATGGTAGGATGGTACATATATAACGATTCAATGATGGTAGGATGGTACGCTTATTAGGATTCAATGATGGTAGGATGGTACATATATAAGGATTCAATGATGGTAGGATGCTGAAAATAACTTTAAAAAAGGGGATGCAATAACGATGGCATACATTAATTTAATGGTGGTAGGAGTATAAACAAATTAATGCACGTTTTGATTTTATCAATTTTATCATCGGGGAGGAGGGGGGGGGCGGGTTGTCACCTTACGTACTGCACTCTCCAATCCGGGAAGTTATACCAAAAAATATGCTGGCTTTTTAAATTATTTTTATCAGAACAACTTTTATCGTTGCGGAACATGACTTTGGCCAAAGTAATGTGTCAGAATACCAATGTGCAAGAATTGCAGCTTGATGTGTTTACCCTGCCTTCAAAGTAAGTATGCAACTCGGTGTAGTGGAATAGACGATCGCTTTTTTAAATTAAAAAAACAACAACTTTCTCAACGAATTTCAGACTTCCGAAAATGTCATGTTAGCTTGAGGAATATCCTAAAGCTGCAATGGCGATAAGAACCAAAAAAATTAATTAAATGAATTATCCATTTAGATTGAAATTGATAGGGAATATTTGTTTGCTGATCTTATTTTGAAATCTCACTCAGAAAATGAGTTCTAAAGATATTAGCGCGAAAATGTCGGTTTGGCTAGTGTACTCAAAGAATTAAAATTAAATTATCGTGCCTGCAATGGGGGAGGTTGGGGTGTGGAAGGGGGGGTGTCCAGCAGAAATGAATAACTTGCGAAAATAGTAAAGACGAAATAAATATCCATCACTTTACCTAACACAATAAAGACGTTATTTCGAGTTATTACTAACTGAAAAGAATGTCACATATCTAGACAATCATAAAGAAAAGAAAAAAAAAAAGATTTGTGCTGAAAAAAATAAATAAAAATGCAATTAAAAGAAATTCAAGAATGTCGACATTAGATGCCCGCACTGCAAATTAGCTTTGATGTAACGGTTTTAGGCAGTGGCACCAGAATGCTCTGGCACCAGAAAGCAGTGGCACCAGAATGCAGTGGCACCAGAATGCTGTGGCACCAGAATGCTGTGGCACCAGAATGCAGTGGCACCAGAATGCTGAAAGTTCAAATGGTTCAGCAAACCTTGAAACCGATGTTGATATTAATTTTGTTGTCCCTGAATTCCAATATAAAAAAAAAAAAAAAAATTACATGAGCTGATTTCTTTCTTTCAGACAAAACCCTACGTACCCGTGTCATCAGCTGCGCTCTGAGAGTCTTGACCTAACTCTTTTTACGCAGCATGACTGACACATAACGGGATCAACTCACTGAATTATCAGCGTGGACCCCCTCCCCCACACACACTTTTCCCCCCAANGGGGGGGGGAGGGGGGTAAGGGGGATGGCGAGTCTGTAGCTGAACAAGAAAATAATGTATCCTTGCGCACTTGGAAATAAACGATCCCCTTTTGTAGCTCAACACGATTTTCTGGGGTTTTTTTATGTTTTAAAATATGTATTTCGTAGGTACAATTTGATAAATGAACGAATAAAGCAACATCATTAGCTAACTAAAAAAACCTAAAAAAAAAAAATAAAAAAAAAAAACTCATTTACTTGGAACCAGCTGCGTAGCTTGAGTAAGTCCCGCCCGGGGTCGGGGGGGGGGCGCTGAGAATTTGGCCACCCCTTCCAAAAAAATAAAAACAACATCTGTGGTTGGCCACCCGTCCACAAAATGAAAAGAGTGCCCCCCCCCCTTTTCCCCTCGTGGTGGACCGTAACCACCCACCTTTTTTTTTCTCATATGCCACTGGTTGAGGAAAGTGGAGGTTGGTGTCCAGGAAAACTGTCTGAATTTATCAAGATCAACTGATATCATTTACTTTTTCTAATATGGGGCTGACACAGAGATGTCGTCTCTCTGCTCTTTGAATACACATTTGGAAACAGTTCCTTTGCGATTGACAAAGTTTTTCGTAGCATGGGACGGGGAAAATAAAAATAAATAATCATTCTATTACACCTTTTCAAGCCAACGCCCCACCCCCACCCTCTCCCTCTCTCTTAACCACACAGTAAGACCAAGGGATTTTTTTTTTAATGCATGCAATGAATTACAGAAGTACATTAAATAAAAAAACTCATGTCGTGCACAGACATTACCCTCTCCCCCCCCCCCTCCCTTAGGCTTGAACCTTCATAATTGATTATTTTAATGTAAAAGTTCATAGTTATATTACACCCTTCGAAACGTGATGAAACTCAGCACTGACATTAAGTGAGATCTGTACATGNGGGGGGGGGGGACAAAACGGAAATTGCTTGATCTGCTTCTGTTATGCAAAAATATTGTATAGTACTAACATGGCTATTACTTATTTATTTACATTATTGGGGTGGGGGTTGTGGGGCGGTAGGGGGGGGGGTTGAAATTTAAACCACCTGCAGCTTGTAGTTTACATGAGAAATGTCCTGTCCATGCTTTTAATTATTTAGACGAGAATAACGATGATAGAAGGAAAACATATTTATGCAAAAACAAAATTGTAGATGACTTCGTAATGAAAAAAATTAAAAATGTATAACAGCAACTTGAGGAAGGTCTATTTGATTTATGTAAATCTGTTTATCAATAATGCTTTGAAAATAAAACAAAAACGCAATGCTATCTGCAGCATGTCATCTCCGCGTTCTTTGCGAAGTCACCACTTGTGGTGATTTGCTCCTATTTGGACTGTAAGTAAATATGTAAGTTATAATTAATTATAAGTGTAAGTTGAATGTAATAATTACTTTTAATTAATTTTTTGTAAAAAAAAGTCTTAAATGAGAGGACCCTTACGATTGATAAGCCTCAGTCCTTAACTTTATAACAATAATAATAATAAAAAAAAAAAGGCAATCGCTAAGCCATGTAATATCTGGATAAATGTTACAAGAAACACAATAACTGTCTTATTTTTTGTTATAAGTGTGTGTCGGGGATGTTGGGGGGAGGGGGGTGGGGGGTTAACAAATCCTTAGAAGATATTTCTCAAACGCTGTCCAAGAGTCACGTGACCTCGAACATGAACCAAAAGCCTATGGTGCAGGTTGAGTTTTAAAAAAAAATTGTTGCATCTTCCTTTTTTTTTTTTTGAAAATCTTTCCTAACCTATTTTGGGTGATATCCATTGCCATGATCAATATCCTGGGATTTTATTTAGCGAACTTGTAAAAGTGTGTGTGTGGGGGGAAGGGGGAGTTGGGGGGCGTGGTGTTGGTATGACGTAGGCCAACATGTCGCCCATGTGATGTTCCCTTCTGAACATTAAGTGCCCGTGTGGTGGGAGAGCGTGGCGTTCGAATCGATGACGATGGTCGTAAAGATACCAGGGAGGCAGTTTCTTGTTTTTTGTGTGTGTTTTTGTGTGTGTGATCTTATTTGTCAACAAAGTACTATTGAACAAGAGGACGGTCAAACGTAAGGAAAGAGCCTATACTGATGTATGTTGAGAAATAGTTTGGGTTTATTGCGTATTTGAGAAGACTTCATTACGAAACAAAATGCTTCCAGATGGAGTCTTGGTATTGCGATTAGGGAAACCAGGGGGCAGGGGGGGGGGCGTTTCTTAAGCTGTAATAATACAAGAGTCAAAACTTTAGAAATAATTTTAAAAGAAAAAAGAAAAATGAGTTATTAAATTTTAAAAGGGCGCCCCTTTTACATAGCGCCACTTGAATGATGGATACCCTTCGATGCTTTCTCAGATAAACAAGTATTCATCGTAACAAACAACATATTACTAAATTTGTATTATTGGTATTCATTTATTCTGAAATATAGAGGTCGAACGTCTGTTAATATACACGTTTATCTATACTTTGTGGTGACTTATCGTTTCGCTTTCCAGTATATGGCCATTTACAGCTGTGTTCGTTTTACATTTGAGTGGCGCTGTGAGCCAACGTGTTCAGATGACTATCGACGTGATGATTTGATTTCCTTTAAATGTTTTTCAATGTCTGGAAGAAAATATGTTTTAAAAAAAGGTACGAGAAAACCTGGGGCAAAAAAAGACTCAACAAAACAACGAATGCATCGGCAGAAGATGCGTGGAGCAAAGTCCTTGCAAGGACATGAGCATTACGGACGGCCAAAGCCAATCGGAAGTCGAGGTTCTCCTGCGAGAAGTGCAGTTGAGACCGCCCTTCCAAAATTGGCCTCGTCAGACATTTGATTATACTTATATAAATGTTCTTTTATTTTGTTTCTTGGATTATGAAGCCATTTGCCGAAACGTTTACATTTGATTTTCTGTGTACCCATTAATAAAGCTTAACCTATACTGTTTTATGTATATGTTACGGGCAGTTTGATTATTCCGGGCAGTTTTCATAATGCTTGGTCATTATAAATAATGACCGATAAAATCGGGCAATTTAATAATTTTGTATTGGTCTACGACAATGTTGGATAATTTATTACATTGTCCAGTCATTATAAATACTGCTATTATCTCTCTCGTCACTTTAATTAATTGACAACCATTTTTTTAGCGGAGCTAAGTCCAAGTCAACGTAACGAGGAAGAACTATCTTCTATTGATAGTTATGTTCAACCTTCAACTTCGTTATCTGAACCAAGTTCTGATTGCCATAAACAACGAACGATAAATAAATGTCTCCGAACCATCTGATAGTCAAGTCTCCGGTCATGAAAAACGCGCATATGAAGGTGATGAAGATTTCTCAGAGGATCCCAATGTGAAAAAAAAAAAGAAAAGCTGGCATATTAAAAATTAGGCATATTTCAGTAAGCAATCTAAAAAACAAGCTGAAAAAAGGCTTCAAACCTCTAATTCAAAATACCTCCATGCCGCTAAAAAGGGTGACACAGTTAGAGTTCGAGTCTGGGATGACGACAGAGGTCGCACCGATGGAAGAAATATTTTAGCATTTGTTCTTAAAATAAAAGATGTCAATATTTATAAATTAGGCACAAAACATGGAATCCTAAATCAACTGGATGCTAGGAACCAATTTACAAAATGTAATGAAAAGTTTATTGACGCCGAAGAAATTCCTCAGACAGAGATTTCACTAAGAGAATGTGCAAGAATGTCATCCAAGACTGGGGGCCAAGGCTATAGTCGATGTGGCTATAAATGTGGCTGTAAATCTAACAAGTGCAAGTGCCGTAAAGAAAAAAAGCTATGTAAGTGGAAGCTGCTCTAATAAATAGAAACGCTAGGATTTGACATTTTGTCTGTCTATGTATTTGTAAGTACATACCTAATATTTTTTTTTAGTTAGGCGTACATAATTTTTATACTTATTTTATCACCACCAGTTTGTATCTTTATTTGTTTGTTAGTTATTTAAAAATTTGTTTGAATATATAATATACTCTTATTTTAGAATGTAGAGAAATATGAATACAAATTTTCTCAAATTGCTCACTCGATTTCCAGCATTATTCATAATGTCCGGGCAATTTTTGTCACATCCCTCTTGGCACTTTTTAAATTGCCCGGGCATTATAAATAATGCCCAATTATTCACATTGCCCGTACATGTTCACATTGTTTGCGTCTCTTTAATCTACTTGAAAGCTCTATCGAAGTTCAACACTCTTATAATGAGTCAATTAATCTAGCATGCAACATTGTACGTTAAATAAAAATCCATCGATGGTGTCAAGCTCGTTGTTAGCAATTGGGTTCACGCTTGATCGATATCTAATATTTTACATGCATTTTTAAAAAAAAATCATCTCAGAAAACAATTAACGAAAAATATCATCTAAGAAAACAATGAAGGAAAAAAAAAAAAAAAAAAAAAAAAAAAAAAAAAAAAAAAAAAAAAAAAAAAAAAAAAAAAAAAAAAAAAAAAAAAAAAAAAAAAAAAAAAAAAAAAAAAAAAAAAAAAAAAACAAAAAACACAACACCAAAAAAAAAAAAAAAAAAAAAAAAAAAAAAAAAAAAAAAAAAAAAAAAAAAATGAACAAAAAGAAAATCATCTCAAAAAACACTGAACAAAATAAACAATGAATAAAAAAAGCGTCTAAGAAAACAAAAAAAAAAAAAACCCACAAAAATATCATCTAAGAAATCAAAGAACAAAACTAAAATTATCTAAGAAATCAAAGAACAAAACTAACATTATCTAAGAAATCAAAGAACAAAACTAACATTATCTAAGAAATCAAAGAACAAAACTAACATTATCTAAGAAATCAAAGAACAAAAATATCATCTAATAAAAACAAAGAACAAAAATAACATTATCTGAGAAACCAAAGAACAAAACTAACATTATCTAAGAAATCAAAGAACAAAAATATCATCTAAGAAAACAAAGAACAAAAATAACATTATCTAAGAAATCAAAGAACAAAAATAACATTATCTAAGAAATCAAAGAACAAAACTAACATTATCTAAGAAATCAAAGAAAAAATCTTTAAAAAAACAAAGAACAAAAATAACATTATCTAAGAAATCAAAGAACAAAAATAACATTATCTAAGAAAACAAAGAGCAAAAATTTCATCTAAGAAAACAAAGAACAAAAATAACATTATCTAAGAAAATAAAGAAGTAAAATAGCATCTAAGTAAGAAAAAAAATTATAAAAATATATCATCTAAGAAAACAAAGAACAAAAATACAATCTAAAAAAAAATAACAAAAATAACATCATCTATTAAAACAAAGGACAAAAATATTACCAAAGAAAACAAAGAACAAAAATGAAATTGAACTATCTTAAAATCGTGATGCTTATGACTCAAACAACCCCCCCCCCCCCACAAAAAAAAAAAAAAAAAAAAAAAAAA
>CAXITT010000098.1:682788-722610 GCA_964033795.1 Lymnaea stagnalis | reverse complement strand
AAAAAAAAAAAAAAAAAAAAAAAAAAAGACTTTCTCTGCCCCCCACCCCACTTAAAAAAAACCAAAAAACAAGACTTTCTCTCTGCCCCCGCCGCCCAGGCAAATTCTCCACCTCATTCAGACGTGCACATCTTATTTTATGTGCGCCCTGCTCCCAGCGTGTCCCGTGGTGACAGTTGTTCCCCTTTTTTTTTTGGTGTGCGCTCTGTTTCGTTGACGCGTGTTGGAGGTAAACAAGACATTAACGCCGGCTACTTGTGTCTCTCCAGATGCTCCATAAACCCCTTGACAAAGGTTGCACGCACTCGAGGAATACCAAAAATGGCTCGTCGGTGCTCATAAGACAACACAACAAAACCGAGCCAACCAAAAGGGATTTATATAGGATGCGGGTGGAGATCGAATGTGAGGCTCGTTTGGGCAAATGAGAAACGTGAGTCGTAGTCAAGTTGTCGAGAGCAGAGATCACGTGATGTTATATCGATTTAAAAAAGAAAATCAAAAAAAATTGTTCGCGTAACATGCAAAGGGCTTAACAGACATTTTAATCTTGAGAAATGTTTTATTTGAATTTCTTCTCAGTATATAGATGTATTTTTAAAAAATTATTACTACACAAGTAAGCCAAATTTGATCGAGGCAGGATTGCATATTTATTTATTTTTTTTTACATTTTTTATTTGTCTATTCTAAATTTTTACGGAAAATGTCATTCATGTCATTGAAGCGTATTTAAATTCTCAGACATCGAATATCATTTCAATAATTTCATGTAGAATTTATAACATGTAATTTTCACGTACAATATTTTTTACAAGTATGGCATATTTTCTAGGTACATATAAATCAAGGCCTTGGTAGTGCTTCCTTGACAAAAATTCAACAACCACCACGTCAACTAATGTTGTAAACAGAGTTGAAATGAGGTATTAATTGAAGTTGTGCTTTGGAATAAAAAAAGGTTGGCATTTCATTTTGGAGTTTGAGACTTATACTCGTGACTAGCTGAAGTGTCTTTTAAAAAAAAAATCATTTGAAATGCAACTACGACAAATTTGTTTATGTTACCTCTGCATCTTGAACAATTTGGAAATAGGCCGCACACAAGGTAAGCTAGATAAATATAACATTTTTAAATATTAAAACAGAAGCTATATATATATATATATATATATATATATATATATATATATATATATATATATATATATATATATATATATATATATATATATATATATATATATATAAATATTGTTTTTAAATAAAAATAAAATTACTTTTAATTAATTTTAAAAACTTTACTGTTTATGAATATGCTAATCACTCATTTTAAATATGTTTCATCACAAAAATGTCAAATACAAAGTGTGTGCTGGTGTGTGGTGGGGGAGAGGGGTGCTATTCAGTATTATCTATAACTTTTGTTGCAGGTAAACAAATCGCTTACGGATATAGATATGTATGCTTTAGCTCGAAGATAGATGGACAGTTCTGATTAAACTAAAAGTGACTTTAAGCTATCAGAGAGTAAAGCAATGTTCCCCAAAAGAATATGGCAATGTTCCCACAGAGAATATAGCAATGTTCCCCAGAGAATAATAGCAATGTTCCCCCAGAGAATATGGCAATGTTCCCCCAGAGAATATAGCAATGTTCAGAGAAAGTAGCATTGTTCCTTCAGAAGATATATCGATTTTCCTTCCGAGAATATTGGAATGTTTCTTCAGAGAATATAGCGATGTTCCTTCAGAGAATATAGCGATGTTCCTCCCGACAGAATATAGCAATGTTCCTCCCGACAGAATATAGCAATGTTCCTTCAGAGAGAATATAGCAATGTTTCTCCCGACAGAATATAGCAATGTTCCTCCCGACAGAATATAGCAATGTTCCTTCAGAGAGAATATAGCAATGTTTCTCCCGACAGAATATAGCAATGTTCCTTCAGAGAGAATATAGCAATGTTTCTCCCGACAGAATATAGCAATGTTCCTTCAGAGAGAATATAGCAATGTTCCTCCCGACAGAATATAGCAATGTTCCTTCAGAGAGAATATAGCAATGTTTCTCCCGACAGAATATAGCAATGTTCCTTCAGAGAGAATATAGCAATGTTTCTCCCGACAGAATATAGCAATGTTCCTTCAGAGAGAATATAGCAATGTTCCTCCCGACAGAATATAGCAATGTTCCTTCAGAGAGAATATAGCAATGTTTCTCCCGACAGAATATAGCAATGTTCCTTCAGAGAGAATATAGCAATGTTTCTCCCGACAGAATATAGCAATGCTCTTTCAGCGTATATCGCAATGTTCCTTCAACACGATTCAATGTAACTTTTGAGATGATCCTTTTGTGTGTGTGAAAGACTTTATGTTTGTAACCGTGGCACCAGCTCATTGTGGGAAGTCTTGTCTCATGTGCATCTAAATTGTCTAGTAGTAGCCAGGGACGTCATTTGGGTAGGGCAGGTTGCGAGGCATTCCCCCCCCCCCCCATAATTTTCAGCTTTTGTTTAATTTGCTATGTACCGTGACACCTCCAGTAATAAAACAACTTAACAAGCCGACCACGCTTTGGTTTTGCCCCCCCCCCCTTTTTCTTTAAAAAAATACTGAAATGACGCTCCAGGTAGGAATCGGTGATGGATATATGGATGTGCGGGGCTTGGAAAAATTAAATGTACATCTGATAGACTTAAGAAAAACCGAGTTGCCCTTAAAAAGACGATAGGAGTTTAGCCAAAGACATTACCGAGAGTATTTCTATTTCACCGACGTAATGGATTGACAAAGAATTAAAGATAATTGTTGTGTTCTTACTGAATATCTTAACACAGAACCCACGCCAGAGCAAACCAACCCTAAACCGGTCCAGGAGTTTTACGTCCTGGCTTCGACACACGCAGCCATGTCGTCGGGCATGTTTTCTGGTCGAGGTTTTAAACTCACCCGGCGCTGGTACACGGTAAGTTATAGGGTTATATGATTTTTAAAAAAACAAAAAAAAAACAAACCAGAATTACAACAACAACAAAAAAAAAAAAAAAAAAAAAAAAAAAAAAAAAAAAAAAAAAATAAAAAAAAAAAAAAAAAAAAAACAAAAAAAACAAAAAAAACAAAAAAAAAAAAAAAAAAAAAAAAAAAAAAAAAAACAACCTTTTATCAAGAATTCAGCATTTCCGGAGGAGAAAAAAGGGGGGGAGGGGTGTTGAATGTTAGCCCACCCCAGAGCTCGTCCCATTCCCTTGCCCCAATGATTGCCTTCCATATTTATTTTCAACCATTAGGATGATGCTCTTCATTTTTCATGTTAAAAGAAGTCATACATGTTTGAAGTTTTAAAGGGTAAGGGAAGAGTTGTTGGGGGGGGGGGGTTGATACAAAATACGGGGCTTTGAACGGGCATCGGCTGCCCCCGTTACACCATATCAATTCCGTTTTAAAAATATTTTCTTTTAAATGTTAAAATGTTAAGAAGTCATACATGTTTGAAGTTTTAAAGGGTAAGGGAAGAGTTGTTGGGGGGGGGGGGGTTGATACAAAATACGTGACTTTGAACGGGCATCGGCTGCACCCGTTACACCATATCAGTACCGTTTTAAAAATATTTTCTTTTAAATGTTAAAATGTTATGACACCAAGACTCGTTCTAAAATATGATTTTAAACGTGATTTTCTACTTAACCTGTTTACTGTCATTGTTAAAAAAAAAATTTTAAATGCCATGCTCGTCGACCCAGGTGACATATTCCCACAGTGGTGTTTAAACGCAACCAGCTACAAATACAGAACAATATATTTCCACAGTGGTGTTTAAACGCAACCAGCTACAAATACAGAACAATATATTTCCACAGTGGTGTTTAAACGCAACCAGCTACAAATACAGAACGTACGATGGCTCGTGTAACAACGTCAGGAATCTTGGTGCCGCCATAACAGCTGTGCCCACTTTATTAAAATCAGAATACGCCGATGGTAAAATACATTGATTCACTCTCTCTCTCTCTCTCTCGTCCTCTCTCTGTAGCTCTATCTCTCTCTCTTCCTCACTCTCTCTCTCTCTCTCGATCTAACTTTGTCTCTCTCTCTGTGGTTCTCAATTTCTCTCTCTATCACTCTCTCTCTCTTTCTCTCCATCTCTCCAACTTTCTCTCTCTCCCTTTCCACCCCCCTCCTCCTCTCTCTCTCTCTCTATCTCGCTCTTTCATCCAGTGCGTGTGTACCAAAAATGCATCTGAAAATATTTCGCCCCGTCAAAAAAAAGGTCGGACAACGTCGTGTGTTAAAATATATTGATCGATAATGAATGTTTGACCGCCAGTCATCTTTTGAAAAGGTTGATCTGCGCGAAGCATAATGTACACATACTTTGTCTGTTACATTTTAATTTTACTCATGATGCACCGACGCTCTGGCCATTACGTAAAGCACTAGTTTAATAGTAGCTAGACTGAGGTTTATTTGGTGATTTCGCTGAATTGGCTTGGAGGCTATGTTGATCGCTCCAAGCTGAGGACAACTATACATAAAAATATGGATTATTTATAAATTATTATGAAAAATAATTGGTGGGATGGAGTTCATAGGGTGCGAAATGAAAAAAAAACCACACACACAAATGTTTAACCAAACATATTATCTCAAATAAAGGGATGTTTTAGAGGTTTGGCAATAAACCGGAATCTAACAATACAGGCTTTCATAATTTAAAAAAATAAATAAATAATAAAGCATAGAGGAGCTTTCGCGAATAGTGGTTCAACGGCTGGGGATTTGGTGAAACGGCTCGAGAGTGCCACCGAAACGTGTTACGACCGAGCAAACGCGATCACTGGTTTGCGACTGGCACGAAGCAAACAAGGCACCCGTCACGCAGATGAGGTCCAAACACTGCCCGAAACGAAGCCACCTGCAAAGACTCGACGTGCATGGGGGACCCGAAGTTTCACTTCTCGCAGGAGAACCTTGACTGACCACTGGTTAGCTTTGGCCGTCCGTGATTGCTCTTTTTGTTTCTTGCTACGTCTGCCTGTTTGACTAATTCGTACACTGATTACTATGTTGCCTTCCTTCGCAACGATCGTCCAATAAGTCTTTCTTTCCCCTAATTGCCAACTCTCCGTTCAGCAGATTCCTTAGGAATACGTCCTTCCTCCACAATCCTCACATGGCCTAACCAGACAAGGCGCCTTTTGCTAAGAGCATGCTCCGAAACACCTCAATAGAATGTTAAAACCCTGAGCATTGACATGCATTGGGCCATCATTTTTTTTTTTCATTTCTGATAACTCAGGTATGGACTCTCCGAGACAATACGGGGAGGATGGCCTCCCTTTGCCCAGCGCGAGATTGGTGAGCACCAGTGTGTTCCCTTCTGCTATTGAGCTCACCAATCGGACTCACATGGTCATGCAGTGGGGTCAGTGGGTCATTCATGACCTGTCAGCGATTCCCATATCTACAGGTATGTTTTTGCTCTTTAAAACAGTTTAAAAATGTATGCACCTAACCTTTCGCTTATTAAATTATGATGTTAATTTTGTTTCGACTTGTACAATTTTTTAAAAAATCCTTTGATTTAACTTCAAAATGAAAGGTCTCTCCAGTTAATTGCATGCACCATTGGGAGGTATATCTAGTATTGCTTCTATGTTTGGCGTTTAAGGGCGTCTTTTCTAGAAGATCAATATACAACTATGAGCGTTTGTCTCTAGGAGCCAATGGTACAATCAAGTGCTGTGGACCGAAAGGACAACCACCCCCTTTCATCAATAATCGGTGAGGTTTTGATAGGCTCGTCTTTTTTTTTTTGTGTGGGGGGGGGGGCATATTTTAAATTTAGTGCCACGTTGCTGTTAGTGTTATGCAGTCTTAGTGTAAATTAAAGATATATCAAACATTAAAAAGAATGGGGGAAATAATATGCGGGGGGGGGGGAATCAAATACAAGTGTGAATGTATAGAATGCTGAAATTAAGTACCTAGTAAAAAAAAAAAAATTTAGTATAAATTGAATAAATTATATTTCATTTATGTCGGGTTCATCACTCATTGCTCCATCTTCTCTTCTCTACCTCGACCCACCATCACCCTCCAGTCACCACTCACACTTTCCCGAGACGCCCCCTGGGAGCCAACTTGTTTCCACTTTTTTTTTATCTCCCCACAGTAACTGTTTTCCTATTGAGATTCCCATCCATGACCGGATCTCCAAAGGCCGATGCATGGAGTTCGTTAGATCGTTGGCTGCTACAAGTCGCATGGGTTTTACACTGAGTAAGTAACTATCTTAAAAGCGCGGTCTGAATATCAAAGCAGTTCCCTCACCGAAAAGACCACTGCATTTTTTTAAAGGAAAAGTTGATTTCTTTTTTTTAACTTACTTGAAAACAACAGTGATGCGTCTTCATTTCTCTTCAAATTGTTACGTACCGCCGTTACTTTTAAAAAAGTTTAATGTTCTTTTAAAAATGGCCGTTTAACAAAAAGTGTATGACAAAAGGACGATACCACAGATTGAATTTACAAAAAGAAAGAGCTATACCCAAAGTAGTGCTGATTACATTAACAATTTATTGTACACTAACAGTTCTGATAGAAAGCTCATAATCGAATAAAGAGGATTAAAAAGCTCTATTAATTTTCATCGCGTTATTACGAATAATAAGAGAAAGATTAAATTTTGATCCACACACACACACACACAGGGAAAAACGTGTGTCATAGGACTCTTGTATGTCTTGTACGTTTAACGGTCATAGTCGACCGTCCTATTTATAGTCAGTGAGTCAGAATTTTCAAGGATAGAAAGTTACAAATTTAATAGTCAGATAGTAAATTTAATCACTGTGGAAAAACTTCAGTAAATCCGTAACCAACTTTCCCAATCAAGGGAACGGGGAAGGAGGAGAGGTAGAACTTTGCACCAAGTTGATTGATGACGACATAGAAATTAAAAACGGTGAGATAGCGGATGTGCGCTGTGGTTCTCCACTGACGCCAGAACGATGTGGCTTTCAAATGACGCCAGAACACTGTGGCTCTCCACAGACGCCAGAACGCTGTGACTCTCTACTGACGCCAGAACACTGTGGCTCTTACGCTGTGGCCCACCACTGACGCCAGAAAAAAAAAACTCTTGCAATGACGACATTATGACGTGAATAACCGTGACCATTATTGAAGGTTGATCCAAGACTTTGAAATTAAGATCATTTTGATTTGTTTTCAGTCAGAGTCGTGGGGAGTCACAGCTAAGTTACGAAACAGCCATTTAATATCCGAAAAGCGAGTTATGACCTTTTTAGTCTCATTTGTTATCCATAATAAGATAAATGACGTGATGTTATATCTATGTGTCGGAGACAAAAAAAAAACAACAACGTTAGAACCACTGTTTGGTTTGGAGGCTGATTATTTCGGTCTGATAATCTTAGTTATATTAAATTCAGAAAGTAATTCTCTTATGTCCTTTTATAAGCTGAGTAGATTAACGAAATACGTATATGAGACACGTGAAGCCACTTCATAAGGCAGATACTTGTTTTAAAAATTATTTTTTTTTAACGGCTCCTTTGCTCGTGGCGGACAAACTCTTCGGACCCACTTCCCGTCAAACTATCGAGCTGAAACTTGGCACATAGATTCAATGCGCATGATAACATATTTTATCGAATTTTCAGCCCCGACCCCCGAAAATCAGTTTTTTCCTGCTTTTCAAGCTGGGAAGAGGAAGGAAATATGATGACACTGATTTGATTTCACGACATAAAAGCCACGATAACTGCGCTAAATGAGATTCTTTTTTTTTTTTTTTAAATTATCGCAAGTGCGTTTGGTGTCAAATATTTTCTTTTGTCTTTTTTTTCCTGAAATAGTTGGCGAAATAAATATGCGGTGTAAAAACGGGTGTGTCATACAAATATTAATATATAGTTCATGGGCGTGGACAAAAAAAATGTGTGTTTCGAACCTTGTGGATGGGGGGGGGGTGGAGCACTAATTGGGATTCTTATAAAGTGCGTTAATTGTATGCATGTTTTGTCAAATTTTTAACCCCACCCAACATTCCTCAAATTTAATATTTTTAAAGGATTCTTAAATTTATTAATATATGTCTATTGTTAAATACACTCTTAAAATTAATTGTATATCATCGATGAATATTATTTCACTATCTCATAGAACCCAGGCAACAGATCAATATCATAACATCGTTCATTGATGCTTCCCAGATCTACGGTTCTGGAACAATTCAAACGAACGGTCTCAGATATGGAGGTGAGGAAGATTTCATTGAGTTTTCACAGCTCCTCTTAAATATGAGATGAAATGAATATTTGGCTAACTTAATCAGGCCCTATGATGAAATGAATATTTGGCTAACATAATCAGGATATATGATGAAATGAATATGTTTGGCCAACTTATTCAGGCCCTATGATGAAATGAATATTTGGCTAACTTAATCAGGCCCTGTGATGAAATGAATGTTTGGCTAACTTAATCAGGCCCTATGATGAAATGAATATTTGGCTAACTTAATCAGGCCCTATGATGAAATGAATATTTGGCTAACTTAATCGGGCCCTGTGATGAAATGAATATTTGGCAAGCTTAATCAGGCCCTATGATGAAATGAATGTTTGGCTAACTTAATCAGGCCCTATGATGAAATGAATGTCTGGCTAACAATATCCGATGATTTGAGAAACTTATCCAGACTTATTTTTTTTAAATATTGCGATGCATCATTTAAAAAAAAACAAAAAAACTTTAACGCATTTTTTGTAAGAATCTATGCGGACTCCTGAACTAACAAAGGAAATGCGTAAATGCTTTAGCTTTCTTCTTTCTTCCACCAGGATATCTCCTGAAAACTGGACTTCATGGCGCCTTACCAAAGGCCGAGACACAGAACTGCATAACACGACCAAACACGACGGACTACTGCCAGCTAGCAGGTGATTTGAACACCAAAAAATAATTGAAAATTAGGTAGAGGAGACGGATTTATTTTGTGTTTCTTTCAGAAGGCGGTTGGACACAATTCTCTGACATTACCAATGTTTTTAGTTCGCCATTTACAATGTTTTAGATTGGAAATTGCATGCGATAACCACGTATCTCCTTCTAGGGCCCTAACTTATCCAAGTACATCTATTCACACAGTGAACTGAATTAAACGTGGGCATTGCAGGTGATAACGACTTATATGTCCTTCTAGGGACCTAACTTATCCAAGTACATCTATTCACACAGTGAACTGAATTAAACGTGGGCATTGCATGTGATAACGACTTATATGTCCTTCTAGGGACCTAACTTATCCAAGTACATCTATTCACACAGTGAACTGAATTAAACGTGGATATTGCATGTGATAACGACTTATATGTCCTTCTAGGGCCCTAACTTATCCAAGTACATCTATTCACACAGTGAACTGAATTAAACGAGGACATTGCATGTGATAACGACTTATATGTCCTTCTAGGGCCCTAACTTATCCAAGTGCATCTATTCACACAGTGAACTGAATTAAACGTCGATCTGATCAAATTTGGTGAATTTTATTTTACAGTCCAGTTCTTTCTTTAATCACTATTGAAATAAAGTTGATACGATTTATGTAACATTAAGGTAAAAGGGAAACACCTACAACCAAAATTATAAATATTCTTTAAAAATAATCGTCTGGGTTAGGAGGAAAGCAATTAATGACAGCTGAATTAATCTTGAATTGGTGCTGAATTTTTCATCGGTTCATTATAAATATTTGTTTAAAAATTATGTCCAAAAAAAATCTGCACATGAGCACATAATGAATGATTTCTTTATAATTCTATTCAATAACACTTAAATTTAGAGAACTGAATTTAAAATGTTATTGTTTTTTTTTTCTTTTACTTTCTTTTGCATTATGACGATACATTTAAAACACCCAAAATACATGATCTCCCAACCGTCCAGGCGACACAAGGGTCAATGAACAGCCTGCCCTTGGCGTCATCCATACCTTCTGGGTCCGGGAACACAACAGAATTTCCCAGCAACTCAGGGTCCTAAAAGGCAACTCCTCCGAGGAAGAGATTTTTCAAATCACGCGAAAAATTATTGCAGGTAGAAAATGTTTGAGAATTTAGCAACAACTTTTCGCAGCTCAAATTTAATGGAATTGTTTTTTTATATGCTTATGTTGTAGCAACAAAAAAAAAATTTTTTTTAAATTTTATAAAACTTTGAAAGCTAAATAAAAACAATACTTTAAATTATATTTCAAAGTTAAATCTTGATTTACCAAATATCATCTGAGAAATATTTGAGGGACTTAAAATTGGGTGCCTATTTAAGATGTCGTAGTAGATTTTCACATTAGATATGAAATAACTTTTAAAATCGTAACTAAAAAAAAATAAATAATTCAACCTTAACTTACATGGCGTTAGTTGTCAGTATTGAATAATGGAATGAAGTCACAATTTTATGTATGGGGTTTACATTATGTACCTATCAGCCTTACAGCAAATCATCAACTACAACGAGTACCTGCCCATTATTCTTGGGAAAGACGCCCACACTTGGAACCTCGTGTCAAAGGTCGGGAGGACGGCCTACAACCCTGCCCTTGACCCCAGCGTCTTCAACGAATTCTCGACCGCTGCCTTCAGGTTGCCATTTCTTTTCTCTCACAGTTGTGGCTTGATAACATTGAGAAATAAAGTTGTTTTATCATCGAACAAACAACATTATTATCATTTATAATCTATATATCTATATATATGTATAATTCGCCAGCAAAGGTCAAACACCACCACTACCACCAGGCAGGCTATATATAGATACGCCAGGGTGTGGTTCAATAATGAGTTCATTAGCGCGCAAAATATAATGCACGATAACTACGCTAAATGATATATGTATCTATTTTTAGTTACGCAATTGCGTTTGGTGCGTAATATTTTCTTTTCGGAAATGAAATCGTCTCAATTTAAGTATTGTGTAAAAAATATTCGGTTTGAAGGTGGTTGGGACACGAGAATATTAATATAGTTCATGGGCATGAAATAAAAAGTGTGCAGTGACGTATCATGAAAAAGAAAAAGGGTGGGGGGGGGGGGGGGGGGGGTGTGGAACAATTGGCATTCTTAAATGTGCGTAACTTGAGTTCACGTTTTTGTCAAGTAACTTTAGTAGATGGGAAGTTCACGCATTGCTGTCACCAATGTTTGGCGGGCTCCATCTAGTGTGTTTATAATTCTAATTTTAATTTGTCATTTTTAATATTGATAGGTTTTTTTTTCTTTTATTAATATCCTATGCTGTATATTAGACATATTTCTTTGTTACCCTAAGGCGCTCTGCATTTATTTTTTACCACTAACAGATTCGGCCATTCCACTATACCGGATGTCCTGTCATTTTCTGACAAAGCTGTCAAAATGCGATTCTTGCTGCACAGGTATGCTGCCTCTCAACGTGTGCTACTGTTATGCCAGAATTGGCGAGAGTCCCTGGGCTAATCAGAGATCTTTAAACATTTTCAATTTATATCCACCTAAAAAAGCAAAAATAGATTTCTAAAAAAATATTAAGGATAAATCATTTTGTGTGTGTGTCTAGTAAAAATAAATAAAGAAAAAAATGGTAATTTAAATCTCTTATACATATTACGCTTCTGGTGTGACTCATGGACTGCATCCTAATGGACTGCTTCCTAATAGACTGCTTCCTAATGGACTGCTTCCTAATGGACTGCTTCCTAATAGACTGCTTCCTAATCAGCGACTTTTTTTTAGTGAGAGTATATTACAAATATTTATAAATGCTTGACAGAAATTATGGTTCAATAATCAGTTCAATAACGCGCGAAATATAATTCCCGATAACTACGCTAAATGATATTTTTTTTTATTTAACGCAACTGCATTTGGCGCGTAATATTTTGTTTTCGTAAAATGAAATCGTCTGGATTTAAGTATGGTGTAAAACTAGTCGGTTTAAAAGTGCTTGAGACAGCAGAATATTGAATATAGTTTATGGGCGTGAAATAAAATGTGTTCAGTGAAGTATCATGGGGGAACGGGTGAAACAAACATTTTGATTCTTAAATGAGCGTTACTTGAGTTCATGTTTTTGTCAAGTAACTTTAGTAGATGGGAAGGTCATGCATTGCTGTGGCCAATTTTTGGCGGGCTATATCTAGTATGAAATATTGTTTATATGGTTTAGGCTCGCAGCTTACAAATCTAGCGACAATTCCCTCTTTTCATCATTCATTTGGCTGTTGCGCTCCACACACTTTACTCCCATCATATTTTCAGAATGATTGAAGAGTTGAACGTTAGTTATTGATTGAACGTTCTATTTTTATAAAACGATTGATTACTTGAAATGACTACTACTTAGATGAAATAACAATTTTTTTGTGTTTTAATTGTAGGCCCGCAGAATGTTTGAATAATTGTGAAGGACTCATGGCTGGTCTTGCTGGCTTAGTCGGCAAAAAAAAGAAGAAGGCGCTTAAAAAAGTGGACAGGAATTTCGGCAAGTCAAATCTATCTCTTGAAATCTTGGGATTGGTATTCATGAATAAATCTTTTTATTAATTTGAATCCTTCTTTAATAAATATTTTTCTATCATTCAATATCAGTCTATATTTTTTTTTGCTAACGAGTTGCAGTGCGTGTAAATAATAATTATTACTTTTTTTAAATATCAATCATGAAACCCTAATCTGATATAAAAGATATCTGTTCAAGATCGACAGCCGGATCTAATTAATGTTCATTATTTAATGAAAGTTATAAAATATTAGTTTTTTTGTTTTATCCTGAATTTTGTATGTGGGATGTTTGTATGACTGTCATTAGGTTTTGGGTGAAAAGTTAAACACTGACTGGATATTAAAAAGGTAATATTTGAAGACTGCGATTGACCCGCATAAATGCAAATATGAAGCTGTATCACCAAGCTGCATAAGTCAAGTGCATTTTCTGACGCGACTTAAAATTATGAAGCTTTTTTTTTTTTTTTTTTTTTTTTTTTTTCACCTTTTCAATTTTCAATTTTTGGTTTTTGGGGCTTCATTTAAGGTTTTTTTTTTTTTTTTTTTTTTTTTTTTTTTTTTTTACTCTTTTGTATTTTGTAATTTTTGTTGTCTGAGGCGTCATTTAAGGTTTTTTTTCTGTTTTTTTTTTAAAAACTTGATCGGCTTGTTAAATTGTTATTACTGGAGGCGCCACAGTACATAGCAATTGAAATTAAACCTCTAAATTCAGGAAAGTTGGTTGGGGGGGTAGGCGAATGTCTCATTCTGTCCTACTCAAATGTCGTGTCTGCCTGGTGTTCTACTTCCTATCCAACAATAATTGGTTTGGTTTTTGGATTTCATGTTTACCTCTTGAATTTCAGACATTTGTTTTTTAAATTTCCCTTTTCCGTTCTCTTCTTTACTTTCCTATCTTTTCTTTTTCATAAAGAAGCTTTGTTAATTGTCTTGTTTGTTCTTATTTTACGTTTCCTCAAACCACGTTAATAATTTAAAAGAAATAATAATACAATAAATATCATTAAGTTTGAATCGACAGGGGCATAACTCGTCTTCGCTTGAACGTTAAATGTTTAATTATCTTTTCCTCCACCCATACACCTCTCCAGTGAAGGAGGTGACCCGTTTCCTGTTCGAAGCCCAGGCCTCCCCGGGCCACAAACTTGACCTGGCGGCCTTAAACATCCAACGTGGCCGCGACCATGGCCTGGCACCGTACATCAAGTACCGGACCTTCTGTGGCCTCCCGCCTGTCAAGGGCTTCGACGACGAGGAGGCACTGGGCCCCAATGTTCGTGATCTGGCCTTGGTTTACAGGTTGGTCAATTTATATCATCCAGGCCTTTTCAGGCCACAGGCGGGTACAGCTTGTGTGACAAAGTGTTGTGTTTGAGAAGAGACTTAGCAACAAATATTTATTGATCAATTTTTAACACTTGGGAATATTGTTATTCCAATCTTAGCCCCCCCCCCCTTCCCCCCACACCCCCACCCCACACACACAGTTTAACTGGAGACACAGACACGTGTACACTAAATATCTTTCGTTGTTTGAGAAGAGACTTAGCAACAAATTTTTATTGATCAATTTTTAACACTTGGGAATATTGTTCTTCCAATCTTAGCCCCCCCCCCCTTCCCCCCACACCCCCACCCCACACACACAGTTTAACTGGAGACACAGACACGTGTACACTAAATATCTTTCGCTTCCAGGTCCATTGCTGATATTGACCTGTTTGTCGGGCTGTTGTATGAACCTGTCAAGGGGGACGCTTCTGTCGGACCAACACTCAAGTGTTTGCTTGGGATACAGTTCTTCAATTTGAAATTCGGAGACCGATTTTTCTTCGATACTACAGATGAAACCTTGGGATTCAATGACGGTAGGATGGTAGGATGGTACATATATTACGATTCAAGGATGGATCATGTTTTATATTTCTTGATTTTTATGATGGACCGAATGGATCATCATTGTGTAGAGAACACAGTACTGGCCGCTAACTATTTTTAGCCCCTCTCCCCCTAACTATTTTTCCTAACCATATTCCATGACTTATTTATAAATTATTGTTGTGCATTTTCCCGGGCAAAAAACATGAATCGTATGCATGTTCCCTGGCCCAATAGATGACGTTTGTGCATGTTCCCTGGCCCAATATTTGCAAGTTTTGAATGTTCCATATTTTATTTTGGCCATATAGTTGAAATCTGTGCATGTTCCCTGGCTCAATAGATGAAAGTTGTGCCTGTTCCCTGGCCCAATAGATGACATTTGTGCATGTTCGCTGGCCAAATAGACGAAACCTTTGCATGTTCCCTTAGCCCACAGTTTTTTGTGTGAGGCATTATCGCATCATTAACTGGACGTTTGGAAAGTCAGACTTCTTATCATTATAAATTTAAATTAAACACGGCACACCTGGCATCATCTGCTACACAGCTGACATCCTGTCGCTGCACACCCGTGTAATGCACCCGTAAAATTATAATTACTTACTTCACACTTTAAATCTAAAATACATAACTTAGACCCCGGTGAGTTTGAAGCGTGAGCCAAGAAATCTCACCCGGACTCCCTCATAGAGGGCCTTGGCGCGATACAGATATTTAGAAGATTGTACTAAGACAGCTACACGAGATTAGATATTAGACGCAGATCGTTTCTTATTCTAACCTAAGGATTTTGGAGAGCATTACGCTGATTGTATTAAGGTCAATTTATGCTCTAATGTTGTGTTCCTATATTATTAGCAGAAACATATTTATTTATTTATTTTTAGAACAACTTGCTTCTTTGAGGAACATGACATTATCCAAGGTCATGTGCCACAATTCAGATCTACGCGAGTTACAACTAGATGTCTTTACATTGCCTTCAAAGTGAGTAGGAAATTCTATGTTACGTCTAGGTGTCTTTAAATAACCTTCAAAGTGAGTATGGACATTGTGTGTTACAGTTAGTTGTATTTAAATTGCCTTCAAAGTAAAAGAAATTCGATGTTACAATTAAATGTCTCTACATTGCCATCAAAGCAAGTAAGACATTCGATGTTACTGTTAAATGTCTTTAAATTGCCTTCAAGGCTCTTAATACATTTATTGTTACAGAGTGGAATAGATATGTCATATCTTCCTCGGCGAATTTATTTTTTGTTTAAGTGGTCTTTAACCACAAATGAACGTTCTTAAATAAAAAAAAAATGAAAAAAATGAAATCGATCAATAGATATTATGAAATGCTCATAAAACTTTGTCAGGCTCAGACTGCCTAGAGGAAAGTTTGTCGTTGTTTTTTTAAAAACAAGTTATATCGTACAATTACTTCTTTTTACAAAAGTAAATCTTATATAATCGTTTTTGTCACAGCTTTATATTTATAGAAATATATAGCGTCGCTATTTTAAGTATTAAGATAATCATTTGGATGTCATGCGCAGTGAAAGAGAGAGAGAGGACGTTGAGAGATATGATTGAAAGGAGAAAGGTTTTGCACTAGCAATGTATTCAGGGTTTACTTTGGATATAGCACATCGATTGGGAGCGGTTAACTTTGATTTGTGAGACAGGCCTGCACAACATACGGCCCGCAGGCCGCGTGTGGCCTGCCAGCTCCCACTTTGTGGCCCGCGAAGTAACGAAATATTCTTTATTTTTATTATTTTCTCAATAGCTTTCCCCCAGTCCTATTTTCTTTTGGCCCGCACAAGTCCTTTCCTATTTTATTTTGGCCCGCACAAGATTTTGATAAATTATTACGGCCCGCCTTACATTTTTAGTTGTGCAGGCCCAGTGTAAGAAGTTATATGATATCATGACAGTTATCTTGATCCATTCGGACATGTATTTATAGTGTGAACCCTTCCACGTGAATTAAAGTCATGGTGTGGAAATGAAAAAGGTGCTCTGCATTGTCTCATGCTTTCATAGCAGTTCATGTAATTCCTGCCTAGTAATTATCAGACTGTGTACACGTCAGTTACGCATCTGTTACACATAGTACCAGCAGCGTTACGGTTTCAGCAACGCCACGTCGTAGCTTGATGTTACAGAGCAGAGCAGGGCAACTCTGATATGTGTAGCTATATATCCGGGTGGATGAGACTCGTTAACCTTGGTCGGCAACTCATCTAAGAGAAGGAAACTCTGAATTCAAACCCGGAGTTGGAGTCCCGTAAGGCGCATACAATGTCAATTCCTGCAACCGTACCCATCCCTGGTCGTCTTGACGTAGAGTCTTGCTACTGGATATGATGGGCTCGGACGAGAGAGTGAGGTTGACGCTGCGCAACTCTTCCTCACTTTAAACAAAAGTCACCCGCGGAAGTCATCAGTCACCAGACGACTCGATGGTCATCGTCGATCCTCGACGGACGAACAACAACAGCTATATATATCAATGACTTAAAACATAACTTGGCGAGAAGAATGTTTTTTAATCCTGCATCTCATAAAATTGAAAAGAAATAAACATCTCAAAAAGTACATTAACGAAAATAATTATGTATGAGAAAAGAATCATAGAATTTCAAAACCAAGACCATATTAAATCAGTACGCTGTATTTTACAATCGATATTAAAAATAATTTGTTTTTTAAAATTCAATATGAAAAAAAAAAACCAGTGTTCAATTTCATGAACCTTATTTGGACCCTTGCCAGGCTCTGAAGGAAATGTTAGGCTTCTCATTGGTTCCAATCAAAGTCATTTGATGCACTAAACACACTGTAGAGTCTCTTCATCGGGCCGATTCGTCAGTTGGTTAAACACATCCTTTATGTACCTGACCGTCTTTGAGCTTCATTCTTGCACATTTACCTGACCCTCTTTGAGCTTCACTCGTGCACATTTACCTGACCCCATTTGACCTTCACTCGTGCACATTTACCTGACAGTCTTTGAGCTTCATTCTTGCACATTTACCTGACCCTCTATGAGCTTCACTCGTGCACATTTACCTGACCCCATTTGACCGTCACTCGTGCACATTTACCTGACAGTCTTTGAGCTTCACTCTTGCACATTTACCTGACCCCACTTGACCTTCACTCGTGCACATTTACCTGACCGTCTTTGAGCTTCATTCTTGCACATTTACCCGACCCTCTTTGATCTTCACTCGTGCACATTTACCTGACCCCATTTGACCTTCACTCGTGCACATTTACCTGACAGTCTTTGAGCTTCACTCTTGCACATTTACCTGACCTCATTTGACCTTCACTCGTGCACATTTACCTGACCCCATTTGACCTTCACTCGTGCACATTTACCTGACCGTCTTTGAGCTTCACTCTTGCACGTTTACCTGATCATGTTTGACCTTCATTCGTGGACATTTATCTGACTCCCTTTGACATTCATTCGTGGACATTTACCTGACTCCCTTTTACCTTCATTCGTAGACATTTACCTGACTCCCTTTGACATTCATTCGTGGACATTTACCTGAATCCCTTTGACATTCATTCGTGGACATTTAACTGACTCCCTTTGACATTCATTCGTAGACATTTACCTGACTCCCTTTGACATTCATTCGTGGACATTTACCTGAATCCCTTTGACATTCATTCGTGGACATTTACCTGACTCCCTTTTACCTTCATTCGTGGACATTTACCTGACTCCCTTTGACATTCATTCGTGGACATTTACCTGACTCCCTTTGACATTCATTCGTGAACATTTACCTGAATCCCTTTGACATTGATTCGTGGACATTTACCTGACTCCCTTTGACATTCATTCGTGGACATTTACCTGACTCCCTTTGACCTTCATTCGTGGAAATTTACCTGACTCCCTTTGACTTTGATTCATGGACATTTACCTGACTCCCTTTTACCTTCATTCGTGGACATTTACCTGACTCCCTTTGACATTCATTCGTGGACATTTACCTGACTCCCTTTGACATTCATTCGTGGACATTTACCTGACTCCCTTTGACATTCATTTGTGGACATTTACCTGACTCTCTTTGACCTTCATTGATGCGGATTCACCGGACCCTCTGGGATCTTCATTGACTCAAAATCTAGGACACGTAGACATGTGCTTCAATTAACGTACTATGTACAACGTTGTCACGCTATCCAAATGTGTTAAAAGCCAACATAGGCCTTGAATTTCATGTTTGAAAATTATGAACACGATTGTTTCCGACTATATAGAGTCGCGTTCAGCGTCTAATATCTTAAGTGAGATCAAAAACGTTTTGTTTTATAAGCTCTGTGGATCTTATACGTATACCGAATGGGGTGGTAACATTTTTTTGTCGACCCTGAAATCCATTGAATAGTGACGAGATCGTCTTCTTCTTTTCAGACAAAACCCGACCTACACGTGCCAACAGCTGCGCTCGGAGAGCATTGACCTCACCTTGTTTGCGTAGCCAGAGACGACCGCTCAACGGATTGAACTCACTGGATTAACACCATCGCCCCTCGGCCCTCCTCCTCCCCCCCTTAACCTTGTCCCCCCCCCCATTTTTTTCCCCGCATCCAAAAAATAAAAACATTTCATAGATAAAGAGATGGAATAAAAGATAATTATGACATGTTTAAATTTTGTTTGGAAGCGGGGGGGGGGGGAGGTTGGGGAAGGAGGAGAGCCTGTCCGCCCTCGTCATCTATCACCACCCCAACCCCCCCCCTCCAACTAACCCCATCCCGCTTCCCAAAAAAAATTAGTACATTCCATAAAACCGCCATCGAGATAGTGAAAATGTTATATAATGTGTTATAGTGAGTTACCGCCATATTTAACCTTGCCCCCCCCCCCATTTTTTTACCCGCATCCAAAAAATAAAAACATTTCATAGATAAAGAGATGGAATAAAAGATAATTATGACATGTTTAAATTTTGTTTGGAAGCGGGGGGGGGGGAGGTTGGGGAAGGAGGAGAGCCTGTCCGCCCTCGTCATCTATCACCACCCCAACCCCACCCCTCCAACTAACCCCATCCCGCTTCCCAAAAAAAATTAGTACATTCCATAAAACCGCCATCGAGATAGTGTAAATGTTATATAATGTGTTATAGTGAGTTACCGCCATACAAATGCTATTTACAGATGGCTTCACTTTCCTGGTTGTTTCTTATAATTCATTGCGCCAACGCGTGTTCATCTAATGTGTTGCCAACCCACAGGGTTGCCAAAACAAATATGTAAAAATCAAATGCTAGCCCTTGAAGTTTTAACTAGTGTCTTCTTAAATGTCTTATAATAATCAATGTCGTGCGTATTGTCTGCGTATCTTTGTATGTATTTCGGGAAGCAACGGTGTTAGCAAAAGATCCAACCTTTCCAACATGGTTGCATTTTTTTTTTGTTTTTTAGGATTCGCCCTTGCGTCTCATTTAAATGGTTTCTTGAACAATTTTAGCATTTCTTCTTTACAGACCAAATGGGGGCTTATTAGCTCTACCGTAAGCTGTTGATCCCGGGATGTCAGTTAATTAAAGAACCCAACCTACAGCACAGAAACGACTCAGCTAAATCGACTTTCCTCAAACAAAAATATACGAGTCATTGACATAGCTGAGTCACCCTTTCACGCGTCACCATTGTGGCGTCACACCAGACATAGAGCCACCGCCGTCAACCCTACGGTCCACGGGTCAATGAGTAGTGTTTCTGAGAGACATTACGTTGCGGTAGAAACAACGAACATCTGGATTTATCAACCGGAAATCCCGAATGACTTTTAGTCGACAAGAGACTTCCAAGGAAATTCTCCCATGAGCGGAAATCCCGAGTCCACACTTTTAAATAACAATTTTTTGAACTTAAAAAAAAAATGTTTTAAATTTAATTAATTTTATTCCGAAGATTTCCGCGGTAATTCCGGAATCCCGGGGAGTGGAAAGCTCCACTTCATTTTTTCCCGGGATACGCCAAAAACCCTAGTATTGAGGGATCACTATCAAATATACTCTATATCAAGGCTATTTTACGAAAATAATCGACCATTTGCAAAAAAAAAAAAAAATTGTCATTAAACGCGTTTTGGGACACACATTATTTGTCATCGGAAACGAATCTATGTGCCAAGTTTCAGCTCGATAGCTGGACTATAACTCCTTGATATAAACTTCGTTTTGTTCGTGGTTGGCTGGCAGGATGGAAAAATCTTTGGACGGCTATTTGACCCACTTCCCGTCAACATATCGTACTAAAAGTTGTCACATAGACTCGAGGCCGATATCTGCCACACCCGCCCATCAAAAAATCATTTTTGTCCAGTTTTTCAAGTGGAAGATGAAGAAAATATGATGCAACCAATTTCATCAAATAACATTTCCGATAACTGCGCAAAATGCGATTTTTAATAAATATATATATATATATATATTTATATATATATATATAATATTTATATATATATATATATATATATATATATATATATATATATAATATATATATATATATATATATATATATATATATATATATATATATGAATCAAGTAATACATTCTTTCATCGCATTACGGTGCAAATCGATGCTAAATTTTATATCGATTTCGCTAAAGAAGTCACACGAGTACTGACTGAATTTCAGATCCTAATATTTAAAGGTGCTTGTATTTATTTACCTAACGAATCCCGTTGTATATAATCTTTATTCAACCAGCAGATAATCTTGACTCACACAGTAGGTAATCTTAAATTCACCCAGCAGATAATCTTGACTTATACGGTAGATAATCTAGACTCACTTAGCAGATAATCTTGACTCACACAGCAGCTAATCTTGACTCACACAGCAGATAATCTTGACTCACACAGCCATGTTGATCAAAAAAAACAACGTATTTTTGAAACTCCCCCATTTTAATGTCTTTAGCTTCCTGTAACTCGCAATTTCTGGCCCTCAGTTATGTGGCTTTAAAACAAATCTCAGCACTTCGAACACACCATTGCACCAATAGAAAGATCTTAGACTTATCTCCTCAGTTCAATGGCGGGGTTATGTTGGGAACACACTTCGAACACACAAATGAACCAATAGAAAGATCTTAGACTGATCTCCTCAGTTCAATGGCGGGGATATGTTGGGAACACACTTCGAACACACAATTGCACCAATAGAAAGATCTTAGACTTATCTCCTCAGTTCAATGGCGGGGATATGTTGGGAACACACTTCGAACACACCATTGCACCAAAAGAAAGATCTTAGACTTATCTCCTCAGTTCAATGGCGGGGATATGTTGGGAACACACTTCGAACACACCATTGCACCAATAGAAAGATCTTAGACTTATCTCCTCAGTTCAATGGCGGGGATATGTTGGGAACACACTTCGAACACACCATTGCACCAAAAGAAAGATCTTAGACTGATCTCCTCAGTTCAATGGCGGAGATATGTTGGGAACAAACTTCGAACACACCATTGCACCAATAGAAAGATCTTAGACTTATTTCCTCAGTTCAATGGCGGGGATATGTTGGGAACACACTTCGAACACACAATTGCACCAATAAAAGATCTTAGACTTATCTCTTCAGTTCAATGGCGGGGATATGTTGGGAACACACTTCGAACACACCATTGCACCAATAGAAAGATCTTAGACTTATCTCCTCAGTTCAATGGCGGGGATATGTTGGGAACACACTTCGAACACACCATTGCACCAATAGAAAGATCTTAGACTTATCTCCTCAGTTCAATGGCGGAGATATGTTGGGAACACACGTCGAACACACAATTGCACCAATAGAAAGATCTTAGACTTATCTCCTCAGTTCAATGGCGGGGATATGTTGGGAACACACGTCGAACACACAATTGCACCAATAGAAAGATCTTAGACTGATCTCCTCAGTTCAATGGCGGGGATATGTTGGGATTTTTTTGCTTAGTTAAATAATTTTTTGTTGTTTTGTTGTTGGTTTTTTGTGTTTTTTGTTGTTGTTGTTTTGTAAGTGTGTGTGTGTGTATGTTTTTTTTTTGTTTTTGTTTTTTTTTCAATCAATGAAATAGATTTTAAATTTTTGAAGACATGAAAAAAAAAATATTAATATTCTACAAACTAATTTTTCGACAAGTTCTCATCAGGCCCGTGCTTAGGCATACGCTGACTACGCATCCGCGTTGGGCCCCGAACTTGAGGTGGCCCCCGTGAGGCGCCCTCGATCCCCGGTTTTTTTTTAACTGGCACTGCAGCCGTCTGTGTCAATCACGTTACCTTCGTCATCCTGAAATTTATCATTCTGAGTTGAATTCGGAAGGGCAGCAGCTCGAGGGAGCTCACCCCTGAAACCCCCCCCCCTCCTTTTTTCCGGGGCCCTAAACCTACGCTCCATGCTTAGGGCCCCCAAACTCCTAAGAACGGCTCTGGTCTCATTGAGATGTAACTTGAATGCCCGCACTAGACAATTTTGCATTTTACTTTTGAATACAAACTGTAATTAATAATTATTTATTTTTTTTACTGCCCTAAAAATTCCGAGGTTTGTCAAAAAATTCTTGAAAATATTGAGACTGATTGCAGATTAATTTCCTGTAAATGGCCGTCAACCTTAGATTCTTATTTGACACATTAAAATATGCTGCGATACAAAATAATCAAATGGGGGATTAAAACTTTAAGTTAAAGTTGACATTTGAAGAGAAATATATTTAAAAAAAAAACCACCGTGTCTTATTATTCTATGATCTGCTGATGCGTAAGCTTAGCCAGAAAGCATTTCTAAGGGTGCACGTTAAAAAATAATGTCAGTTTTCGGTCGATAAGATTTCGTCAATGGCTTAATTCTGGGAGGTGCCGGGGGGGAGGGGGGGTGTGGGTAGGGTGGGGTGGGTGGGCGTGCGGGCCGCACCGGGTGGCATCAACCCTAGTTACGCCACTGGATATCGTCACATCTCGTGTACAGTGTCTTTTCTATCTGGTTATTAAATTATTAGTTATTTATTTTTATAAATAACATTGGGCGATAAGCAAGTTCGTTGGCTTACATCTAACTTTTCTTATCCCAAAGAATTGGTTAAGAAAATCCTCCCCCTCTCCCCACACACGTTAGTTAACATTATGTTACACAAAAGTATCACCTTTTTTTAAATAATTAATTCAGGAAAAGGTCTCCACGATATTTTGAAATCGGGATTAAATTGAACAAGAGAAAGTTGAGCAGTTCAATTTGAAATAAGCCAGCGTGAGGTCTTCACTTAAACGTCAATAATAAAGAAAGAATATTTTGAAACCAAATAACTTTCACCGCATATGTTGAAAATTTTTATTTAAACAACAAAGGCCGCGGGGAGGTAACACGTGGGCAACTCAAATCATAAAACGCATCGCATTCACAGCATATGTTGCTATTTTTTTATTCAAAAGCACAATGCCGCGTGTCGTAAGAAATGGGCCATTCAGATCAAAGAGCTTTTTTAAAATTTAAAAAAAATAAAAAAGAATTGACGTAAAAGGATCTGCTCACGAATAAAATCTCCATATTTTTTAATTCAGTTAAGAATATTAAGATTTCAAAGGTGGAGCTTTGCCTTGCATCATTTCGAAGATGACTGTTTCGCTCACACTCACACGCCTGTTTGCATTTTATTTTTGTCATAATGAATACATTTTGTAGCTCCTAGAAAAGAGAATTATACATAAATGGGGGTTCATCATTCCAATACGAAGCCGACCAGTGCAATATCCGACTTGAGCAGTAGTTTTTGTTTAAATGTGGGAGGGTTGCTCAATTCTTTAGCCTCTCTCTCTATCCTCATTGCCTGTTTGATCCAATGTCAGGGCGACTGGAAATAAACCTGGATGAAGCGGATGACCACCAGTGCGTGCCTTGTTCCACTGTGCTCTTGATGTGTGCTAAGTCGCCGGAGTTGCCGGAATTTTCATTGCTTAAATGTCACACCGCGTCCGGGTTTGATTTCAGGGTTGGCCATCTTTGGATTACCCCAGTTTAGACAACTCAGCCACCCAGCCCCCATCAGGATCCAGCACTCATCAGTCGACCACTCGGCCACTCAGCACTAAGGATCCGGCACTCATCATGTGACCACTCGGTTGATCAGCACGTAGTACCCAATCAGTGGTCAGAAATGTGAGATACGAGAAATTAAAACGTGACGAAATAAGACAACCCCTTCAAACAAAGATTTTCGTATGAAATCTTGATAAAATGTAATGTCGACAATTGGGGGTGGGGCTGATAATTTGACGAAACGTGCATGCAAGTAACGCTCTATATAAGATTCCCAGTTAGTGCGTCCCACCCCCCCCCACCCCCTCTCCCAGGGGCCGTCTCACAAACGCACTTGATTTTGATTTAATTTAATTTTTTTTTCAAATGTCATTTAATTTTTTTGTTATTTTGATCGGATATAAAATTAATCAATTTAAAAAATACTTGGCATTTAATGACGATAACCAAGTCATTTCATTTAATGACGATTACCAAGTCATTTCATTTAATGACGATAACCAAGTCATTTCATTTAATGACGATAACCAAGTCATTTCATTTAATGACGATAACCAAGTCATTTCATTTAATGACGATAACCAAGTCATTTCATTTAATGACGATAACCAAGTCATTTCATTTAATGACGATAACCAAGTCATTTCATTTAATGACGATAACCAAGTCATTTCATTTAATGATGATAACCAAGTCATTTCATTTAATGACGATAACCAAGTCATTTCATTTAATGATGATAACCAAGTCATTTCATTTAATGATGATAACCAAGTCATTTCATTTAATGACGATAACCAAGTCATTTCATAATTTAAACTCAAAACGAATGCGGCAATTTTTGAAAAGGCATTATTTTGAGGAGGGGGGGCGGCTTTTTTGGCGCCAACTGCCTAATGAGGAGCGGACAAAATCATGGAGCGCCTCCGACGGAACTCACCATAACTACGCCGCTGCATATCCGCACAGGCTGCTTAGCTGAAGCGTCTGTGGGTTGTTTTGTTGCTGTTGTTTTGTTTTTGTTTTTTGGGGGGACGGGGGTGGGGGGTGTTTATATGTTTTTTTACACAGTGAGTGAAACTGGGACAGCTTTGCTTTATAATGGCTGAGGGATGTATTCTGTATCCCGGCTGTTCAAACATACTGCCTTTTCGACACATTTCATCCTGGTCCTAGATCATACCAAAAAAAACAACCAACAAAAATCATTGCTTTCGCGTACGGTGCTCTGACTATAACCCCGGGCAACACAACGCTCTCGGACTGCCTGATGTACCCGATGCAATCGAGCCTACCTGGAGACGCCTATGGGGAAACGCCTCTGCGCCCACCTATACCTACATATATTATAGATCAGGTTATGGCGTCGAATAGTGTCACAGATTTGTTACCGAGTTGTGCACTGGGCTTTTATTATGGTTGGGCTTTTTCTCCTCTATCCAACTTTCTCGTTCTATTTCCACATTTGTATAAAATCTCTTTCTCTCTCTCTCTCTCTCTTTCTCCCTCTTCCTACATCTATCCTACCTCTCTGTCTCTCGTTCTTTCTCCCTCTTTCTTTATCTATTTTCCACCCCTCTCTCTCTCTCTCTCTCTCTCTCTCTCTCTTTCTCTCTCTCTCTTTCTCCCTCTTTCTTTATCTATACCACCTCTGTCTCTCGTTCGTTTTCCCTCTTTCTATATCTATCTCCCACCCCCTCTCTCTCTCTCTTTCTACCTGTTTCTTTATCTATCTCCCACCACTCCCCTTCTATGACATTCCTTAACTCTCTCTCTCTCTCTCTCTCTCTCTCTCTCTCTCTCTCTCACTTCGATGTTTTCTCTCACACTTCTATGTTAGTATGTGTTTGTGTTTTATATCATTCCGTCTTCTTAATTGTATATCAAATATTTATTTCTTACTCTCTCCCTACACGCCGCTCTCCCGCTCTCACCCCCTCTCTCTCTCTCTCTCTCCCTGTTTCTTTATCTCTCTCCCCCCTCTCCCCTTCTATGACATTCCTTATCTCTCTCTCTCTCTCTCTCTCTCTCTCTCTCTCTCTCTCTCACTTCGATGTTTTCTCTGACACTTCTATGTTAGTAGGTGATTGTGTTTTAGATCATTCCGTCTTCTTAATTGAATATCAAATATTTATTTCTAATTCTTTTAAAACAATCAGAATTTTCGTTAACTCGTTTATTTCAGTTTTAATGGTGAACCAATCCTTAATAACCAAATTAACATTACAGACATCAAAATAAAATAACACATTTCTTGAAACATAGTCGTCCTAAGGGGGTGGGCGAATGGGGTACTCATCCCCAGGCGCCAACAGTAGTGGGGGACCCAATATCGTCTTTAGATGAAAGAGTGAATTAAATTATAAAGTGATAAAAACTTCACGTAAACCAGGGGTCTCCAAACTTTTCAGCCCGAGGGCCGCATTAACGATCTAACAGCAGTTCGGGGGCCGACTACACACTCGAGGTCCAAATAAAAAAGAATCAAAACATGGATGTTGTTTTTAATTATTTATGTAATTATATTTCATTCAGTTATTATTTATTAACACATTGATACACGACACATGAACACCTGTATTAGTGGGAATGGTGAAATCGTTTCCTGGATGCCAAAATAGCAGTTATTAACAGACATTTCTTTATTTAGATTTAATGTCCCAAACATCAACAGTGACCTGAGATTATCATCGGTCAAATTAGTTCTCAAATTGTTCTCCACCTATTTCGTTCTTTAAAATGTTTGTTAACACAGGTATGTTGTTCCAAATATTGAAAGGTACCTTGATGCCAAAGTTTTGAAATTAGAAAAGTCTTCCTTGGGCGAAAACTGGTAAAAACCCACCAGTCCTTCATTGAACTTGTCCCTAAGGAGGTCATTTGCTTGCAACTTAATGACCTCCAGGTGCCGTTCATCTGGGCAACTGGTCACATATGTTTCAAATTGGTTTTGGAAAAGTCTCACTTCTTCTGCCTAAAAATCCAAGTCGGAAAACCGTTGCTGAAACTGCAGCTGGGGAGTGTTTGAGGATCTCGCATGCAAATGACGCGGAGAACTCTGTTGTTGCTTCAGCCATGAAGACCGTCCACTGCTGAAAGTGTGTCAAGTTGTTGGCCTGTACTTGTTCCAAAAAAAATCAAGACGAGTTTGGATCTGTAGACCTTTAGGTGGGTGTATAGATCAGAAAATAGATTTTCCTCTCCTTGTAGTTTTAGGTTCAGAAAATGTAAATGACTAGTGATGTTTGCCATTTTCCATACCCACTCTTCATCAGACAGCAATGCCTGTGGCTTGCCTTTACCTTCCAGGAAGTCACCTATTTCCTTTCTTAACTTAAATACTCTGCTCAGAACTTTCTCACAACGTAGCCATCTTTTTGCAGTGTAAAATGGTAAAGTTTGCGATTCTGTGTCTGTATCTTTCAACAGGTCTCTGAACTGTCTATGGTTGAGCCCATATTACCTTATTAAATTAACCCTCTTCACCACAGGATTCAGTACACTACTAATGTCCACATATTTATCACACAAAGCTTTCTGGTGAATAATACAGTGCAGGAACATTGGTTGCAGAATTTTGTTCTCATTACACATCTGCTTCACTTGTCCAACCGAGCCTTTCTTTATGCCACTCATGTTATTTCCTCAGACAACAGTCTTGCAACTGAGGTTAGTCCAGTCCAAGTTATACTCAGGAAATATTTTTGTTCAACTCATCGGTAACAATTCCGTTCATGCTATTTGGGAAGCCAGCTCTTGTGTTCTGTTCATGTCTTCATCCACACTCCCCTAACGAACACAAGCTGTTAAGAGGTGAAACAGCTGATAAGCGATTCATCTATTGCAATTAAAAAATTGTCCAAAACTTGCTTGCATTTTTAACTATGTGAGTCACAATGTTTTCAACCCTGTCTGCAACACGGTGGGCAAATCTCCGCCACTAGATGGCATTATATATTCTAATTTCATTGACTGTATACGGAAGTAGAAAAACTAAACAGCGAATAAGGTTTTGCAAAGTAATGATCGGTTAGAAAACATAACGCCTCTATTTTAATTTGGTAAAAACATAACGTCCACGTAAGCAGTGTCTGATCTTGGCAGGAAACATCTACATTTCCGTAATTTTTTTCCGTAGACAAAGATCTCCGCGGGCCGCATTAGAGGGCCTCGCGGGCCGCATGCGGCCCGCTGGCCGCAGTTTGGAGACCCTTGACGAAGACAATTCTGCTAAAAAAAAAATCTTTATTTTACTGGTACGCCCTCGGGTTGCAGTTTTTCCTACATATTGATGGAAGGTGGAGGGGCCTTTTCAGGCTTCGCCCCCAGTGCCTGCCTTGAATCATCTTGTTATTTACAACTGAGCAATAACCAGGAGCTCTCAGCCTGTGATCCACGGACACTATAGTGTTTCATGAGCTCACTGCGTATCCATTTAATTTTAACTACTTTCATCGTAAAGACTCCATTCTAAGAAGTGTCCGGGGGCTGCCATCTACTTGGTAAAGGGTTCCATTGAATAATTTTCATTTTTCAAGTGTATCAATTAGCCGACCGAAGAATGTAGCCACTCAACCAGAAAGAAAGACAGGAACAAATGTAAAGTTAATATGAAGGAATTATTTTTCAAGTTCGTAACCCCTGCTGTAGCACATACTTAAAAATAAACAAAAAATTGTACGCAAAAACTATGTGTTGTTTTTTTAAAACAATTAGTATGATCTTCTGAATTGATTTACAAACAAATCTTGATTACTTATTGACTTTTTTTTTATTGTTAACCAACCCCCTTCCCAGTTCCTTTCCCCTCTTATTATTTAGCCCCCTTTAATCCTTGTAATAATGCATTTTTTTTCAGTTGCCCACGATGTGACGTTAGCCTGCTAACACTTCGTGGGGTAATTCCCTCCGGTTCATGAAACATAAAGTGTTGCTCGAATAAAACGCCGACACATCCAATTATGGGATTTTTAAAAATCATATTGATCTAGAAGCACACAAAAGTTATTTATATTTTTAAAAAAATACAGGAGTTTTGCCTCCATCCATCCATCCCTGTGGCGCTACAGCCCATGTCGGGCTTTGGCCTGCCTCACTACTTCCTTCCACTCAGATCTTCCATCCATCCCTGTGGCGCTACAGCCCATGTCGGGCCTTGGCCTGCCTCACCACTTCCTTCCACTCAGACGTATCTAACGCTGATCTTCTCCAAGGATGTGCGCATACATCAATACAAGTTGCACAGCTTTGTTAGAGGCCATGCGCTTGGGACGATTTGGCGTTTGCGTCATCCAGGGTCTGCATAAATCAGTTTCAATCACCAGACTTGAGTGCTATTGGGTCTTTAGCCAGCTTTGTTCACAAGTCTTGGTTACTATTTGGGCCTTTAGCCAGCTTTGTTCACAAGTCTTGGTTACTATTGGGCCTTTAGCCAGGTTTGTTCACAAGTTTTGCTTACTATTGGGCCTTTAGCCAGCTTTGTTCACCAGTCTTGGCTACTATTGGGCCTTTAGCCAGCTTTGATCACCAGTCTTGGTTACTATTGGGCCTTTAGCCAGCTTTGTTCACCAGTCTTGGTTACCACAGGGCCTTTAGCCAGCTTTGTTCACAAGTCTTGGTTACTATTGGGCCTTTAGCCAGCTTTGCTCAACAATCATGTTTAAAATTCGGACCAGCGATCAAATCGGTTGTTGTTGTTTTTTTCCTCAACCAATCTTGTGTACAGTCAGATCTGGTAGTCATCTTTTGGGGGTGAGAGCGAGGGAGGTAACCACAAGAGAGCTAAGAACATCGATTGTCTCCCACCCCTCGCCCCCCTACTTCGTATTGTACCAGTAATTCGTTTAATCCTCTTAGATGATTCTGTTGGCGGGTTTTGTTCGAATCTAAAAAAAATAATAAAAATCAATATTTGACTTCATTACAATGATATCATGGGATTAAAAGTAAGAAGAAATATTCAGAATCAACTATTCGAGGTCAAAGTATTTTTGTGTGTGTTGGTAGTCTCTCTCTCTCTCTCTCTTTCACTCTCCCTCAGTCTCTCTCTCTCTCTCTTTCTCTCTCTCTCTCGCTATATATATATACATATACATATATATATATATATATATATATATATATATATATATATATATATATATATATATATATATATATATATATATATATATATATATATATATATATATATATATATATATATATATATATATATTAACAACGTTGTAACAAAGTTTCTTACTTGTAATTAAGTTGCAGTATTATTCTGTTGTAGTATTTGCCTTGTCTATTCACATTTTACAATCCTCCATGAAATTTGACAACACGAGACATTAGAATTTTTGCATCACGGGTTTATTGGCGATATTGAGTTACAACAAACAATACATTTTTAGAAACTAGAGAAAACATAATTGTAATTTTACTTATTCAGTTCATATTCATAGTCCACTCAGAACTGTTGGGTCAACATCAAGATGTTGTGGGATCTACATTGAATCTCGGCTAGAGCGTAATGAAAAACAGACTGCCTTTCTTATCCTCCACTTGCTTCTTTTGCGCATGATATAATTATTCTTCTCTTCTTCTTCTTCTATATCTTAAGGGCCCACGATCAATTTATTGATCATTTTGGCTCCTATGCATGTAGATGGGATTTGCAATGTTTCTGTTACTGGTGGTGATGAGGAAATTATGCACTAGGGGTTTGAAGGCTTGAGGCAATAGACACAAATGTGTCTAGTGTTGTCGCCTCAACTGTTCCTTTTGAAAGATGGTTCCAGTCCCTGATTGTCTTGGGCAGGAATGAGCAGCTCCTATACTGGCTTCTTGCTGGTATGAGCCTGAATTGCCTGTCATGGCCTCGTCGCTGTCTATGGGGGAGAGGGACGAGTTTCTGTTTAATACTGGAACAGTGGACCAGCCCATTATTTATCTTGTACATCATGGAGAGCCTGGATTGTCGTCGTCGTTTCTCCAATGGTGACCAGCCTAGTGTTTCTAGCATGCTGCCAACACTAGAGGTATTCCTGTAGCGGTTTAGGACAAAGCGTGCTGCTCGTCGCTGGACCGCCTCCAACCTGTCAATGCTCTTCTGGGTAAATGGGTCCCAGACTGAAGATGCATAATCTAAAATCGGACGGATAAAGGCTTTATATGCTCTTTCTTTCACACAGGAGTTGCCAATCTTTAGATTTCGCCTTAAGAACCCTAGGGTCTTGTTTGCTTGGTTACATACATTGTTAATATGTTCATCCCATCGGACCTCTCTTTGAATGGTAACACCCAGGTACTTTACGGAGGAAACTTGCTCAAGAATATGGCCGTGCAGTTTGTATTGGTAGTGTAGAGGAGTACAACTTCTAGAGATTGATAGTGTCTGGCACTTGGCAGGGTGAAATTCCATGTCCCAGCTCATCTCCCACTCAGCTAATAGATTGAGATTAACTTCCTTTTCAACCTAATTTACGAAAAACAATACATTATCCGAAACAATTGACTATGTCAATATTTGATTTGTGACATAATATATATATATATATATATATATATGTAAAAGGCAGAACACTGTTTAAAATATTATATTTTTTCGTATTGTTTCATGTTTCCCCTACCCTATGTTGTATATTCGTATCAATATTACATTCCTCCCAATAACGAACTGTCACTTGTTCACCCGAAAAGCTTGAAATCTTCTGACTTCTGACCCTGTACACATTTTTATAGATTCATTTTCCTTAATTCGTTTTGTTATTATTTAGCATTATTATGGTAGGAGGGTACATATAATTAAAATTTAATGATGGATGATGTCTTATATTTCTTGATTTTATGATGGCAAGAATGGATCATTTCGGTTCAGAGGACGAGTAAAGTCCTGGCCGCTCGACATTTTAGCTCGCTCCCCCCCCTCCCATTCCACTTCTCTCATCATACCCCATAAGGGCCTCTTTATAAATTAATGGTGTGCATTTTCCCTGTAAAAAAAAATAAATGGAATGCAAGTTCCCTTGCCCAATAGATGACACTTTTGCATATTCCCTGGCCAAAAAATTGAAATGTGTGCCTGTTCCCTGGCCTTTGCCTTTTCTCTTGCTCAGTAGATGAAAGTTGTGCATGTTCCCTGGTCCAATATATGTAAGTTGTGCATGTTCCCTGGTCAAGTTGTTTATGTTTCCTGGCCAAATAGATGGAAGATTTGCATGTTCTCTGGCCCACAGTTTTTGTGTGAGGCTTTATCGCATCATTAAATGGACGTTTGGAAAGCCAAATAGCTTATCATTATAAATTAAATTGAAAGCGGCACACTTTGCATCGTCTCGCTGCACTCTTGGCATCGTCTCGCTGCACATCTGGCATCGTCTCACTGCACACTTGACATCGTCTCACTGCACACCTGACATCGTCTCACTGCACACTTGACATCGTCTCACTGCACACTTGACATCGTCTCACTGCACACCTGACATCGTCTCACTGCACACTTGACATCGTCTCACTGCACACTTGACATCGTCTCACTGCACACTTGACATCGTCTCACTGCACACCTGACATCGTCTCACTGCACATTTGACATCGTCTCACTGCACACTTGACATCGTCTCACTGAACACCTGGCATCGTCTCACTGCACATCTGACATCGTCTCGCTGCACACCTGGCATCGTCTCACTGCACATCTGGCATCGTCTCATTGCACACTTGACATCGTCTCACTGCACACCTGACATCGTCTCACTGCACACTTGACATCGTCTCACTGCACACTTGACATCGTCTCACTGCACACTTGACATCGTCTCACTGCACACTTGACATCGTCTCACTGCACACCTGACATCGTCTCACTGCACATTTGACATCGTCTCACTGCTACACCTGACATCGTCTCACTGCACACTTGACATCGTCTCACTGCACACCTGACATCGTCTCGCTGCACACCTGACATCGTCCCGCAGCACACTTGACATCGTCCCGCTGCACACCTGACATCGTCCCGCAGCACACCTGACATCGTCCCGCAGCACACCTGACATCGTCCCGCAGCACACCTGACATCGTCCCGCTGCACACCTGACATCGTCCCGCAGCACACCTGACATCGTCCCGCTGCATACCTGACATCGTCCCGCAGCACACCTGACATCGTCCCGCAGCACACCAGTGTATTGCTCCAGTGAAATCAAAATTAAAATTTCACACTTTAAATTTAAAATACATAATTTAGACTCCAGTGCGTTTGAAGCATGAGTTTCATGAAATTGGATTTCAACCCGACTCCCTTTGAGAAGGCCTTGGGGCGATACAGATATTTTATCAAATGGTTTAGAAGATTGTACTTAGACAGCTGCACGAGATTATATATTATACGCAGATTAATTCTTAATCTAATCTAGGGATTATGTTGATTGTATTAAGGTCTGATTATGCTCTTACGTTGTGTGTCTTGAATACGTTCGATATATTATTAGCAGAAACATATTTATTTTTATATCTTTTAGAACAACTTGCGTCTTTGAAGAACATGACATTATCCAAAGTCATGTTCCACAAATCAGATCTACGCGAGTTACAACTAGATGTCTTTACATGGCTTAAAAGTGAGTAGGAAATCCGATGTTACATCTAGGTGTCTTTACACTAACTTCAAACTAAAAATTTTCGATGTTACAACTAGGTGTCTTTACAATGCTTTTATTGTGAGTGGGAAGTTCTATGTTACAACTAAGTGATTTTACATTGCTTTAAAGTGAGTATGAAATTCTATGTTAACGTCTTGGTGTCGTTACATTGCCTTCAAAGTAAAAGATATTCGAAGTGACAATTATATGTCTTTACATTATTTTCAAATGAGTACAAATTCTGTTTTACAACTAGGTGTCTGTTAATGGCCATTAATTGAAAACAAAGTCATTTGATATTTAACACACTGTTGGGTCTCTTCGCCATTTGATATTAAACACAATGTAGGGTCTCTTCATCATTTGATACTAAACACACTGTGGGGTGTCTTCATCATTTGATATTAAACGCACTTTTGGCTGCCTTCATCATTTGATATTAAACACACTGTAGGGTGTCTTCATCATTTGATATTAAACACATTGTAGATTATCTTCACCATTTGATATTAAACACACTGTAGAGTATCTTCATCATTTGATATTAAAAATAATGTTAGGTCTCTTCATCATTTGCTATTAAACACACTGAAAAGGTCTCTTCATCATTTGATATTAAACACACTGTTGGGTCTCTTTATCATTTAGTATTAAACATACTGCAGGGTCTCTTCATCGGCCGATTCGTCATTTAGTTAAACACATCCCTTATTTAGCTGTCACACTGGGATCTTCATTGATTTCAAATGTAAGACATGATGACTTGGGCTTTAATCAACGTACTTTGCGAGACATCATCACGCTCTCCAAATGCGTCAAAAGCCAACATAGGCCTTGAATTTCGTGTTAACAATTATATCAGCACAGCTTGTTTCCGACTATGGTGTCCTGTTCTTCGTCTAATATCTTTAGTGAGATCAAAAATGTTTTGTTTTATAAGCTCAGTGGATCTTATACGTATACCGAATGGGGTGGTAACATTTTTTTGTCGACCCTGAAATCCATTGAATAGTGATGAGATCGTCTTCTTCTTTTCAGACAAAACCCGACCTACACGTGCCAACAGCTGCGCTCGGAGAGCCTTGACCTATTTTTGTTTTGCGTAGCCAGAGATGACAGCTCAACGTGTGGAATTCATTGGATTAACAAAAATCCCTTTTTTTCCGCCTTGAAACAAAATTAAAACATGTCATAAATAAAGAAATTAAGGAAAAAACAAATTATGAAATGTTTTAATTTTGTTTGGAAGCGGTGGAAAATGGGAATGGTTGGGGTGGAGGAGAGCCTGTCCGCCCTCGTCATCTACGGAACCCTTATACCTCCCACACAATGAGAACCACTCAAAATAAGAAAGCACCAAACATACTACATCACGTCCCTATGAGTAGGGCCCCCTAACCCCCAACTTGAGACCACTCAAAATAAATGAATATATAACCCAACAAGACCACTCATTAGGAGCACCTTAAAATTTATAATTTTAAAAAATACACTCTTTCATGACTTTTGACCCCCACCCCAAGCTCGAGAACCGCTAAAGCATCTTTTCAACAAAAAAAAACACAACTTTATACTACTGCTACAGCCCGTCCCTAGGACTATTATATCAAATATACGTCATCTCTCTGTTGTATATATCTATGTTGTCTTAATAAAAAAATTGTAAGAAGTGAGAACCACTCAAAATAGAAAATACACAATAACACCCCCCCCACCCACACTCACACACACTTAAAGAATCACTCAAATAATATTATTATACTACAAGAAAATTCATTAAAAATATAAGGAAAAAAAACAAAACATAAAAGACAAAATGACCCCCGCACCTTGAGAACCTCTTGTAAAAACAAACCAACCATCCTATTACAAGATATTAATATAATTAGTCCTCTACAATCCAACATATTTTCAAAAGCTTAAAAATGCAAGACAGCAAATGGGGAATCCTAAATAAAAAATAACTTTTAAAAAGTAATTATGTTCAAATACTAACAAAAATGGACCCTCACATCATGAGAACCACTCGTTAAGAGACAACTCATTTAAAATTACAGAGTAATTAAGTTAAAATTAATTAAGAACACAACAAGGGGAGAATACTAATTAAAAAGTAATTTTTAGACTGAGATATAGTTGGGGAATGGAGAGAGCGATTAAGAGACAAAGAATTGAATCATTAAATCACAGCGCTATATGTTACACTGCTGTGTGAGCACGGAGCACGTTTGCGTAGGTACAGATGGCATTCATAGCAGTCGCTCAATAATAATGAAGACGTTAGGAATTCGTTTGCGCTGCACGACTGCTAGTACTACTATCCTACTGAGCTATCAAACTGAGGGGACAGTTCTAACAATCTTCATCTACCACTAATAATCTATTAATAGGTCATCTGAACGTGTTGTGAAGAAAAGTTGAGAGTGCGTGGCAAAAACCGATAAACGCACTAAAACGGATTTTTATGCATGCATCGCATCGGTTTGCCGAAAATTTAACATTCCTTTTTTTTGTTGTTATACTCAATTTGCCCCGATGGGGGCACTTTACTTTCCCCGGGTGCCCCCCCCCCCCCCGAGAGATGCCTGAAAGAAACCCTGTTGTCGCGCCAAGTCTTAATGATATAAATAGATCGGTTTAACAGTTGGAGTGGAACCGAATAAGATGTGATTATCCCTAAAATAAAAAAATCGAATTAATTTTCAATTTCATGGTTGTTGAATAAAGTAACATTCTTTCATCGCGTTACGGTGAAAAGCAATGCTAAATTTTATATCGATTTTGCTCAAGACATCACGCAAGTACTGACTGAAATTCAGAGCCTAATGCACAAAGTCGTCCTCTCCGCATCTTAAAATTGTTGCTATTAACAATTTGGTGCTTGTTTTTTTTTTACCTAACGGATCCCGTTGTAGATAATCTTGACTCATCCAGCCTATAATCTTGAATTACCGTGTGGATAATTTTGACTCACACAGCAGATAATCTTGACACAACCAGTAGATAATTTTGACTCACCCAGCAGATAATCTTGACTCACGCAATAGATGATCTTGACTCACCCAGCAGATAATCTTGACTCACACAATAGATAATCTTGACTCACACCGTAGGTAATCTTAAATTCACCCAGCAGATAACCTCGACTTACACAGCCACTTGATCCACACACACACATCAAAAAACACGTAATTTTAGAAAAGCCCCATTTTCATGTCTTTAGCTGCTTGTCACTCGCAATTTCTGGCCCTCAGTTGTGTGGCCTTAAAACAAATCTCAGTACTTCCAACACACCATTGCACCAACAGAATTATCTTAGACTTATCTCCTCAGTTCAATGGCGGGGATATGTTGGGAACACACTTCGAACACACCATTGCACCAACAGAAATATCTTAGACTTATCTCCTCAGTTCAATGGCGGGGATATGTTGGGAACACACTTCGAACACACCATTGCACCAATAGAAAGATCTTAGACTTATCTCCTCAGTTCAATGGCGGGGATATGTTGGGAACACACTTCGAACACACCATTGCACCAACAGAAAGATCTTAGACTTATCTCCTCAGTTCAATGGCGGGGATATGTTGGGAACACACGTCGAACACACCATTGCACCAACAGAAAGATCTTAGACTTATCTCCTCAGTTCAATGGCGGGGATATGTTGGGAACACACGTCGAACACACAATTGCACCAACAGAAAGATCTTAGACTTATCTCCTCAGTTCAATGGCGGGGATATGTTGGGAACACACGTCGAACACACAATTGCACCAACAGAAAGATCTTAGACTTATCTCCTCAGTTCAATGGCGGGGATATGTTGGGAACACACGTCGAACACACAATTGCACCAACAGAAAGATCTTAGACTTATCTCCTCAGTTCAATGGCGGGGATATGTTGGGAACACACGTCGAACACACAATTGCACCAACAGAAAGATCTTAGACTTATCTCCTCAGTTCAATGGCGGGGATATGTTGGGAACACACGTCGAACACACAATTGCACCAACAGAAAGATCTTAGACTTATCTCCTCAGTTCAATGGCGGGGATATGTTGGGAACACACGTCGAACACACAATTGCACCAACAGAAAGATCTTAGACTTATCTCCTCAGTTCAATGGCGGGGATATGTTGGGAACACACGTCGAACACACAATTGCACCAACAGAAAGATCTTAGACTTATCTCCTCAGTTCAATGGCGGGGATATGTTGGGAACACACGTCGAACACACAATAGCACCAACAGAAAGATCTTAGACTTAACTCCTCAGTTCAATGGCGGGGATATGTTGGGAACACACGTCGAACACACAATAGCACCAACAGAAAGATCTTAGACTTATCTCCTCAGTTCAATGGCGGGGATATGTTGGGAACACACTTCGAACACACCATTGCACCAACAGAAAGATCTTAGACTGATCTCCTCAGTTCAATGGCGGGGATATGTTGGGAACACACTTCGAACACACAAATGCACCAATAGAAAGATCTTAGACTTATCTCCTCATTTCAAAGGCGGGGATATGTTGGGAACACACTTCGAACACACCATTGCACCAACAGAAAGATCTTAGACTTATCTCCTCAGTTCAATGGCGGGGATATGTTGGAAACACACGTCGAACACACAATAGCACCAACAGAAAGATCTTAGACTGATCTCCTCAGTACAGTTGCGGAGATATGTTGGGAACACACGTCGAACACACAATAGCACCAACAGAAAGATCTTAGACTTATCTCCTCAGTACAGTGGCGGAGATATGTTGGGAACACACGTCGAACACACAATAGCACCAACAGAAAGATCTTAGACTGATCTCCTCAGTACAGTGGCGGAGATATGTTGGGAACACACGTCGAACACACAATTGCACCAACAGAAAGATCTTAGACTTAACTCCTCAGTTCAATGGCGGGGATATGTTGGGAACACACGTCGAACACACAATAGCACCAACAGAAAGATCTTAGACTTATCTCCTCAGTTCAATGGCGGGGATATGTTGGGAACACACTTCGAACACACCATTGCACCAACAGAAAGATCTTAGACTGATCTCCTCAGTTCAATGGCGGGGATATGTTGGGAACACACTTCGAACACACAAATGCACCAATAGAAAGATCTTAGACTTATCTCCTCATTTCAAAGGCGGGGATATGTTGGGAACACACTTCGAACACACCATTGCACCAACAGAAAGATCTTAGACTTATCTCCTCAGTTCAATGGCGGGGATATGTTGGAAACACACGTCGAACACACAATAGCACCAACAGAAAGATCTTAGACTGATCTCCTCAGTACAGTTGCGGAGATATGTTGGGAACACACGTCGAACACACAATAGCACCAACAGAAAGATCTTAGACTTATCTCCTCAGTACAGTGGCGGAGATATGTTGGGAACACACGTCGAACACACAATAGCACCAACAGAAAGATCTTAGACTGATCTCCTCAGTACAGTGGCGGAGATATGTTGGGAACACACGTCGAACACACAATTGCACCAACAGAAAGATCTTAGACTGATCTCCTCAGTACAGTGGCGGAGATATGTTGGGAACACACGTCGAACACACGATAGCACCAACAGAAACATCTTAGACTGATCTCCTCAGTACAGTGGCGGAGATAT
>CAXITT010000098.1:668789-681915 GCA_964033795.1 Lymnaea stagnalis | reverse complement strand
TTTTTTTTGTAGTTTTTTTTTTTTTTTTTTTTTTTTTTCGCCAACAGTAAAATATATTTTATTAATTTGAACACAGAAGAAAAAAAAATCTTAAATACTTTGCAAACTAATTTTTCGACCAGGTCTAATTGAGCTGTTACTTAAATGCCCGCACTGGACAATTTTTCATTGTAGTTTTGAATGCACACTGTAATTAATATTTTAAAAATTGCTTTATTACCATCGGAAAAATTCTGAGATTCGTCACAATATTCTTGAAAATCTTGAGGCTGATCACAGATAAGTTTTCCGTTGCAGATTAAATGGCATTCACCCTTTGATTTGTATGCTCCACATTAAGTCATGCTGCTATAGAAAATAATCAAATCAGGGATCAAAACATTAAGTTAATATAGCCTTACCGAGAGAAATTTTTTGTTTTAAAAACGTGTCTTACTATTCTATGATTCGCCGACGCATAAGCCTAGCCAGATATCATTTCTCCGCGTGCACGTTAAAAAAAAAAGAAGTTTTCGAGTGGGTAAGATTTTGTCAATGGCGTAGCTAGTGGGGTGCTGTGTGGGGGGAGGATTGCGGACCGCACAGGGTGACACCAACCCTTAGCTACGCCACTGGATATCGTTCCATCTCATTGTACAGTGTCTTTTCTATCTGGTTTTTAAATTATTATTTTTTTTTAATATTTAAATAACATTAGGCGATAGGCAAGTTCTAAATCCCATTCGGATGTGATTTGTGGTAGTTTATTTTACTTAAACTGAAGAAATAAGCTTACAAACATATAATTCATTCAATTATCTTTCATTTGATACCTCATTTTGTCTTGCAAACCCAGCAAAAATATTTTAAATACGGTAATTTTACTCCCAACCTCTCACTTCTGGTACCCGGTTGCGAACCGCCACTTCGTTTATTTAACAACACAAAGCCCCGGGGATATAACCGGTGGGCCATTCAACTCATACAACACATCGCATACACAGCATATTATGGATTTTAATGTTTTATTTCAAAACACAGTGCCGCATGTCGTAACATATGGGCCATTCAATCACAGAATTAATTTTTTTTTTTTTTAAAGAATTCACGTAGAAATGAATTGCTTACGAATAAAATCCATATTTTAAAGTCTGTTAAGACTTCAAAGGTGGAGCTTTGCCTTGCATCAATTCGAAGATGACTGTTTCGCTCATAACGCCATATTGCATTTTTTTTAATAAGGAATACATTTTATAGTTCCTAGTATAGAGAATTACACATAAATGTGGTTCATCTTTCCTACGCGAAGATTTTTTACTTGAGCTGTAGTTTTTCTTTAAGTGTGGTAGAGCTGCTCAATTCGTCGGCCTCACGCTCTCGTCTTCGCCTATGTGATCCAAATGGCGAGACTTAGTCAAGGCGACTGGAAAACAGACCTGAATGAAGTGGATGACCAACAGTGTGTGTGCTTCACTGTGCACTTTTTTTGCGTTCTACGCCGCTGGAGTTGCCGGAATCATCATTGTGTAAACGTCACAACGCCTCCGGGGTTTGATTTCAGGGCTCACCTTCTCTTGGATGAGTTTCCATCAACGGTTAGCGCGTCCCGTCCACCCAGCAGTGCTGTGATGTTTTAGTGGGGTTTTTTTTGGCGTTTCCTGGGGCTTGAACTCCGCTAGCTTTGGATCGTCTCAGTTTAGAGAACTCGGCCATCCAGCACCCCATCAGTTGACCACTCGGCCACCCAGCACCCCATCAGTTGACCACTCGGCCACCCAGCACCCCATCAGTTGACCACTTGGCCACCCAGCCCCCCAACAGTTGACCACTCTAGTTGACCACTCGGCCACCCAGCACCCCATCAGTTGACCACTTGGCCACCCAGCACCCCATCAGTTGACCACTCGGCCAGCCAGCACCGCATCAGTTGACCACTCGGCCACCCAGCACCCCATCAGTTGACCACTCGGCCACCCAGCACCCCATCAGTTGACCACTCGGCCACCCAGCCCCATAAATAAAATGTAATATCCGAGCAATGCGGTGTGGGGCAGATAATTTGACCACACATGTATGCCAGTAACGCTCTTTATAAGAATCCCAATTAGTGCCCCACTCCCCCCCCCCCGCAGCAGACTCACAAACGCACTTTTTTATGTCATTGAATGTTTTATTTTTATTTTGATCGAATATAAATTAATCAATTTAAACAAAATTAGCATTTGATGACAATAACCAACGCAATTCATGATTTAAAATCAAAAGGAATGAATCTTAGATCAAACCCGTTACATTTTAATTACATGTTAAGAAAATAAGGAGATACCAAGAAAATATCTCCCTCCTCCCATATTTTTCCGACATCTCTAGTCAGCCCTGTTTTTTCCTGAAGTCGGAAGTCGCCATCCACTTGTCATATTGACGACCCTCTCTAAATGCGGTGTCCCGGCTCCATCACTCCATTGACTGGCATAGCAAATTTTGGTTTTACAGTTTAAATTCTTTGTTCTTGTGAGATTTATTTTACAAGAAATCAAACTTACGCCCTCAACAGGGCGCCTTTCGCAAAATGGCGGACATGTCTGCAGTGGCGTGTAGATGAGGGGGTGCTGAGGAACGGTCCACTCTCAGACAGCAATGGTAGAGAAGCGGACAAAATCATGCCTGGTCTCTGACGGAACTCACCATAACTACGCCCCTGCATTTCTGCACAGGCTGTTTGGTTGAATCGTTTTTTTTTTTGTTTTTTTTTATACAGCGAGGGAAACTGAGACAGCTGTGCTTTATAATGGCTGAGCGATGTATTCTATATCACGACTGCTCAAACTAATTGCTTTTTCGCCACACTTCATCCTGGTCCTAGATCATACAAAAAAAAAAATCATTGCTTTCGTATACGGTGCTCTGACAATACCCCCTGGCAACACAACTCTCTCGGCCTGGCTGGTGTAGCTAATCCAATCTAGCCTACGTGGAGACGCCTATGGGGAAACGCCTATGCGCTCACCTATGCCTACATATATAGATCAGGTTATCGCGTCGAATAGTGTCACAGATTTGTAACCGCACTGTGCACTACTTTAAAATACAAATTCCTTGCCCCTACTGACTGCAAAAAATGAGAGTGATCGTCTGCCTATTGTCTGCGATGGTATGTTGTGATTTATTAAGTTTCGTTTAAAAGAATTCTGAATCAATGATTATATTAATAGTTGCATTATTGAAGTGTTTTTTTAAAAACAAAAATGTGTTTGCATTTATGTGAATGTAAATTATTTTTTCTTACATTAGCCGCTTTTTATTTATTTTCCTCCCTCTCCACTTTTTTTGTTCTATTTCGCCATTTGTTTAGAATCTCACCCTTCTCTCTCTCTCTCTCTCTCTCTCTCTCTCTCTCTCTCTCTCTCTCTTTCTTCCTCTTTCTTTATATGTCCCCATCTCCCTCTCTCTATACCCCTCTTTCTTTATCTATCTACCACCTCTCTCTTTCTCCCTCTCTCTTTATCTCTCCTCAATCTCTCTTTCTCCCTCTTTCTTTATCTAGCTCCCACCTATCTTTCTCTCTCTTTCTCCCTCTTTCTTTATCCATCTCTCACCTATCTCTCTCTCTCTCTCTCTCTCTATCTTTCTCTCTTGTGTCCCTCCCTCTTTATCTATCTTCTACATCTCTTTTTCTTTGACATACCTTGGCTCTCTCTTTCTCTCTCACTCTCTCTCTCACTCTCTCTCTCTCTCACTCTCTCTTTATCTCTCTCTCTCTCTCTCTTTATCTATCTCTCTCACACTTCGATGTCTTTTCTGACTCCTCTAAGTAGTGGGTGATTGTGTTTTAGATCATTCCCTCTACTTTACTCCATATAAAACATTTCTTTCTAATGCTTTTAAAACAATCAGAATCTGCGTTAACTCGTTTACTTCAGTGTTCATGGTGAGCCACAACTTAACAACCCCATTAACAGTAGAGAGACATTCAAATAAACTATCAAATTCCTTAAACCACGACCAGGCGAAGAGGGTGTGTGAATGGGGTACGTACCCCCAGGCACCAACTTCAGTGAATTGAGCTATAAAGTGACCCATGCTTCACATAGACAAAGTGCGCCACACTCGTCATTTTACGGGTACGCCCCGGGTGATAATTTTTTCTATTTATTGAAGGGATGGCGCCTGTTCAGGCTTCGCCCCCAGGGGCTGCCTTGAATCTCTTTTAAACAATTTTTACAATCTGATTTTTTTTAAAAACAAACCTTGATCAGTTATTGCTTTTTGCATTGGTAACCCCCCCCCCCCAACCCAATCCCATTTTTTTTTCTTTCACATTTGATTGTTTAGCCCCGTTAATCCTTTTAATGTTGTTTTTTTTTAAAGCTATTGCTGTTGTCCAAGCTGTGACAAGAGCCTGATAACACTTCTTGCGGTAATTCCCTGGGGCTTCATGAAACATGAACGTTTGTTGAATTAAATGTCATCCCTTCCTATTATGCCATCTCTCATCGTTTCGATCTACAGATACGCAATGAGCAATAACAAAAACTTCTTTATTATTAAAAAAAAAAGAAAAAGAAAAAAAAATCACAAAACCAGTATTTGTGCTTACCTACTTACATCAAATGAAAGTTGCACAAATTTTTTTTTTTTTTAGAAGGCCGCGCTTGGAACGATTAAGTGTGTGGGCATTCAGAGGTTCTGCATAAATCATCAAGAAGGGGTGTGTGGGGGGGGGGCTAGTATCATCCCATTTACAGCTTGTACCGGTTAGTGATTGCGCGAGCCAGGGTTTGTACAAGTCAAGGTTGTGCCGCTAACGATTTGAAACGGAAATATCTGACGAGACCCCCCCCCCCCCAAAAAAAAAATTGATTTTACATGACAAATTAAGTGACATTATTCGTGAAATTGACTGAGAAGCTAATATTTTAGCATCTGGTTTTATTCAATATCCAGAGGTCGATCAAACTTCTAAAATGTTAGTTTGATCCTTTAATCAGGGTAAATCATATGCCAATTGCGTTATGGGGTGGGGGGGGGGAGAGAGAGAGAGGTTCCTTCATTATAATACAAGAACAAAAATCTGGTGGCGCGAATTATCAACACAGTGAGCGCGGTGTTGATTGTTTCTGAGTAACAAGAAGATATCACACGGAGATATCTGGATAATAATTGAACGCATTTTGCGATAACTTCTTAGTCCTATTGCGAAGTTTCAGCATGCAGCAGTCAAATATTTACGTACATAACTGAATCGGGGTGTCATGTTTTGTATCCTTGAAAAAAAAAAGAACATTTGATTTTTTCTTCTTTTAAAGTACGAAAATACTCCATTCCCTTCAAATGTATATTTAGGGAAAAGTTTATTCATCAGACTTCCCTAAATTAAAAAAAAAAAAATAAGAAGAATCATGTTATTTTAGATTGCATATAATTGCATAAAAGCAGAAATATTTTATCAGGTTTAAGTTGATTTGATTTCAGTGAAATAACACAATATATATATATATATATATATATATATATATATATATATATAGATAGATATATGTTATTCGACAAAACAAAGACACATAACAACACACAATTCTTTATGTACATAGTTAAAAAAAAAAAAAAAAAGAATAATTTTATTTTATATTGCATATAATTACATAAAAAAAGAAATATTTTATCATGTTTAAGTTTATTTTATTTCAGAGAAATAACACAATATATATATATATATATATATATATATATATATATATAGATAGATAGATACATGTTATTCGGCAAAACGAAGCCACATAACAACAGACAATTCTTTATGTTCATAGTGGCGGTGTTCAATTATACAGTGTCATTATCTTTCACGCTTATCATCCTCGCATCATGGATTGAGCTTAACAAATTTCTCAGATGCTGGAATGGCATTGTTTGAAAGGTGTTGCTCATCAAACCTGTCCGCCGCCCCTCCTGGTGAACAGCTTTGTTTTACTGTTCGGTCTAGTCATCAGCTTTGGGCACCGTCAGATCTGGAAGTCATCTTTTGGGGGAGCGAGGGGGGGGGGTAGGGAAGGAGTTAATCTCAAGAGTGCTATGAATATCGTTTATTTTCCATCACTCACCCCCCCCAACCCCCCCGCCCGCCTTAGTTTTGTACCGATAACTCGTCTAATCCCCTGAGATTTTGTGATGTCCCGTTTTATTCGATTCTTTTACAAAAATCAATATTTGTCTTCATACAGTCATATCGTCGGATTAAAGTGAGGGGAAATATTCAGAATCAAATTTTCGAGGTCAAATTGTTTTTTAAAAATTATGTTGGCAGTCTCCCTCTCCCTCTCTCTCTCCCTCTCTCTCTCTGCATACATAAAGATATGTATTTTTCCATTATAGCATGTGTTCCCTTACTTTATGTTGAATATTCCTACTAATAATACATTCCCCCAAATAACTGTCACTTTTTCACCCGAAAAGATTGAAATCTTTTGACCCTGTACACATTTTTATTAATTAAACACAGCTTTGTTGAATAATTATTTAAAATCAGATTCCTTTTCTTCAATCCGTAATTTATTTTGTAATTATGTAGCACCTGATTTTGTTTAAATTTGTTATTGTTGTGTAAGAACCTCCTTAGATTATTCCTCTTTTCTTTGATGTGATGGATTATCTCCCCGCTTTTTAATTTTACTGTAACCTTTGTTGTCCCGAGGAGAACGCAGCTCCATATCTCCCTGTTGAATTCCTTTTGAGTTTTACCGTACGTCCTTGACTCCATTGCCCCCACCAGCTGTGTTATTTGTGTCGTTTTCTCAGCTCCTCATAGCCGTGATGTGCCCAGCCTACAGGAGCATGCCCCTGGAGTTGATGTCCGCTGATCGTGATCCGTTTGACCCCGACCCTGACAGCAAGTGCGGCGGGTGTCCGCCCGGCAAACGCTGCGTCACCTTGATCCCAACGTGCACCGAAGGGTACCCCTGCCACCACGTCCATTACTGTGAACACACCACGCAGTCGATCTACATGGTCTTAACGGAGTACTGACCACACACCGTGACATGACTATCAACGGACAAGTCGCCAGCATGGATCCCAAAAAGTTGGACAATTCATTCTTATCTGAAACTCTTCCATTCTTGCATTTCAGCTTTACTAAAGCTTTTAATTTTTTTTTTCCCCAAGAACTCATCAGTGAGATTGATTAAGATTCTAGAGTTAACTTCCTCGTGTGCCTCATGAAATCTAAGAACTGAAAATTTAGAGGTGTTGACATTGAGTTTCGAAAATTAACGAACTCAAAAGAAATAGTTCATATCCTAGGACTTGGAGACTGTGACTGGAAAATTTATCGCTGAATTTGTTTCTTTTAAGTTTATCCCTGTCGTCTATATTCTATCATGTTATACCGTTACAGTCTGATGCTATTGCGACACCCCAAATGGATGTCAGAGTGGCCAAAAGAGACACAGAAAGCTCGTTTTTTTTCATTTATTTACGAAAAACTTTGTGGATTCACAATTCTGTTTTCTCATTGCTGACAGTTGTCACCTGCTACTTAAAAATCCATGACATTTAAGCATTTGTCTTGGAGTACCTATTATGAAACATGTTTCAATGACAACGGAGTTGATGCCTAACTTGTCCAGCCTGATGACCGAGTCATGATGTCTTAATATTACGCCATGGACACTTTCTTAAAACAATTTTACGAGAGTAACTTTACAACAGATGTGAAACTTGTGTAAGCTCGACGTGTTGTCACTCAAATCTTCTTTCAAACATGTAGCATAAATTTGGTTCAGTTTTTAAAGTGGATTGATTTCCCAATGCTTGAAAACTATGCTGTTGTTGTTGTTGTTGTATAAGAGAAATACGGGGAGGACTGTGTTGGGCTTAAAGCAACAAGAATAACTAGGGCTTAACTGGGTGCAGTTGTTTGGGGGGGGGGGGTTTACACCGGGTCCGGGTATTTTGAGAAAATACTCGGTGGCCCCAAGTGTTACACACACACACAAATTGACTTCTCACTTTCTATAACATATGTTGCGGTGAGATTCATCCGCGACCCCAAACTCTGAAGCCCATTATTTTCATCAATAAAATAACACCAAAGCCCTCCTTGGTGCATCCAATCGCGTCGTACTCTTGAAAATCTGTCCTCATACAACTCGTTAGCTGCACATCTTGGGGCTGGTCAGTTTTTTTTTCCTTTCTAAAGAAAAAAAATATGAACTTATTTACGGGAGTTCAGACGTCACTCATGAAGCTCGCTGCTTGACACCTTTGTTTTTTTTAGTCAGTATTATTAATATAAAACGTGTAGTGTTTGGGGAAGGGGCGGGTTTCAAGAGGAAGCAGGACTTACCAGAAGCAAAATCTAAACAGTATAAGAAATATACAAAGTGCAGATGAAAACCGGAAAACCGGAAAAAGGGGACAAAACAACAAGAGTATAACTTTATATTTTCCCTTCGTATGGGGAAAAAATAATTTTTAATTAGTTTATGCAGGAAAAAAATGTTTTTCATCGGTGTAATTTCTGAAGATGAAAGAAAGTAAACACTGGATAAGATTACTTTATGAAACATGTGACCAAAACGTGTCTCCACTGCTTGTCTTGTTTAATTGTAGCATAGATCATATGGACCTTGGCACAATGACATGGCATTTTTATTTTTTTAGCGACAGATTAATTTTTCTAAAAATCAAGCTGTTTTTTTTTTAAAGAAGTGTGATCAGATAAACATGTGAAAAAGAAAATAATATAATTTCTTTGTACAGTCTGATTTAGGTAAGGTAACCTATATTTCCATTTGCATCTCATCTGGGTGGATCTCCAGTTAAGAGTAAAACGCTGAGAGACTAAATTTCGGTGTGCGCCAAAATGCAGCCCATGTATTTTGTATGTGTCAAACGTGTTATGGGGAGGGGGGAGGCCAATTCCCTATCACCTATTCCTCCACCACCCCCCTAAGTCAATCAAATTCATATTTAATGTTTCCAGTATGTTGGGTGTTAAGGTATTTTAAGTATAAAAAAAGTAAATCAATGCAACACAGTCCATGTTATTGGGTGCACTTATAATTTTAGGGTTAGGGCCCTTCTTTTTTTTTTTTTTTTAGAATGTTCGTTCTCCGCCCCACCATTAGCGTCAAAACCTGTCTACTCTGTCTGCTTGTGTCCCCGAGAAACTTGTTTGGGAACCCCCCTATGAACAGTTTTGATCATCTTCGATATCGAACTCTGAATTCTAAATCAGCATGATGGGCATGTCAGGATTGTTGTTGTATGTAGACGCTTTCATTTATAATCTGTAGACAATAAACGTTCTTATTAAAACGTTATCTTGTTCATCTTTGTCTGGTGATCAAAATCGTGTTTTTCATAAATCATTTTAAATTTAGACAATTTTGNTTTTTTTATTTTTATTTTATTGTTTTTTTTTTTTTTTGAAATTCTAGATAACATAACATGAGTTTTTAACTAACACAATATTTGTTATTATTTTTTTTTTTTGCCACCCAATGATTGTGTTACTTTGGTTCTATCGTAGTTATGCGTACACAAAGGGTGTGGGGGTGAGGGGAGGAGGTCGTGGGAGTGAGCTTGATCAAAGCAATAGTGTTGATAGAGATGGCAACGTTATTTAGAAAATAGTCAAGTGTTGATTGTTTCTAGACCGGAGATCTATTTTTCTTTGTGACTAACCACTTCACACAGCAGCAGATCGACTCATTTAAAAAAAAAATAATAATACATTCTTGTAGGTAACAATCTAAGGGTGCAATTTAAAGCCCTTACCTTATCAAGAATGCTTCTTCCCATGGGGTAAATTGATGCACACCCAGATGCTACCGTCTGGTGGTGGGGGCGGGGGGGGCTGGGGTTCAGCGTTGGGAGTTCTCCCCGGGGCGGATTAGTCAAGGTACACGCCACCGGTCATCTCAGAAACAGTTCACCCAGATGCCACGGATACACTATAATCCTTTCCTTTTTTGTGTTTTTATATTGAATTGTAAAACGTATTGTTCGCAACAATGGGTGTTAAGGGCGTACTGAAATGTGAGTCAGCTGGACGTGAGAAGGCGCAGGCTACTTTTGATACACAACGATCTTAGAGATCTTCGTTGGCGTCCTGTGAGTGAGCGCATTGACTACAAAATTCTGTCCCTGGCGCACAGCTGTATAGAAGGCTCTACACCTGTATGTCTTCAAAAACTGATTTTTTTAAAAAAAGAAATGTATCCATACAGAAACTGCGCTCTTCAAGACAGTCCTTACTGAGAGTTCCCAGTGTGGATGGACACAGAAAGAAGTCATACGGAGTGCGCTCTTCAAGACAGTCCTTACTGAGAGTTCCCAGTGTGGATGGACACAGAAAGAAGTCATACGGAGTGCGCTCTTCAAGACAGTCCTTACTGAGAGTTCCCAGTGTGGATGGACACAGAAAGAAGTCATACGGAGTGCGCTCTTCAACACAGTCCTTACTGAGAGTTCCCAGTGTGGATGGACACAGAAAGAAGTCATACGGAGTGCGCTCTTCAACACAGTCCTTACTGAGAGTTCCCAGTGTGGATGGACACAGAAAGAAGTCATACGGAGTGCGCTCTTCAACACAGTCCTTACTGAGAGTTCCCAGTGTGGATGGACACAGAAAGAAGTCATACGGAGTGCGCTCTTCAACACAGTCCTTACTGAGAGTTCCCAGTGTGGATGGACACAGAAAGAAGTCATACGGAGTGCGCTCTTCAACACAGTCCTTACTGAGAGTTCCCAGTGTGGATGGACACAGAAAGAAGTCATACGGAGTGCGCTCTTCAACACAGTCCTTACTGAGAGTTCCCAGTGTGGATGGACACAGAAAGAAGTCATACGGAGTGCGCTCTTCAACACAGTCCTTACTGAGAGTTCCCAGTGTGGATGGACACAGAAAGAAGTCATACGGAGTGCGCTCTTCAACACAGTCCTTACTGAGAGTTCCCAGTGTGGATGGACACAGAAAGAAGTCATACGGAGTGCGCTCTTCAACACAGTCCTTACTGAGAGTTCCCAGTGTGGATGGACACAGAAAGAAGTCATACGGAGTGCGCTCTTCAACACAGTCCTTACTGAGAGTTCCCAGTGTGGATGGACACAGAAAGAAGTCATACGGAGTGCGCTCTTCAACACAGTCCTTACTGAGAGTTCCCAGTGTGGATGGACACAGAAAGAAATCATGCGGAGTGCGCTCTTCAACACAGTCCTTACTGAGAGTTCCCAGTGTGGATGGACACAGAAAGAAGTCATACGGAGTGCGCTCTTCAACACAGTCCTTACTGAGAGTTCCCAGTGTGGATGGACACAGAAAGAAATCATGCGGAGTGCGCTCTTCAACACAGTCCTTACTGAGAGTTCCCAGTGTGGATGGACACAGAAAGAAGTCATACGGAGTGCGCTCTTCAACACAGTCCTTACTGAGAGTTCCCAGTGTGGATGGACACAGAAAGAAATCATGCGGAGTGCGCTCTTCAACACAGTCCTTACTGAGAGTTCTCAGTGTGGATGGACACAGAAAGAAGTCATACGGAGTGCGCTCTTCAAGACAGTCCTTACTGAGAGTTCCCAGTGTGGATGGACACAGAAAGAAATCATGCGGAGTGCGCTCTTCAACACAGTCCTTACTGAGAGTTCCCAGTGTGGATGGACACAGAAAGAAGTCATACGGAGTGCGCTCTTCAACACAGTCCTTACTGAGAGTTCCCAGTGTGGATGGACACAGAAAGAAATCATGCGGAGTGCGCTCTTCAACACAGTCCTTACTGAGAGTTCCCAGTGTGGATGGACACAGAAAGAAGTCATACGGAGTGCGCTCTTCAACACAGTCCTTACTGAGAGTTCCCAGTGTGGATGGACACAGAAAGAATTCATACGGAGTGCGCTCTTCAACACAGTCCTTACTGAGAGTTCCTAGTGTGGATGGACACAGAAAGAATTCATACGGAGTGCGCTCTTCAACACAGTCCTTACTGAGAGTTCCCAGTGTGGATGGACACAGAAAGAAGTCATACGGAGTGCGCTCTTCAACACAGTCCTTACTGAGAGTTCCCAGTGTGGATGGACACAGAAAGAATTCATACGGAGTGCGCTCTTCAACACAGTCCTTACTGAGAGTTCCTAGTGTGAATGGACACAGAAAGAATTCGTACGGATTGCGCTTTATTTTAAAGCTATTGCGCCTACGTTGTGGAACTGTTTGCCTCAATCTTTGAGGGACATTGAAAACAATAAAAAAAAAGTCTTTTAAGAACCATTTAAAGACTTTTTTTTTTCTTTCTTCAAATAGCTATTAGGACATCAGAGCGCTATGAGCATGTTAAAATAGCACGGGCAAAAAGCGCTATAAAAGTACTCAATCATCCTCATCATACTTTGGTACTCTCGTACATATGTGTACCCATGAACATTTGAAAAATTTTCACAGCCTCTTTTACCTCATGTCTGTTTGTGACCACAGAGACGGAACACCCCCCTCAAAATATATGTAACCACCACGGCATTAAGGTGTCGAGCTGAGGAGAATTCGAATATCCCGTAACAAATCGGACTTTAAGTCATCCCAAAAGCGACGGATGGGATTACTTTCCGATGTCTGTTAAATTTAGCATTTGGTCGGGGGGGGGGGGGGCAGCGCTGCATGCTGACGAGCCCATAATAAAAAATCGTTAAAAAGCGACCTTGCCTTTGGGTTGATGAATCAAGAGCAGATGAGCGGCAGTGGGAGTCCTTATCTGAACACCAACAATGCTCCTTATCTTTTTCTAACAATCAAATCGCCACATTTTTTTTTTAATTCATCGCTGGCATTATCCACCAGTGAGAAACTGTGTCACTATTTAACAGGGCATTTAATCCACTATATAAAAAAAGAACACGTTCGTTCATCTTATCGGTTTATATCCCGTGGAAAATGAAATTAAATTGGTTTTATTCTTATGTTATTTATCTTTCCTAAACAGCTTTGAGCAATTCTACCTGGCCTTTAGATTCATCGTGTACTCGAGACACACAACAATCGCGGTCAGTCATCTCAGTCTGAACAACAAAAAAAAGTTATTTTTATTTAAATTGTGAGTTAAGTATCCCGAAGAGAAGAAGAGAAAGAGATATTTAATCCCCCAAGCGCCCCCCCCCC
>CAXITT010000098.1:645958-660079 GCA_964033795.1 Lymnaea stagnalis | reverse complement strand
CCCCCCCCCCCCCCATTTTTAAATACATTTTAAGGACATTTTCTCTGAACTTTTTTTTTTTTAAAGTCACCTAACATACTGTTTCTAAAAATAAACCTCATAAATAAATGAACTGTTGATAAATAATTATTTCATTATTTTCAATTTGTTTTTTTTTTTTTATTTTCCCCCAAGTAAGTTATCTTCAATAAATGCTAGATTAGAGACACAATCCTGAGCATCGTCCAATGGTGTGCGCTTTTTTTTCTTTTCAGGGAAAGGTTTCCAAGGGAACACATGTAAATTTTAACCAAAATGGAAGCATTTTATCCTTCACATTCTTTTATTCACACTCAACCTGTAAAGGATAAATATATATATATATATATATATATATATATATATATACACACACCGGTATATTATAAATATATATATACCAGTATATTATATATATGTGTGTGTATGTAGGTATACACACATATATATATATATATATAAATATATAAACACACACACACAAATACATCTTGTTTTGTGTTTTGTAGTTATCTGTTTGGCTGTCATCTCTCTGATAAAACTGCTATCAGTGAAACTGAAAGTATTTCGAAGTTACTATTACTAATTGGGTAACACTATTAAATAAATTATCTGATCAACACTAAATACATTCTGTATGCCCCATTCTTAATCACTTATTCAACTTAAAAGGTTTATAAATGAGATCACCTTGCTGATCATCATTAATCTAAGAACTTCCACAAAGACAAACGCCAGTACTTAAAAAAAACAAACCTTAAATTTTATTTCAGAAAATTATACTATAATCAATATTATTATTATACTAGTACACTCAAAACAAAAATACTTAAAAACTTTGAGATACAAAAATTATTGTCTGAATATTATTTAAAAAGCTTACAGTAAAAATTAACAAAGAAGGAGAAAGTTTATTTTCCTAGGCTAAACTAAGAATATTCATCTGTTTTCAGCCAGTGAATCAACCAACAGTTTTGCATCACTTCAAAGGGTGCAGGGAGTTTGCATTCTTACTTCATGTGCCCATTGAAGTGGAGTAAAAGGACTTAATCAGATGTGGATTACTTGTGTATTCTTGAAACCACCCCACACCCCGCCCTCTTTCCCCATTATTTTTTCCCAAAATTCTTACATCTCAATGAAAAAATGTTTCTAATTTTAACTTATTACTGGTTTTCCTTATGGATCGACTTGTTCTTTTCTAAGATTTATTTAAATTAAAAAATTGTGGTATCTGAGACACGTGCGCAAGTTGAACAATATTTATTTGAAATAAAGATAGAATTAAAGTGGTTCACCAATTCCAAATAATAAAATACCGGTATCATTTTTTAAATCAATAAAAAAATTAAGAAAAACAGGGACAGGGAAAGATTGCATGAAGAGGACAACGTAATGCAAAACGTTTTGTTGGTTGCACATCTTACAAACATTCACCTTAATTAAATTAATGAAACCTTTCCACTTAAAAGTCTTATTCATTTAAATTAGAAAAATTAATTGCAGTTGAAATTTGCGCAGGATTAACCATTTTCAGCTCATGACTTGGAATTTGAACCTTTTTTTTTTTTTTTCAAATGTGTACATTTTAAACAAATCAGTTATTTTTTTTTTTATTCTAACTCCTCTTTTTTTTTAAAACCAAGGTTTGTTTACAAAAATTCACCTTAATTAAATAAATGAAACCTTTCCACTTAAAAGTTTTATTCATTTAAATTAGAAAAATTAATTGCAGTTGAAATTTGCGCAGGATTAACCATTTTCAGCTCATGACTTGGAATTTGAACCTTTTTTTTTTTTTTGCAAATGTGTACATTTTAAACAAATCAGTTATTATTTTTGTTATTCTAACTCCTCTTTTTATTTAAAACCAAGGTTTGTGACAAGTTATTAAAGTAGAAAAATAAACTTTATTACAGCTCTTGCTACTCCATTGCAATTATTCTAAAGACAGGTTTTCAACTCTGTGTGGATACTGACAACCAACACTGTGACAATAAAATCATTACAGCTTGTGGCACAAAATCAAATAATTTAACATTAATTAAAACATACAATGATCAAAAAAAAAAAGAGAAAAGATTTTTAAAGATCAAAGTCGTGCTTGGTTTATACATACAATGACACACCATGATAAACTTTTTATAACTGTATGACATTAACAAATGTGGGATAAAATGGTGAAAAATCTATAAAACTCTATAAGGGAAAATACAAAATCATCAATCCCTATTAGTAGACTAGCCAAAGTTACATTAAAATAAAATCAACCAGAGACTACTGACTTGTTAGACATCTATTAGAAAATGTTTAATTGTTGCAGCTCATAGTTCATACTAAAGATTATTTACACAACCTAATGACCAGCAAACTCATAATTCAATCTTTTCAATCATACAAAATATGGTACTGGTACTAAGATCATGAAACATTTGTAAAGTCTGACTCTTAAATAATATATAATTAACCATTTGGAACCTCTAAACTCCAAACCATCCTTCAAAAAATAAAGCAGTTTTGTGATGCAATACTATCAGACAGGCAAAAGCCATGAACAAAGAACATGTTAGCTTTGCTGAAAAAAAAAGCCACCAACAGCCCTGTAATTATTGTAATTGATATTGTATAGTATAGTACAGGGTAGAAAATTATGCTTACTGTTTGACAAGGGCATCACTGCAAAACAAAACAAAAGCAGCTATCCCCCCTTGACTTCTGCACAGGCCTTCAGGGACATAGCATTATCAAACAAGACAATCTTTAAACTTTAAGATGTTTCAGATGATTTAAGTTACAGAAAAATTGGGATCTTTGCAAAATACACAATATTGGGTCATATTTGTCTGCCTTTTTTTTTTTACACATTGCACCTGGTGTAAAAGGATGATGTACCGGGGTAATTGAATATGAATTTACACAATTCATTTCATTATCTACACATGATAGACCATTTAATTGTAGGGTAATCGAAAAATATTCAGTAGTTATACCAGTACTGAACAAAAGCAAAACATAACTTACTTTTTACAGATCTTTAGCATTTTTTGATTGTCACAAAGTTTTTTGTTGATTACTTCATATAAATGAGCAGGAGATTTGTTAAATATTCCAACTCTGTGTACTCGGGCTTCAAAATTCCAGACTAGAAACATATTCTTATGAATGTGATTAGATGAATTTTGAAGTCCTGTCCAGTCAAAGGTGTACCCGGCATGCAATTTCAAATCAAGTTAAGTGGATCCTGCCTGATGTAGGCATCAAATTTTTTACAGTTGAAAAAAAAGGTACATTTTTTAAAAATAAGTTCCAATTTCACAACAAAATACAATTTCACTACTCAATGTATAAAAATCTACACATCAATTTATATTTGTATGATGCTAGGAATTAAAAAATTCAGTTAACGAGAATACAAAAAATTTCAAACCAAACATCTGCTGTTACAAAAAAAGATTTAACTATAGCTTATCTTGTTCACACAATTTCAATCACCTATTTTATTCTAAGAAATTGTTAAAAGGAAGAGAAAACAAATTGAGCGCAACAACAGACATTCCTGCAAATGTTAATTAAAAGAATGTTGATAACTTTGTGATATAATAAATTTTATATGACAACATACATTCATGCCTTTTGCATTGAATAGTTCCACATGATTTATTTATCAAACATAAATAATTTTTTATTTTGCGCAATTCTGAAATTTAAAAAATTACAATTAATTTTACAAAAGGGAATACAAATAACATAAACCTTGAATTAATTGTAAATTTTTGACATTGAACTCAGGATATGGCTTAGGAACCAGAAAGAAAACCAACCAAAACAATTTAGCTGCCTCTCCGATTGAAAAATGTCAACAGCTGATAGAATATTTGAATGCTATGATATAAAATGAACAATTTGCAATTTAGATACTTGAAATACTTGGTGACTAATTGGTGACCAGGATATTAAAAAATTTAAGTCGTCTCCGACTTGACTCTGCATGTATTAACTTGTAGCAAAAGATGCAAAGACTTGACTCTGCATGTATTAACTTGTAGCAAAAGATGCAAACGATTGTTTTATGGCAACCAGGTATAACGGACAATTTATTTAGAACAGGAGAAAAGATAAACTATTTGACAATTTATTTCTAAGAAACACTTCTACTGGCATTTTTTGTACTGCAATAATAGAAAAATTATATTTAACTTTTGTTGGAATATTGAAATTTCACCTAATTCTTCTAATTCAACTAGTTAGCCTTAATTTTATAAAAGTGCTGGAGGCGGGGGAACCAAGCAGTAAGAGCTGAAACATATTAATAACAAAGCAATGTGTTTGGCTTCCCAAATATAAAATGATGGTAATTCTGAATTCATCATTTATATATCATATAAGCTTATAGAAATTTAGCAAACACATCAAATTTCTGTGCTCTTAATATTACATTAAAAAATTTTCCTCTAGTAATACTAGTATAAATGACCAAGTAAGTTGTCAGATTACAGACCCTAAAAGAAACAAAAACTTAATGTATTTTATGGTGGTTGGAGTTGGTGAGCGCAAACTTTCTGTTGTACTCATCAACATAAAAATCAGATACTCGTTGGCAGTTAGCAATGTGCTTGACTGAATCAATAATCAGAAGGATTGGGACAACAATCCAGATTGCATTGAGGAAACAAAAATAAAAGCAAAAATAAAGAGGACTATCAGTGGGACCATGTACAAATCCTTCTTTGTAGGCAGTCCCAAAGTATAGAACGTCCCCATAAAGTTGACACAGGGACAAGATTAACTGCAGGGCATAGCGGTAGTTGTTTCCGGTCATGAAGGCAGCAAATGTCACGAACGCCAGTGGTCCATCGATTACAGCGGTGATAGTTTCCATACACACTACAAATGCGTCAGATCTGTTAATGATAATCAAAATGCATCTTACATAAGTTTTAGGTCTTAACACTTTGATTTACAATTGCAATAAGACTTTTGTTTTAGTATCTTTGAACAATATCTCCTCAATACCAAGCATAGAAAAGGTAAAGAAAAGATCATATAGAGTGAAAGCTTTTAGGGGCCATCCATAATTGATGTCACGCTATTTTGGTCATTTTTTTTTACACAAAATCCACATCTTTTTTTAAAGTGATACATTGTCACAAATTGTGCCCTGCCTCCCCCCCTCCCTCCCATGACAACTGACTTCATTTATGGTAGACCCTTTAGTCAAACTTAACTAGATGTTTTGAAAACTACTTTTGCTAACTTTATTCACAGTTGTGTGACTTTTAACTACTTTTCATACATTTTTTTGACCCACCAATTACTTGTAATTGCTAAACAACTGACTTATAGTAGCAAGAAGGAAATATCACTGAGCAAAGTTCTTTATGTTTTAACCTTTGAAAATTTTAACTGGCTACACTGTGCTATAAAACTATTATCAATGCTATATTTTTTAATTTTCTATATATACAATCTCTGAAGGCCTACAAAAATAAAAATAATATGTTACAGTAAATATACAAACCCAATATATCTGCTGTCACAAAGACTATATTCTTTCCCTGAAATGCAACAAAACAAAAATAATAGTAATAGAGGTAATATTAAAATGATTTATTCATTCATAACAGGCTTTTGACTGATGAAAAGAGATACATTTAACCCATTATATACTGGAGGTATGATTTGAAAAGATTTTTTTCATGATATTCATACAGGCAGCAGGCTACATAGAAATTTTTTTTAAAGATTTTAAAAATCTTACATTGCATACTAAATACACACCAAGTCAGATTGTTAGACTGCCATCTGCTCTATGCAAAATTATTCTTTGATATGTATTGCATAGTAAACAACGGGTATTGCCAATTGCAAACGAAAGATAACCACATATTTCTTTTCAAACCACAGACAAATATTTTTTGAAATGTTCAGTATGGTTAGTTAGATAAGCAAAGCTAGTAAATGTCTCAGTTACATGCCTCCATTATATTTATAATTTTAAATTGTTTTTAAGGGGGTTTTTTTGTTTAACTTAAGAAAAAATTATTTTTTTAAGCCTCAATTTTTTTTTAAAAATGTATATTACCAGTTTTGCTTATATTGAATGTACACTATTTTATGTGGTCAGCTTATAAGTGGGTAATATACTTTTATGAGTTTTCCCAACCAAGACGGGGGCTAGGGAGTCAGCACTGCCAACTTATGAATGGTGATAGTGATAGAGGTGCAGCGACACTTTGGCAAAATTTCAAAACATTTTTTAAATATAAAAATACCACAGCTGTATAGAGCCCAGAGAATGGATTACAAAAAATCTAAGATCAACTTTCTAACTCAAGTGGTTCAAAAGTTACATCAGTGAGAATTCAGCTAATACTATTCCTGTTCCTGCGCAAAGAGAAATCGGAGATTTAGCAGAAAAGATGCGGGAAGAATAGTTTCAGAACCCTGAAGCACTCATTCCCCTAGTGCCCACCCTATCAAATCCAAGGAAAAAGCCCATCGACAATGCAGACTGAAGTGTGTCAGTGAAAATAAGCACCTGGTTGACTATAACTGCATGATTAACAGTATTAACAGTGTGCACAATGTTCAGTGCACAAAACAACCAAGACCAAACTTGGCTGCTATGTGTGCATCGGATGCACAGGAAGACCTCATTTGTGTGTAAAGGAGTGCTCCAGAAAGGAACACACATAAAGAAATTTTTACCAAAGTAAAATATTTTGTAAATAATGTGTTAGACATTTGTGTATATATACATATGCAAAGAAACTGCTTTCTTTAGGTGACATTAACGCTACTATAATGTGTGTAACTCTGTCACTAATTGAAATATTTTCAAACGTAAAATGCATTCTGATCAAAAATGGATTTCTGATGATTTAAGCAGAATAGGATTCCAATTATTGTCTTATTGTTTTATCTTTTAAATATTATTATTCTCAGATCAATGTCTTTTAATTTGATATGAAATAGGCCCAAAGCTATTTTGCTAAAAAGAAGGTATTCAAAATTCATTAATCGAAGTAGCTATAGGCTAGTATAGGGACCCTGGTCTCAGAAGTGAGAGGTTGGAATTAACATATATGCTAGTATAGGGACCCTGGTCTCAGAAGTGAGAGGTTGGAATTAACAAAATGAAGTCTAATGGACCCGGGTCCGAATAGCAGCTATGCCATGCGTGTCCAGGTCCCTTTAGACTAAAATGCTTTTTGGATGTCATATTTTATTTGTGGTAGTTTATTTTAGTTAAACTGAAGAAGTAAGTTTACAAAAATATAGTCCATTCAATTATCTTTCATTTGATACCTAATTTTGTCTTAAAAACCCTACAATAATATTTTTAATGAACCCAAACTCTCACTTCTGATACCCGGGTCTGAATAGTCGCAGCCTTCATTAATTAATAAGACTAAGAGCACCCTAAAATGTTCAATTGGCTGAAAAACGGTCAGTCAAACATGGAAAACCCCCTGGCATGGAAAGAGTTTAAAGTTAACTTTAGCTCTCTAGAAGCTATTGGCTTTGGTAGTTTACTACAAATAGCTCCCTAATGGGTATTGATAGTTTTACTGCTAATACTTAGCCACAGCCTTAGACTTAAGTTTAAGAGTAATGAATGGTACAGTCTGAATGCCTATATTATGACCTAAGTAAGTATGCTTCATGATATCTGATACTTCTATCAGTCTGAGTGCTATGGGCTGCATTTTTCTGATTAGTGCTAGCTGCTAGGCCTACAATACAAATTAAATAATCAGTAACTGTTACTGAATTACTGGAATTAGACTTTAATTAAAGTAAAAATGTCAGTACAGTAAAGTTACTCATACTGTGATCTTTTATTTTTTAACTTACACATTTCCCCAAGAACAGAAGAGTGACCGGCAAGAACAGCATGATATGCTGCGAAATACCCTTCTAATACCAGGTGAATGAATCCACAGAGCATAAACCAAACGAGAACAAGTCTCCTTTTCCAACAGAAAGGTTCTTGACGTCGACCGGATAAAATCCACGCAATTATAACAATTATCCCACTAGATATGCTAAGTATGGTTAAAATTTCTGCTGTGCTCCTAGTATTTTGTATAAAATGTGGCAATTTTAGACTTCTCGGTAAATATGGGTGATTTACAGCTGCCATTGTTTAATGTCGAAAACGTAGTAAAGCTTTACACGAAGCGTATTACAACACAAAGCTGATCATTCGATGGCGTTAAGGTTAATTCCTCGCAGGTATTTTTCCCAATTTAAGTTTTCGGTCATAACATTTCAATTTTTATAAAGCTTATTTTAAAAATATTTTTGCATCAATAAAAAAATGTATGTGAAATAAAGTAGTCGTTCGCTTATTTAATCTTTAAAAAACAATGCATAATTTATTTTCATCACCAATATATTTCAAATTTAAAAAAGGTATTGCCTAACTGGCAAAAATGTTTAAAGCCGGCCGAACTCTTTACTTTTGTTGGGTGAGAATATTTCAATGTTTATAGTGATGCATTATAAAAGACCTGCACAACATACGGCCCGCGGGCCACAAGAAGGCCCGACATAACCCACTTTGCGGCCCGAGAAGTAACGAAATATTCTTTATTATTATTATTATTTCTTAATAGCCTGTTCTATTTTCTTTCGGCACAAGTTTTTCATAAGGTATTATGGTCCGTCTTAAATTTTGCGTTTTGCAGGCCTTTATTCAAATTATGATACTAAAAATGGCACCTTAAATAATGCACACAAAAAAAAAACACATTCCGTCCGTGTTCATTCGATTTTTTTTTTTTAATAGTAATGAATTGTAGAGTTTTTAGCCGAAAAAAACTTTTAACTGTCTAGTCTTTCCATTTCATGTCTATTTTACGTATTTTCTAAAAAATAATTCGTAGTCAATCTTAATCTTAAGATAATGTGGAAACTGAAGTATAAGTATGACGGCGCCTGTGCTATTCATTGCAAGAATCCAAAAGTTGCACATCACATACTACCCAGATCTGGATTGAAGTAGTAGCAAACGTAATATTTGCTAAGTTGTGCTATGGGCACCGTGCCTATAAATATCTACGTACATTTTTGTCGTATCTGTTAATGCAAGCGTTAAACCACTGATATGTGATTTATGCCATCTCTAACACCTTTTCATTTGGTGTCACGAAATTGCGAGAAAAAGAGAAAAGAGGCTGATTTAGTGTGTCTCCGACAACACCCTCCCCCACCCCCACCTTTTTTTTAAAAAAAAAGTACGTCACATTTTGCAGCATTTCAATTTTTTAATCTAATTATAATTAAATCGTAAACACACTTCACAATTTAACTATTAAATTTATAAAAGGGACATCATCTTTCAGAAAGCATCCATCATAATAAATAAAAATCACGTTCCGTTACCACACTCATGTAAGTCAATATAACCACATAATACAACAATCATGTAACTCGCTATAACCACAGACCACAATCATGTATCTCACTATAACCACAGACCACAATCATGTATATCACTATAACCACATAATAACACAATAATGTCACTCATGCATCTCACTATAACCACATAAAAAATTTAATGAGTGACGTCACACAAGAATTTTACCACCCCTACCTCAGTGTCACAAACTGTTACAATTTCTTAGACTCCCTCCACCCCTTCCGGAGCGTGACGTATTTTATATAAATTCTTTTAATTAATGAGTGGTAGACTTAAAAAAGTGAATTTGAAATAAATACATAAAATTAATAACAACATGAATATACTTTTTATATATAAGACCCTTTCTTAACATGTCCTACAGTTCCTTCAATGGTTTAATCCGGCCCTGATTAGGCTATTTGTAATTTGTTTAGGGAAAAATGCAACCGTTTTTTTCCCCCCACCATCATCATTCAGATTCAGTGGTCATTTGGGCATGTGCTCTTCAGCCATGGTGAAGAATTTACACACTTATTATCTTATTATTTTCTTGCTTGGATAAAGGCTATTGGTGTAGCCTGATGTTTTTTGCTTGGTAGTTAAGGCGTAGGTCCTGAAGTGACGTGCCGGGTAGTGGAAGGGGTGTTAACTGGATGTCTACAAGGGGAGTACGTTGGTGCTTTATCTGGTTTTATGCTGTTAAGCTCGGAATCAAGTTGTATGTGTCCAGCTTATTGGGTCTTTGGGGTTCAGGGCTGGGCATATATGTGAAAACGCATCTTCCTGTTGAGCCCATATCCATCACTTTTTTGTGTGTGTTAACTCTGTTAATCTAATTGGAAATGATGAGTTATGTAGGTATGTTTGGCTTTTAGATAGATGCTCCCATTTTTTGCTAGTTTGTCTGCTCTTTGATTTCCTGAGATTTCGTGGTCTCCTGGTATTATTTCTTTCTTTATTGTTCGTCGCTTGCATGTGAAGATGACCTAGACTTGCGTAGTAGTATCGACTTGCAGCTGCGATTTGTTTAAAGTGATAGAGAATTGCGCAATTTTTCAAACTCATCCTTGCCCATTTGATCCAAAAAGGCTAGGCTTTGTCAAAATGGTTGGAAATAGACCAGAAAGCAGTACATGACCAGAAGTGGGCTTTTGTTTCGCGTATGTGTGTGTTTCACTGTGCATGCTCTTTAAGCGTTCGACGGTGCAGGAGTTGTGTCAGTGTCCTACCGTCTACTGGACTCCGTCTCCGGGTTTGATTTTATAGTTTTTCTCATCTTGGATGAGATGCCATCCAAGGTTAACGCGGCACAGCAACCTGGGCTGATGGAATTATGTTTGCGAGACTTTTTTTTACTCAATTTGGAGCGCTCGACACCTTGGTATTTATTCACTGTGAGGTTAGTTTGACTGCAAATGTTTCAATGAAAGTGTTTATTTTAAGAAGTTTTAACATTTTAATGTTGTTGATGCTAAGCTGCCGATAAGTATTGAGCTGAAGTTGGAGAAGGAAACAACATTTCTTTGTTTGCTGTGATAAACTATGAAGAATGCAGGTAGGCGGTGTTAAGATGCTTCAGTAGCACTTGCGTCTGCTTTATAAATGCTGCAGATCGTCCCAGAAGGGCTGCAGAATTCATCATATGATTGGTCTGGTAATTCTATACCCAGGCTAAGTCGTAATAATCACATTTAAATTAAATGTACAAAAATGAGTCAATCAATTTCTAATCATCGGCTTTTGAAGGAGTTGTTATATATTTAAAAAAAAAAAATTAAATTGTAAATTGATGGCGTCATTATGATGGCCATACTCTCAAAGCGAGGATATTTATAGTTAAATAATGAATTTATAAAACTTAAAAATCTGAGTTTTTAATGTCATTGCAATAATTACAAATTGTGGCATCCACAGAATTCACATTAGAGCATTTCAATGAAATAAACTGCAGTATATTGTTCATTTTGCCGGAAAGACAAATAGTTTTCATTTCAGATAAATGTCCTATTTTAATGTTTATGCATACGCTCTCGGGACAACTTACGTTTTGCTGAGACGTCTTTTGATACTCGGTCCAATGATGTGTAGGTTCAGCGTTCAGATAAATATTATGTGAAACACTTTTTTTTTAATGTTTGCAATGGCAACGCTGAATTCTGTTTAATAAGGTTTGTCATTTAAAGGCGGAAATCTCTTAATAGAACATCTGGGCACACAGTTTGGCCCATCTCATTAAACGGCGGGAATATATTAATAATATGTCCTGGTATTCCGTTTGACCAATCTCTCCAAAGCCACTCGGTACATCTACGTTAATGTAAGTCAGCGTAGTGGGTCATGACCTTGACCAGTGGTCGGCTAATCGCCTGACCTGAGTGCGGCTCGGCCAGTCGGCCACAAATCGGGTTTTGACTCCGAAAAAAAAAACCATGGTTCTTAACAAGTTCTTGAAAAGAAATTTGGCTCTCAAAATTTTTTTAATCGTCCTGCTGCTGATTTTTGGTTCTTTTGACTAATGAGTTTTCCGACCACAGTTGATGCCGCCCGCGGCGAAAGGAGAATTTTGTCCCCCGTTCCACACAAAAAAAACCCAACAAACTATGCAGTTGGTCAAAAATGCCACCCAAAAAAGTGGTTCGAGACGGATTGCCCCATCAACACCCCTTTCCTACGTCACTGCTTGTATGAAAAAAATATGGTGAATATGTGTAAGTTGTCTCTTTATTCTTAGTTTTTCCATGGTAAACTATGGGGCACAGACAATGTTGATTGTAAATTCAGACAAGACATAATTTAATTGTTTCATGTGCACACAGAAGATGTTCTGTTGTGGAATTATTTTTTATTAAAACCCTTTAAAAAAATTAACTTCACTTTTGTTCGTGGCTGGCTGACAAAAGCTTCGGACGACTGATTGCCTCACTTCCCGTCAACCGATCGAGGTGAAACTTTGCACATACACTCGTTCAATTCTTTCAAATTTTCAGTCGAAAAAACAACAACGCCCAAAAATCTGTTTTCCTTTTTTTCAAGGGAAAGAGGAAGGAAATGTGATGACACTGATTGCAGGGATTAAAATTCCCGATAACTTCTCTAATTATTTTCGTTTTTTTTTTTTTTGATTTTTGTCTGAAATAGTTGGTGAGATAAATCTGCGTTGCAAAAGCGGGTGGGTCATTAGATTATTAATATAGTTCAGGGGCGTGGAAAAAATGTGCGTTGGGGGGGTGGGGGTGAGCACTAATCGGGATTCTTTTAAAGTGCGTTACTTGAATGTATGTTTTGTGAAATTCTCAGCTCCCACCCCCACCCCAATTGCTTGATATTATATTTTATAAAAGATCTAGACAAAAACGTGTTGTTTTAGGGGTTGTTTCGTTTAATTTTCAAAGTTAATTTGAGATTGTAAAAAATTCTATTTTAGAAACGTTATGTCTCGAAAATTGCTTTATTCATAATAAAAAAATAAATGTAATTATTTTTTTCCCCCCTCTGGTGCACTATTTTGCTCCAAGTGCGCGGGCACATTTCCTGATCAGAGACCATTGGACCACATTTCCCAATTTGTAAAGTTAACGCACTGACTTCGTTACTTTTAGTGCCGCCCATGTGTTTTTGGCGGATCTGAGATCTCCACTCTTTTCCATGAAGGAACTGCCGTTAGGCGAAAATTGGAAAATGCCTCACCCCCCCCCCCCCCCCCCCCCCCCACAGAAAAAAAAAAAAAATCGATGTAAAGAAAATAAAAATTGTCAACCGGGGCGGGCTCCATCCCCCCCCCCCCCCCTTTTTCCTACGCCACTGAGTTACCGTCGCATCACCTTGACCGATCGACCCAATGTCTTCTATTGGTCCACGCAGGCGGGGCTGATATACAAGTCTTCCCGGGTATTCGAGGAGAGGACCCAACAAAGTCGGAGGTGTTCCTGGCAAACAAGGACCCTGTGAGTCTCAAGTGTATGTTTGCGGTAAGTCGTCCATGTGAGCACATGCTTTGTTGTTTTTCCTTTTCGTAACAAGAGACGTATGTTTCAAGGAGTCTCAAACAAACAGACGGCCCTGCAAAAGGGTTTGTGTTACATTTCATAATAAGAGAAAAGAGGCCTTTGAATTATGATCATGCGGTTCATCCGGTGGTTATAGTTTGGGGAGCCTTGGCTGTCAGTGGTCGTCCCTGCTAAATGACAGTTGGTAGTTTTAGCGTTATTGATGTAACCGGATCTCGCATTTATTTTGTGTGTTGTTTTTTTTTTTTTGTATTGGCATAACCGGGTGTCACATTTATTTATAACGACATAACTTTGTTGTCACATTTGTTTGTATTGGCCTAACTTTGTTGTCACAGTTCTTTGTTCAAACTTTCTCTTTTATGCCACTCCTTATTGGCGCGCAATTGTAACGTGAAAATGCGCAGCTTTAATCTCACGTTATTCACTTGTAGGTTCCGATTGTGGGGAAGTGGTCTCGATAGAGGGGAAGTGGTCTCCATAGAGGGGAAGTGGTCTCGATAGAGGGGAAGTGGTCTCCATAGAGGGGAAGTGGTCTCCATAGAGGGGAAGTGGTCTCGATAGAGGGGAAGTGGTCTCGATAGAGGGGAAGTGGTCTCGATAGAGGGGAAGTGGTCTCCATAGAGGGGAAGTGGGCTCGATAGAGGGGGAGTGGTCTCGATCGAGGGGCAGTGGGCTCGATAG
>CAXITT010000098.1:621291-645660 GCA_964033795.1 Lymnaea stagnalis | reverse complement strand
AGTGGTCTCGATAGAGGGGAAGTGGTCTCGATAGAGGGGAAGTGGTCTCGATAGAGGGGAAGTGGTCTCGATAGAGGGGAAGTGGTCTCGATAGAGGGGAAGTGGTCTCGATAGAGGGGAAGTGGTCTCGATAGAGGGGAAGTGGTCTCCATAGAAGTTGGAAGAGCATCAGTAGTCTTTTTGCTTCCGGGAAAAGACGTCACCTTATCAAAACAAAAACAACAGCAAACAAACAAACACACAAATGTCTTTGCTTCTCAACCGGTTTACAAAGGCGCGTTTTATTTTATACGAAGATGAAAAAAACATATCGCCTACTCTGTCCAGCTCGCCGGCCTATAAGTTTTCACCAAACTTCAGCACTTCTCAACGGTTGATGGCAATCTATTGTTTTTAAAGGAATCAACATTTGAAGGGTGTTCGTTGGCCGTGGGGTAATTCCATCTGCGTGAAACGTTCTCGGCTTGGTTCTTGCTTCTTCGGGTCAGGGGTTAAAGTTGAAATTATTTACATTCCTTCAGATAAGTGTAAATTGGATGACTCATCGGAATCGATTTCCCTTAAAATGCTTTTTTAAAAAAAAAAAAAAATAATAATAATAAGTTCGATTCACACGTCAATTTAATTACTGATCCTCTTATTTTCTTCAGTTAAAGAGAACCTTTCAAGCAGAAATCAAAGCGATGTTAGAATACTGGGTTAAGTTCATGAGTTCAAACTATTGAGTAGATAAAACAGAGCTTGTAGCTAGGGTTTTTAAGAGCACTATATTTTTTTTGAGTGCATTTATCGCCCATATGAGGTTAATGGAAAGCTGGTAAAACAATTGAATATTTAACACATGATTTAAAAAATATAATTGATTTTATTTTACTATAGTTAAACCCTCTTTTATTCATCCAAAACAAACAACAGGCAAGGACAATATAAATATACTTCTTCCTCCCTCTTCCATCTTCTTTTAACCTTTTTAAAAACATGTATTCTTCTTTAAAGCTGAAAAGTTCAACAGCCGACTGGACGTGGTCTCGATATTGCGGCGACTTGAAAGGTCTTCAGGACATCAGCTCCGAGGAAGTGATGAACGCCATGCCCGATATAGAATGTGGTTTCATGTGCTTCCTCCACCACAGTAAGGTTGTGTTCGAGTTCACGCCCAACCTCAACGGATGCGTTTACACCTGCTCGGCGCTGGAGACGTCCGGAAATGCTACCGGGGACGTCAAAGCGGATAACGTAACTCTGAGCGAAGATCCCAAACGAAAGACGATAAAAAGTGATACAGGTATGAGGGAGACAAAAAAGGTGGTCGCGGCCGTAATCCGCAAGGTCTGCAAAGTGGCTGGTCAACTTGATGTTATCAGGGATGGACATTAGCGAAACCAAGTTTGGGAAAACCTGAATGAAAAAAAAATAGCACGTAGCCGTAATGTAGTATCTGAGAGGACAGCTAGAGGAATACTACATTACAGCTGTATTTTTTTTTTGGTTGAAAATTTAGTTCTGTTTGTATTGTTGTTTGTTTGCTGTGCTTCTTGGCAATACTTTTTCTTTCCTCTTCAGGTTTTCCCAAACTTTGTTTCACTCATTTCCATTTTTCCAACCTGATTTCCGTCCCTCCCCCTTATTACCATTTTACCAGAGGTGGGGAGGAGAAACGGTGGTATCATTGGCTTACAGCCATTAGCAAACCCCGCAGTAAAGAAAATCGTATTTTCTCTCCCTTGATTACCATGAGGTGATATAATAAAATTTTGACGAGTTTTAAGAAATAATTTTATTTATAAAATGTTCATTCTTGCCACTTAAGACCAAAAACTGATTTGAATTGTGGGAAAAAATATAGAGATTTTAAAAAAGTAAATAATTAATTGAGTTTGAAAAAGCCAAACTACTAAAAAAAAAAAGTTTGTAAATTGTGTTTCTACACTTTATACTATAGTTTAAATTCTTGGTTGGTATTTCGTTACAGCTCAAACGTGTTCCAGCAGTTTGAGGTTACAATATCTGAAAGCTGTGTTGGGGACGCTGTTTAGTGCGTCCGTCGGGCTAATCTGCTTAATTCACTACCTCGCCTTAAGACCAGGTATGGCTGATGGATACGCGGACTGGAGATATGGCGTGTGCCGGGTGGTGAATGGGCAGCTGACTTTAATTATGGAAGGGCAGAAAACAGACTTGTACCAGTGGTGTATGGGAGACATACTTTTACCAGGGCTGGATGGGTAGGAAAAATGTGTGCAGACTGGATGGAAATGGGACTGACATGTACCATGTGCTGATAGGAAACAGACTTAAATTACTGGTGGATAGGAAACTGGCTTGTACCAGGGGTTGATAGAAAAAAAGACTTGTACCCATCCCAGGCCCTAACAATTGCGGGGCCCTATGCGAAAAGGATTGCCCGGGGGCCCAGTCTGGGTAGGGATAAGGATAATAAGTGAAAATTTAGATTTTGTATTAGAAAGTGGGGCCTCTGAACCTGCGGGGCCCACAGCGGCCGCATAGGTTGCAGTGGCCTCAGGCCGGCCCTGCTTGTACCACAGATGAATTAGAAATTCACTGGTACCAGTGCTTTAAAGCCATTAAACAAGCATTAAAGACTATGGCTGAGCCAGGTACTGACCCAGGATACCCGGAAACGCATCATGTTAGCATACCCGCAATACACTCGGACCCGGAGAAGGGAAAGAACCGGGTCCGGTTGTTAACAAAGAGTTAGCTTCTTGTTTTCCACAATGCATTTCACCCAATGGGGCCAAATATAAAATCAGTGCACACTTTTTTCAATAATTTTTATGTACATTTACATTAAATAAATAATAGAAAACTGAACAGCGATCAGTGTGAAACTCCATGTAAGCGTAATGAAACTGAAATGCTTTCAATGCTTCCAATCGGGTGTAATTTTTTTGTGTTAGTAAGATGGAAATCTTTGGTTATGACCATGGCGCTTTCATTTTTGTAAATTACATTATATATGTTATATAAATTTATGTTCTTTGTGTCCCACCCCACAAACATTCTCGCCCCCCCCAACTCACTTACCTAAGGTGTGTGTGTGTACATCAAAACGTTTATGGGGGATTGGCTTATAGTGCATCACTACAGAGTTCTCGGCCCACTGAGCCTCTATTTCTACTTCCCTCCACCCTCCATCAAACTTACGTCATCAAATCTTTTTAATCTACTGTAAAGCTCTTCTCCCCCCCCCACTCCTCTCATCCGTTTCTCAATTTCAAGGTTTAATTCTGGTTGTGAGCCCCCACCCCCCCCCCCAAAAAAAACACAAAAAAACAACAACAACAAAAAACGTGGTAATGTTTTAAAGAGGTCACGGCACTAAAAAAAAGAGAGTTGAGAACCGCTCGGTAAGGATTATATTATTGAAGCTAATAGCGTTTTGCAGCCTTCAACTTTGATGCCTTCGTGATCGCTACTGGTTCTATACTCGAACTGTATACACCCCCCATTGTCTTAAGCACATTGAAGAAAATAAGATGATAACTCGGTTTTCTTTTATAACACCCTGACTCGGACCCACCGGGTATTTTCTCAAAATACCCGGACTCTATTTTCTCTATTTTCTCAAAATACCCGGACTCGGTGTTTCAAAACTGCACCAGGCTCAGCCCTACTAGAGACAGTCATAGCCAATCAGGAATTTACGTTGGACGTTTATAACCAACAAGAAAGATTGCCCCAAAAAACACCAAAAACACCAAAAAAAATTTGTTAAACAGTTTCAGCAGTGAAAAAAGTAAACTAAAAGAAAACAAAGACAAAGTAAACTTTTCACGCGCGCTATTTTCTAACGATTGCATTTCAATCTATTTCAGTACTGAAACGCATAGAAGAGGAGAATTTAAAAGCTAGACTCCGCGCCAAACACGCTCAGGATAAACTGTCCTTCGGTCAGTATCATTCTTCTCTGCTAGCCATTTCTCTATAGAGCAATATATAACTGGATCTCCGTCTCTCTCTCTCTCTCTCTCTCTCTATGACTTATCGATATTGGGACAGCTTTGGCCACATCGTCATGACTACCATAGCAAGAAGTACAATTATTACACCATTTGCGGTTGTTGCTGATTTTTTTTAATTGTTTTTTTTTAGAGCAGCAGGTTTTATGTATCAGGTGCACCGATGCTTTTGCCTCAATAGTCAATAGTTAGTGTACAGCTATAACACTAGAATCTGAGCTTTTTCCTCAATAGTCAATAGTTAGTGTACAGCTATAACACTAGAATCTGATTGAATTTTAATTTAATTAAACAGCTCCTAAAAAAAATTAATAATATCCAGCTATTAAATGGGGTGGGGGTGTAACACTGAAAATTTCCAAAACATGCATACAAGTAAGGCACTTTATAAGAATCCCAGTTGGTGTCCCCCCCCCCCCCCCCCCCCCACCCAAGTTTCGCAACTGAAAAATTGTTCACGCCCTGGAACTATATTAATATTCTTATGTCCCACCCGCTTCTTATTACACCAACTGCTTCTGTCAAACAAAATAGAATATGCACGCAGCAAACCCACTTGCAGTATTTTTTTAAAGAATCTCATTTAGCGCAGTTATCGGGAATTTTACTTTTGCGAAATGAGGGCCATCATATTTTCTTCATCTTCCCCCCTTTTTTAAAAAAAAGAAGGAAAAACTGATTTTCTTGGATGTTGGTGTCGGGGTGAACATTAGAATGGGTTGTCACCGGCAACGCGTCTATGTGCCAGGTTTCAGCTCGATAGTTTGACGGGAAGTGGGCCGACGATAGCCGTCCGAAGATTTTGCCAGGCAGCCACGGACAAAAGCATAAGGATTTATTTTTTTTTTAAAGTTGTTGTTGGACAAATTAATATCGCCCGGTGGTGTAGTGTATGAGGGCTTTTCCGATTTTAACATTTTGAAAAAAAAATGCATTTCAATATGTCTGAAAGAATTCGTTTCTACCACGGTATTCAAACGCGGATTTGAAGAGACTTTGCTACATGTAATATTTAATTACCTTTCCATTTACTTCTTTTGAAAAGTATACATTTTAAAAAAAAAACTTTCTAGATATTAATTATCGTTGCAATGTAAATACGGTCAGGGGATTTGGGGGTGTTTTTTTTTTTAAATTCGTTCTTTGTTATCATTCCATTTTTCATTTTACACGTTAATAAATATATTTTTTTAGGAGATCCTCACTGCTCGGATCTTGAACAACGGTACAAGCGATTTGATCAACATCTGAAGGAGGACATGTCATGTGATTCAATGTTTGACGCCAGCGAAACCGCAGAGGGGGTGGACAGCCCCATCTATGGGCGATTAAGAATTCCAAAGAAAACAAATGATGAAAGTGACGATTCAGTGGACATTGTCCAATGGTTTAATTAGACGTCCGCAGATTTACCAGCCAGCCAGTCACCAACACAAATGAACTTAATATATATGATTATTTTAAAATTAAAAAAAACCCGCCATGTAATAATAATGTGTCAAAATAAGCCATATAAATCAGAAAAAAATTGCAAAAGGGCAATGTAAGAAAGCGCACCATCTTGTTACTGAAGCCATTTTAAATTCAGTAATACCATGGCCCCGTGCGGCGAATTCGTCACTCGTGTTGTTTTGACTATCCGCACGCCTTGAAACAAATGAAATTTTGTGTCATCAGAGATTTCAAAATGATACAGCCGTGGAATATCCAATCCCGTCAACGATTTCGTCAGTTTTGTATACATAGTCCGGTCGTTATTAATATGAAAAGTCTTCAAAAAAAAATATATAAAAAAATAAAGTCCCCCAAAAATCGTTGCATATCTCTACGGGAACAGACAACCAAAACAAAAATATTTATTTTTTTTTAAATAAAGAGAGAAATATTTAAAAAGATTTTTTTGTATTTTACATATTTTTATATTAAAATATTAAAATTTATACAAAATAAAAATTGTATGTAACATTTTTTAAAACCTGCGCCAACAACAAACGTTTTCTTTGGAAATAAAATAACTGCTTTCCCAGAAATACTCTTGCTCTTCGATTCATGTATGGTCGGCCTTGAAGGGAAGGGGCCTACAACACCCACGAGAGCCCCGTCGTCTCTACAGGGAGAAGAAGAGGACATCGTGTACCCGGTGAGACCGGGACGAGCGCCCTAGGGTCACAAGTTCCAACTGATCCAAAAAAAAAATCTGGTTAATCACAATGACTTTTTACGGAGCCCCCGGGAAAAAAATGTACGGTTCAGATAATCAGTCCATTGTCACTATCCTTTGATGGCATGACTATCACTACTTATCAGTTCCTTGTGACTCCTTTTTGATAGCATGATGATCGCTACTACTACTACGAATCAGTCACATCGTAACTTCACTTTGATATCATGATTATCACTACTATTCAATACATTGTAAAATCACTTTGATAGCATGATTATTATTACTTATCAGTTCCTTATAACACCTCTTTGATAGCATGATGATCGCTGCTACTACTACTAATCAGTACGTTGTAAAATCAATTTGATAGCATGATTATCACTACTAATCAGTACATTGTGACTTCACTTTGATAGCATGATTACCACTACTAATGAGGGTGATGGGTGGGCCAGCGGTCAAAACTGATTCAAAAGCTGGTGGTCTTTGGTTCAATCCCCTTCAAAATCTTAATTCAAACCAGGAGCCAGAATGATCAATAGATTGATCGTGGGCACTCAATATATATATATTTATGAATATACTATCAGTACATTGTAACTTCACTTTGATTGCATGATTATCATTACCAATCAGTACATTTTAAATCATGATCTTTGACTTCATTACTGTAACTGGGCATCACGTCATTATCAGCATTGGGGCATGTTGTAGCCTTGAACGATCTCCTGGGCGTGTGCGCTCTTCACTGTAACAATCCACAAATGTACTTTCATTGATGGCGGTGTGTGCATCAGAATCACTGATGTCGTGGTTGCTGTTTTTATTGGTGGCGTTGTCAACATTGTCTGAAGCGTTCGATTTCTGCTGGACACCGATCGCGCAATCGGCCGGGTTGTCGTAGTCGATTTTGAACGTCAGCCCAGCCGACCGAGACTCGCGGTGATGAACCCCGTTGCTGTGGATCTTCGTCTGTTCAGCGTCGCCGTCGCAGCGTCTCGGTGATGGCGGCTGAGACGCATCACACCTGTCCTCTTCCTCGATGGTTGCTAAGCTGATGCTCAACATCGACAAGGAGCTCCGGGAACTCCTGTTTCGATACCTGCGGAAACGGTAAATGAATCCGATGTATATAGATTTAGAAGTGAGAGGGTTGTGATTGTATGTACAGAGCGGTCATGTGACTTTTTGCCCCGTTTGTCGTTGCACGGAAACCGAAAATGCCGCTCATTTTATTTATACTTTGGAAATTCATAGGGGAAAATATTATACGAGAGAGCTTCCCCCCTCCTCCCCCACCCCCCCCACTTTTAACACATATAAAACTTTCGATTGGCATGATTGACCGCTGTGATAGCTCACGCCTAAAAAAATGTTTTTAAATTTTAAAGAGATCAAAATATTTAGATGTTCCAAGCAAGTGAACATTAGTTCTTAATATTAGCTTCGCACATCACAATTTTTGCACAACCGCAAGGGGTTGCGGGGCCCCCCACACCACGGCTCTGTGTATGTGTGAAACTTTTTATAATTATAATATGAGCATCTATTTCGACTGATATGTTTCAAGAACATAAGCGGGTAAACGGGATTGTAAAGATAAATTACATGAGTTAACAAGACATATTTGAAGTGAAAGGGGACGTCATGTAATCCTGAAACTCCAAGATACTTGATACAAGAAACGAGCTAAGTGCGTTAATTTAAAGAATAAATGAATGAAAGAAACGAGAAAGAAGGTAAAGAAGGGGGAAAAAAAGGATGAACATTTAAAGATGAAAAGAATGTTAAAAGAAAAAGGAAGCTTTTATTTTAATTCTCGATGGAAAAGACATTTATACATAGCTACGGGACACTGTCTAATGTTGGCTGTTTCCAGTGATCCTTTCTATGCTGGCTGTGTCCATGGATACTTTCTATGTTGGCTGTGTCCATGGATACTCTCTATGTAGGCTGTTTCCAGCGATACTTTCTATGCTGGCTGTGTCCATGGATACTTTCTATGTTGGCTGTTTCCAGTGTTACTTTCTATGCTGACTGTGTTCGGGGATACTTGCTGTGCCCGCTCTCTCCCGAAAGGCCAATAGAAGCCCTTTATTATTATTACTTAGAGTTTATTTAAAATATTTGAACTTTTTTTTTCTTTTTTTTAAAGCCAGTAAATACAATTATTTTATACAAGAGTTTACCATTACCTGTTGGGTAGACACCCGCTACATGGTAGAGTGAGACGCACTTGATGCCCCCCTGGCCCACACTGGTGGTACAGGCCATAAGCCGCCGACTGAACCATGTACTGAGAGGGCCTCATCAAGATCTCCTCATACGTGGGTGGAAGAGACGGAGTGTAGTACACCGAGCCTCGATCTGAGAAAAAAAAGTTGTGTGTGATTACGATCATTTTACAGATCTCTTTTTTTTTTTTTATCTTCGTCTGACACTAAAGAAGTGTTTTACCGGACGTAAAAAAGGGGGGGGGGGCGTTGGTCTCATAGGGAAAGTTGGGGGGGGGGTCAAATTGAAATTTATATGGGGCATTTAGGCTCTGATAACAAAAATGTTTTGACAACGTTGAACATGACTTGTTGTTGCTGTTGTTTTTTTTTTTGTTCTTTTTAAAGTTAGCCACAAACGTGTTATTATTATTCACGTAATGGGACACAATCATATTTGACGTACTTCAAGTTGAGTCTTGTGACGTGGAATTTTAAGGCCTAAACGGGCCGCAACTTTGAAATTCAAAATTAGACAACAGCAACGCTATTGTTATAGAGCTCTTCAGCTTTTTTTTTTTTTTAAATATATATTTTTTTGGGGGGAGGGGGTGGGGAGCATTCTCCTGATCCGGAACTGTCATTATAGCATATCTCGACAGGACACCATGACAGTGCTATGACCAACATACCTGTTTGATTGGACACCCTTATGGTGTTATAACCCGGGGGGTCGTCGGTGACCTTCTTCTTTAAGCACCCAAACGTCCTCAGCGCCCTCCGTCGCCTGTTCCTGTTTGAGCACGTGCGGGCGAACCAGACGATGACCAGTAGCGCCACCCAGGCGCCCACGGCAATGCCCACCCATGTCCCCTCTTGGGCTCCATCAGAACTGGTAAATACAGATTAAGTTACACATGCACGTTTACACTTGTGTCCGGAAAAAAAGGCGACCATTTTTATAAAAAATCAAAGCTAATGGTAATTTTTTATTTTTTTTATTTTCTAAAATGATGTTAAATTTTATTTAACTATAGGGCGTGTTAGAAGTGTTACAAGTTTAGCTACAGCACATGTTTCAAGACGCGATGTCCATTGACCAACCATTATCAAAAAGATTCCCTTTTTTTTTCTTCCCCACGAACACAGTACATGATAACTCATAAGGCATGACATGCATTTAGTCGGGTCGGTAACTGTCAGTGTCGACCCATGAGCACCAGGAAACAAGCGGTATTTACCTTCGTTTCAATAACAGATCCATTTGTTTAGCCGTGTAAGTGACAAGGACGTGCATTGAGCAGGATGTTTTCAAGTTGTTAGCATACACAAAAATAAATGTAGACAGTAAAATAATAACCATTTTCAACATCAATGTATACACGTGCTTGCACAATTTGCTCCAATTAAAAGCAACCATTATTTTGAATATCATTGCAAACCTTTTCTCGCAAAATTTACTCCATTAAAGCAATAATTGTTTTGAATATCATTGTATACCTTTACTCGCAAAATGTGCTCCATCAAAGCAACACATTTGTTGAAACATAGCAATAATATGCATCACTCATCCAAGCTACTGTGGTGCAGTGGCCAAACACAAATCTTCCGGTATTAAATACTGACATTGCTTTTAAAGACCCGTGTCTTCTGAAATGTTTGCAAATTTCTTTAAAATTATAGGAACCAAATTTTGAAAGCTTTAGATGAGTTAATTCAACACTCGTTTATTTATAGTTTTTCCCCACTGAAGTTTGTTTATTTTTTCCCCCCATGATCCATATTTTGTGCCGTAACGCGTATATGTTTCTGAGATACATCCTTACATCTCCACAAGACAACTACGTTCTTCCATTGACAGTAGAACCCTCTCAATCCCAAGAACTAAAACTAAGACCATCGGTGAACGCTCCTTCTGCTTCCATGGGCCCACGTTCTGGAACCAGCTCCCCTTCCATATACGTCATAGTGAAACCTCGTCCATTTTCAAAAAGTCCCTTAAAACTCATCTGTTTAGGTCCGCCTATGACCTGTGATGCACCCTCCTTGCCCTACCTAATTTTCTGTTTCGGTTTAATCCTGAAGTGTCAAAGTGTCCTCTTTTTATAGCCATTTTCATTGTTTCTATAGAATAGTAGTTACTATCCTAGTGTCTCATTTGTATTTACTTAGTTTACATGTTTTAATAACTGTAAAGCGCTTAGAGCTTTATGATAAGCGCTATATAAAAATGCCTAAATAAATAAATAAATATGTGTGGGGGAATAAAAACACAATAACACATTTGATTGATACCTACTTGTTACTTGTTTCTTTACAATTCGTTGAACCTGGAAGGAAGCCAAAAAAAAAAATGTGTAAATTTTTTTTTGTAAATAGAGACTACACGTTGTTATGTGAAAGGATTGTATTTGATAAATATAGCTCAAAGGGAATAAAGGGGTGCGTGTGTAGGTTCTCTGTCTCAATCCTTTTTTCCATTTTGCAGCGGTTCTCAGCCTGTGGCTCGCGACCGCTTTGGTGGTCGAACGACCCTTACACAGGGCTCGCCTAAGACCAGCGGAAAACAAATATTTTTGAGGTAGCAAGGAAAACTAATATTATGGTGTTGTTTTGTTGTTGTTGTTGTTTTTTTTGGGGGGGAGGGGGGGTCTGACCACAACATGGGGAACCCTCTTAAATGGTTTAGGCATTAGGAAGGTTGAGAGCCACTGAGATTTTTTTCTCGTCCTTCGTTTTAAATCGGTAGCCGGTCAAAGTTATGAGATCGGAGAGTTGTGGGATAAAACATTTATGGGCTTCTGGCTCATGGCTTCACACGTCAAGGAATATGTAAGGGACCCCCCGGGTGCCAACTGTCACTGCCATGTGTCAGTGGCAACACAGTCTTAGCTGGATTTATGTTTTCCCCCTTCCAAGTACGACTGCACAAAAATGGTCTGAATAATACATTGATCGGGGAGTCTCTTCTAACAAAAAAAAACAAGGGCAAGGAGCATTTCAACAATGGCGTACCGCACATACTACATGCGATGGTAAGCCAACAGCCCCCCCCCCCCCAATATATCTTTAGCAAACGAAGGGCAAAATTTCAAAGTATAGACCACCAATTTTAGCCAACCATTTTCAGAATTTTGTTCGTTTAAATAATTGGAGATACAATGAATTTAAAGTATAGACCACCAATTTTAGCAAACCTTTTGTTTAGATTTTTTTTCCCGTTAAATTCATTTACATGGCTAACCTATTTCATTTGATAGCCAGTTACTTAAACGAAAAAAGAAATTATAATAAAAGGTTTGCTTAAAATTGGTGGTTTATACTTTAAATTCATTTGATATCCAGTTATTTAAAAGTATAGACCACCAATTTTAGCAAACACCCTTTTTTTTTTTTGAATTTCTTTTTTCGTTTAAGTAACTGGATATTAAAAGAAATATGTTTGCAGAGTAAACATTCTTTTATATTTTTTTAAAACCTAGAAGGATAAATCGAGCGGCAGTATTGTCAAGAAATATTTCATTAGATAAAGCATTTGATTTGATCAATATTTCTTATCCTTGTCTAAAGATTACAAATAACTTTTTATTCTGACATTGAACTCGGGACACTTCGTCATGGCTACAAAATAGTTTGTACATAATCCTGACTCGGGTTTCTTTTAATGAATTCATATAGCATATATTTCAATAACACAAGGCATTTTGTGTTGCAACATTTTACAGAAACTATTTCCAACTGAGAGAACCTTGGACAGTTAAATACACGCAGCAGCCAATCAATTTGACAGCCACATAATGGTGCCCTACTCTTTTCATATTGAATGCCAATAGCCGTCTAGTCAGGCCTTTAATTACTTAATAGGCCCCGCCCTTCGGCGGTATTTAATTTTAACAGTAGCGTTTTCTGATTTATACGCATTATGACGAATTTTACTTTTCATTCGCCACATTTGTGGATATTTGTGAAATCGCCCAACCCTCATCTGGGAACGATTATTCAATCACGATACTTTTCACAAACGTTCAGACGTCAAGTAAACTAACACTCGACACAGTGCTCTCATGTAACGAGTAAAACTATGTCTTACGCACCGCGCACAGGAGAGACGTTCAGTTTTGCACCGATTAAAACTTATATAGAACGTTCGTGGCGGACCTTGCCGCAGCGCATATACATGGATGTTTTAGTGTGTTTAGCTCATATAAGGAAAAACACGAGCGTGGATCACCGGATCCAGATATGTCCCAAGACTCGCAAATGCGTTTATTCCACCCTTCACAATCTCAGGAAAGAAGCATAAAAAAACAACATTTCAACTACCGCCATCTCACCACTTGCAACAAACTACATCCAATTAGTGAAATAAAGGTTACATGGTTACATTTTTTAAAAAAAGCTTTAGCCCGCATGGAGTTGTTTCAATATATACTTTTTTTTTTTTAAATCTACGAATTAGCTTTTATCAAAAATAAAATCCATAACCATGCACGCCGACTTACCTGTCCCAGCACAAGCAGACATTCCACTTATGAGATTAGTGCAAGATGATCCAAGGTATATCATCAGAAGTAAATCCCACCGTAGCCTGTAATTAGAATTGGCTTCCTACCAGCCATTGAACACCCTGCCTCCTACCAGTCATTGGACACACTCTGCCTCCTACCAGTCATTGGACACACTCTGCCGCCTACCAGTTGAAGGACCCGCGTTGTTAATGGGTTAATTCTAAAGGGTTGGCACGTCCAGGAAGCGAAGTACGGAACCCATCCGAATGAAAGTTCAACAGGAGGAATGAAAAATCGTTTCTCAGAACTTCATTCTACAAAAGAAACATTGGTGACTGTATAAATATATATATATAGGTTATATAAATTGATAGTCAACAATTTGGTCGTTAGCACCTTATTTTAAAAACAATTTTTTTTTTATGCTGCAATGACATTGATGCTAATCGTATTTTCAATGTGTCGCTTTTGAAATAAAATTGAAACCAACTTGGAAATATGAAATCAATTTTAAATTCCACTTCTGTAAATAATGTCTGAAATCACTCTGACATACACACAACAGTCTCAAGCTTTGAGACACCAAGCTATATAATCCTTTACGAAACGGATTAGCTCTGCTGCCTGAACTAAGAGGTAAATGGCCTGTCATTTGCATTTCCCGATTTTTATGCCTGTGTCATGTTTCCAGATTGTTCACTAGGAAGAGGCAGTGCCGTAGCATGACTTATGTAGACCCTCCCCCCCCCCCTTTTTTTGACTCCTTTTCGGTTGTGTGTCCCTGCATTCGAAGTTGATAGTTAAAAAAATGTTCACCTTCACAACATTGGGCCCCTTAAATAGACTAGGCCTACTGACTTGATCCGTAGGTTTTGTGGGGCCTAACCGACAGCTCTGCCTGCAAGGGTTGCAGGGCCCAAGCGACGGTTCTCACCGCAAGGGTTGCAGGGCCCAAGCGACGGTTCTCACCGCAAGGGTTGCAGGGCCCAAGCGACGGTTCTCACCGCAAGGGTTGCAGGGCCCAAGCGACGGTTCTCACCGCAAGGGTTGCAGGGCCCAAGCGACGGTTCTCACCGCAAGGGTTGCAGGGCCCAAGCGACGGTTCTCACCGCAAGGGTTGCAGGGCCCAAGCGACGGTTCTCACCGCAAGGGTTGCAGGGCCCAAGCGACGGTTCTCGCAAGGTTTCAGAGCCCACATGACGGCTCCGAGAAAAGTGTGCGTGTTTGTGTGTGTCTGTGTATGTGTGATGGGATGGGGGGGGAGGGAAACCTCGTAGTTTTGCTGTCAACATTCCTATTTTCATGAGTATTGATATTTACCTGTCATTTTGGGTTTTGCTACTTCAAAGATCTTATAATGCCAACTTAATTCTTAACAATAAAAGTTCACGTTTTTTTGTCGCGAAACCACAAATTCTTTCTCCGCGTGCATGCCACAGGGGTTGCCAATCGGGTTGAACACACCAGTCATGCGTCCTTTATCGTGCCCTGTTGCCAGACTCTTACCCTGTTCACTGTCCGGCCCCCATTCTGCACACACTGACGCCTGATCCCAAAAGTCGCGGGCCTGTTTGTTCTCTGATAAAACGTGATTTAAACTCCCGTCATGCGACAGTTATTGGGTAACGTCAGAAATAAATCACGGCAGACATCAGCTGTTAATGGAACTGTTGTGTCGCCGTTGTGTGGACCGTGACGCAGGCGCGAAAGCAAGGTCACGTGAACTGTCAAACATATTTTTAACCTTGGAACTATTTCATTTTCTGATACCTGCTACACAGTATTATAGATGAGTTGTGATTTCTTTGGAAAGCTGTCACAATTTAATTTGTGCTGGTCTTACCCCCCCCCCCCAATCTAATTTTCAAACAAAATTCTTACCAATTTTGCAAGACGATAGCCTCGATTACTAAATTATACCCATGCACACGTTTCTAATGCATGTCTGTATCTCCGATATTCAGCTTTTTTTTTTTTTTTTTTTTTTCTGTTATTTTGTTTTTTTTTTTTTTTTTTTTAATGATAAAGAGATTAATGCGCGGTACTTGCAAGATGCGTGTAAGTTGCTAGGATAGCACGGTGTAAAGAGAATTGTTTATTTGAAAAAGTTCTTTTCGGAGGTCGTCCTGGGTGACATTTGGTCAAGGTATGCCCCTGAGTTTGTTTATTTGCAAGCGCAAAACACTTTTTAACTGCTCATCTGGGCTGGGTGTCTCCGAGGCGCATCGAACTTACAACGTATCCAACATTTGGACGCAACAACGGTAGAAACGATAGTGATGAAGATAATATAAATCTAAGAGCTTTAATGTGCAATGACTGTTGTGTGAACTTGTTATTCTACCGATGCATCGAGGACCTCATCACGTGACCCCAACTAACGCCAGTCGCGTACAGTTTGTGTACACCAATCATTAACCTGTCCAGCTGTGTCCGGGACGGTTGCGACCATGTCGATTCTGAGTCCGGCTTGTGTCCAATTCACGGCTTCTGACATCCAAACGGACTGACAAATGACAGTACAAAACGTACAAACTTAGTGGGAAAACACACACAGAAAAAAACATTCCGGAGTCGACATACCGGTAATGAACAAGACGATGACGTGGTTAGAAAATTTTGGAGACTCTGAGTACAGGATCTGACAATTTAGAAAATTAAAAAATGTCTGTGAATGTAAAAAAAAATTATCAGTTGGCTATTAATTAACTTGAACAATACATTGCTTTGGCCAGTAGAAGATAAGCACGGACGTCATTTTGGGTAGGGCATGGGGCATATGCCCCCCCCAACTTGAATTTCTATATTTTCCTTTAAATTGCTATGCTCTTTGCGCCTCCGCTAAAAAAAACAACTCAACAAGCCGGCAAAAAATTGGTTTGGCAACCTCCCCCCCCCCAACCCCTCCTTGAAAAATAACTGAAATGACGTTGCTGAAGTTAAGCTTCGGCTCGTTGACGTACAGTGATCATTAACGATGTGTGCTGCGAGCTACAATGACGTGTGCCGCCAACAACAACGACGTGTGCCGCCAACAACAACGACGAGTGCCGCCAACAGCAACGACGTGTGCCACCAACAACAACGACATGTGCCGCCAGCAACAATGACGTGTGCCGCGAACAACAAAGACGAGTGCCGCGAACCACAACGACGTGTGCTGCTTGTCGGGAAAAGCACCACATTTCGGGCTCACTTGGCAAAACAACAGCACACAGCTTCTTGCGTAGCGCCGGAGTCGATGGAATTTTGTGAACTGTTCGGCTCATCCTTGTTTAATATTGAAATGAAACCACACCGGGAAGGTGTCGCGTTAACGAGAAAATATATCTTTTTGTTGTTGTATCAATTGAGACGAAAAGAAGGGATATTTATTTATTTATTATTTATTGATTTATTTATTTAGGCATTTTCGTATAGCGCTTACCTTACAGCTCTAAGCGAAAAAAAAAAGAAAAAAAAAAAGAAAAAAAATATATGTATGGGATATATGTCCATTGGAATATATGCCCATTTATTTAAGCATTTTCGTATAGCGCTTAACTTACAGCTCTAAGCGAAAAAAAAAGAAAAAAAAAAAGAAAAAAAATATATGTATGGGATATATGTCCATTGGAATATATGCCCATTGGAATATATGCCCATTGGAATATATGCCCATTGGAATATATGCCCATTGGCATATATGTCCATTTTTCTATGATCGTTGTTGTTCTCCACACGGTTGCAGTGTTATTTTTTAACATACTCTTCAAGGAGGAAGTTGTGGCATCAGGTTCGGCCAGATTTTTCTCTATTCGGATTCAACTAGATTAAATTAAGATGAAAGATGCAATTGTTCATACCGTGAAGCTGCTGAGGCTAAAAAAAATTATTTTTTTCCATTCAGACTTGATCTCCGGAAAAACTCCGCAAATAAAGAACATAAACAAAGTTTGAATTTAATAGTCGTATCCAAACAGAGGCGTAGCGAGGGTGTGGCGCCCGGAGACAAGATTCGCGCCCGGGGACAAGATCCATTTTAAAGCGCCCCTTTTTCTTTTTTTCAACCCTCAAACCCATTATTTTCATCAATAAAATAATTTCAAAGCATATTTTGGCGCCCCTCATTAGCTGGCGCCCGGGGACATCTGTCCCCCCCTGCCACCCCCGCGCTACGCCTCTGTATCTCATCAAAGTTGATGAGACATAGGATGTTGCTAGGCAAGTGATGTTGATAGGCATGATGTTGCTAGACCTATGATGTTGATAAGACCTATGATGTTGATGGACGTATGATACTGATAGACATGTGATATTAATACACATAATATATTAAATGGCATATTTGTTTGAAAGGAAACACATTAAGCAAAATGTCTCTTAAGTTATTTTTCTAGCTCATAACAAGAAGACAACCCTTACGCGACTTCATCTTTTCAGAGTCGAATTCATGTACCTGATGTTGGAGTCGTCAAGAGATTTCGAATCCCCAACGCATTCGCTTACATTTGTATAGCTGCGCCGTTTTCGGTTTACATTACCAAGAGAACTTTTAAATATTTATCTTTTATATTAAAGACTTCCAGTCAGCTCATTGTGACCTATTTTATTTGTGAACGACTTAAAAGTAACACTTAAATTAACACAAATTTTAAAAAAAAAATATTAAAAAAAACTTAAAAACAAATTTTTCCGTTTAAATCCTTTTCCATGCATTTGTTAAAAATCCTTCATATTAACTTCACTTTTGTTCGTGGCTGGCTGACAAGATCTTCGGACGGCTAATTGGCCCACTCCCCCCTCAACCTACCCAGCTTAAACTTGGCACATAGACTCGTAGCCCATGACAACGCATTCTTCTATCAAAATCAGTTGTTTTTTTCCTGATTATCTAGGGGAAGATGAAGGAAATATGATGGTGTTAAATTCACGAACAGAATTCCCGATAACTGCGCTATTTGAGATATGTGATAAAATGTACGAACGTACAAAAGTTTATGGTACAAAGTATGAGCGTACAGAATGTTGTGGTGCAATGTTTGAATGTACAAAAGGTTGCGGTAAAATGTATGAACGTACAAAAGGTTGCGGTACAATGTATGAATGTACAAAAGGTTGCGGTACAATGTATGAATGTACAAAAGGTTGCGGTACAATGTATGAATGTACAAAAGGTTGCGGTACAATGTATGAATGTACAAAAGGATACATTAGTGACTGTCATACAGATTTGGAAATATACCGACCAACAAGAGTGGGTGTATGTGGGGGAGGGGAGGTGAGAGAGGAGTTGCGTGATTCCAATCGGTGAGATTTCAAGCAGCAGACGCAATTAATCAAAGATTTCAGAAACTCACGTGAATAACTGAACAACACCACAGGTAGGAATGGTGGGCGGAGATGACCGTGACCTGAGACAGGTAGGAAGTGCTTAGTAGGAGACACGTAAATATTCTGTTTTCTATACTTAATCAACGGGTCAACCTCTTATGTTGTTTCTTAAAAGGAAACTCAGTTCAACAATCGAGTGTAGAACAATATTCTAGCGGCAAATGATTACTTAGAGATACAGCGCTTCTAGACATAATGGTGAAGATAATCAGTGAATTTTTTTTTATTGTGCTGATTTCAATTTTTTTTTTACTAACAAACTGCAATTAATGTGGAAAAAGGGGGGGGGGACGTAGGCTTGTTACGTCATGTCTTATATAACATCAAAATAAACACCCACAACAAAAAAACGAAACAAAAATCATGAAAAATGTTTCATTACGTGCTGTCGGACTGTGTGTGGTATCTGTGCTGTCGAACTGTGTGTGGTATCTGTGCTGTCGGACTGTGTGTGGTATCTGTGCTGTCGGACTGTGTGTGGTATCTGTGCTGTTGGACTGTGTGTGGTATCTGTGCTGTCGGACTGTGTGTGGTATCTGTGCTGTCGGACTGTGTGTGGTATCTGTGCTGTCGGACTGTGTGTGGTATCTGTGCTGTCGGACTGTGAGTGGTATCCTGTAGCAGTCATCGCAATGTCGAAACAACCGATCAAAGATTAAGAATATATGAATTGGCTACTGAACTTGTTCAAGGAAGTGCCGGTAATCCGAAATGATAACGAAGACTGGGTTGTGTCGGGTTTAGGCGCTCCCAATTCAGCTTTGTACATGTCACGATTTGCTAGAAACATGGACTGTAAGGTGTAACGACTGTGCAGTCATGGGGCAATTTTATATCCAAAACAAATAACCGAGAGTGAACAAATGTATGCGCCTCTGACTCCAACGGGCTCAGTCGAACTGATTTTTTTTTTTTTAATCTTATTACTGATTTAACCACAGAAGAGATACTTTTTTAAAATAAATAATATCAGCTTACAAAATAATTTTGGGGAGAGCGCCTCTTGGATTGTTCAAACATAATCTATTTTTTTTCTTTGTTAAAAGCCGCATCTAAAAGTGCTTGGATTGGCGACCACTTAGACCGGCGGTTCTCAACCTGTGGGTCACAAACCCTTTTTTAAGGGTCGCACGACCCTTTCACAGGGGTCGCCTAAGACCATCTCAAACCATATTTATTCTACAGTTATAAAGTATCGACGAAAATAGTTTTGTGGGGGGGGGTCGCAACAAAATGAGGAACTGTGTTAAAGGGTCGCGGCATTAGAAAAGCTGAGAACCACTGGCTTAGGCAGATGATAGCAATTTTCCGTAATTACAAACCTTCATTAGCGTGTAAAATACCTTCACACACCTAAACATTAAAATACCTTCACACACCTAAACATTAAAATATCTTCACACACCTAAACATTAAAATACCTTCACACACCTAAACATTAAAATACCTTCACACACCTAAACATTAAAATACCTTCACACACCTAAACATTAAAATACCTTCACTCACCTAAACATTAAAATACATTCACTCACCTAAACATTAAAATACCTTCACTCACCTAAACATTAAAATACCTTCACACACCTAAACATTAAAATACTTTCACTCACCTAGATATTAAAATACCTTCACTCACCTAAACATTAAAATACCTTCACACACCTAAACATTAAAATACCTTCACACACCTAAACATTAAAATACCTTCACTCACCTAAACATTAAAATACCTTCACACACCTAAACATTAAAATAAATTCACTCATAAAGATTTTTAAAATACATTCACTCATATAGTTTTTATAATACATTCACTCATATAGATTTTAAAATACATTCACCCATAAAGATTTTAAAATACATTCACCCATATAGATTTTAAAATACATTCACTCATATATATTTTAAAATACATTCACTCATAAAGATTTTAAAATACATTCACTCATATAGATTTTCAAATACATTCACTCATATAGATTTTAAAATACATTCACTCATATAGATTTTAAAATACATTCACTCATATAGATTTTAAAATACATTCACTCAAGATTTTAAAATACATTCACTCATATAGATTTTCAAATACATTCACTCATATAGATTTTAAAATACATTCACTCATATAGATTTTAAAATACATTCACTCATATAGATTTTAAAATACATTCACTCACCTAAATATCAATATACCTCCACACACCTGCATAATTGGCATCTGGGGTTCGAACCATTGGCTTCTTGTCATACACCAGCCCAATCCAACCTGACTGCCGGACACTTACATTAGATTTTGCTGGCTATGCCAATCGGTGTAAAATCATACCAGCCCAATCCAACCTGAGTGCCGGACACTTACATTAGATTTTGCTGGCTATGCCAATCGGTGTGAAATCATGCTGACACGCTCCGAGAGAGTGCGGTTATCAAATTCAGTATACGGTGGCCTAAAGCCGTGTGCTCATGATGCGGCTTGACAACCGTCTCACCCGCTCGATCTTAGCACACAAACAGCATAGAGACCGACGCGCACACAACACGGTTGAATACAATATACGCTTCTGTAAACATTAATTTTTTTTTAAACCTTTTAACATCTGTCAATATTGTACTCGGGAGCAAAAAAAAGAAATCTCTCTCTCTCTCTCTCTCGCACTATGGGCAGAGGCGACTCTCTATGTGGACAGAGGTGGCTATCTGTGTGGAGAGAGGTGGCTCTCTGTGTGGGCAGAGGTGGCTCTCTGTGTGGACAGAGGTGGCTCTGTATGTGGTAAGAGGCGGCTCATTTTAAAAAAATTAATCTATAATGAAACCCTGCTCCCTCCAAAAGTTACTCAGCAGATATCAAAGGCGTATCGCTTATAATAACGGGGCCTCGCACAAACAGATTGTCCTACACCTGCCTCAAACTATGACCCGCGGGCCAGATTACGGCCCTACAAGGGGTCCTTAATTTAGCTCGCCTGACACCCTTAACGGCACCTGGCTAGCAGTGACAAATATGGAACCGAACATGTATCATCTTATTAGCAAAATTCTCCTTGAAATTCTCTTCAGTTTTTGTTGGATATAGTTTTCTGAGGACACTGATCCGGTCTCCGACGGCCCCTGAGGACACTGATCCGGTCTCCGACGGCCCCTGAGGACACTGATCCGGTCTCCGACGGCCCCTGAGGACACTGATCCGGTCTCCGACGGCCCATGGGGACACTGATCCAGTCTCCGACGGCCCATGGGGACACTGATCCGGTCTCCGACGGCCCTTGGGGACACTGATCTGGTCTCCGACGTCCCCTGAGGACACTGATCCGGTCTCCGACGGCCCTTGGGGACATTGATCCGGTCTCCGACGGCCCTTGGCCTGTGACTAGGCCAGAGGCTGCCGGGTTGGGGACATTGATCCGGTCTCCGACGGCCCTTGGGGACACTGATCCGGTCTCCGACGGCCCCCTGAGGACACTGATCCGGTCTCCGACGGCCCCCTGAGGACACTGATCCGGTCTCCGACGGCCCCCTGAGGACACTGATCAGTAGTTATGTGTAAAAAATTTGAGGACTCCTGATTTAAGTGAAAAGGAATGTTGACTTTTTAAGTCCCGTCAGTCGGTTGCGACCGACGCGACGAAGACAACAAATGCGCTTACCACCGCCGAGCCCGATGGTGGACAAATGGGCGGTATGATGAGTTCACGCCTTTAGCAGACGTGACATCTTTAGTGTTGGCCAAATGAAAGCTTCGTTTAACCCGTGGTACGGCGGCGCGTTTTTTAAGGTCATTAGCGGCCAACAAAAGAAGATCAGCCTTCATTTACCTGTTGTTTCAGTCTGTGCAGGTGAAGGCATGGGGTCTCAAACTGGTGGCTCGACAAGGTTATTTATGCGCAAAATTAATCTGAGGGCGTCGCTTATTGTATTAAAAAATTATTTTCAATCCATTTTTATGTTTTTCTCCACTTTTTTTTACCGCCGATGTCCCCCTCTCCTTATTTGGATCGTCTAAAATGTACTCTTTTGTCCCCGTTCGGTTGATATGAGTTGAGACCCCCTCCCCTCACCTGGGTTAAGGTGAAACATAGTTATAGGGCCGTGATGTGTCAATGGAAGGTGTTAGTAATGTGAGAACGAAGGAATCGGGTCATTTGAATGATTGTAACAAAGCTAATACTAAAAGAATCGTTGGATGACTACATTTGAATGATTGTAACAAAGCTAATACTAAAAGAATCGCTGGATGACTACATTTGAAGGGTTGTACCAAAACTAGTGTTATAAAATTATTGGATGGTGACGATTGTATGATCGTGCCAAAGCTAGTGCTAAGATAATGTATGGATGACGACAATTGTATGATTGTATCAAAGCTAGTGCTAAGAGTATGTATGGGCCAGCTTGTTTAGGGCTACAGTTTTACGACGAAGTACAGTGATTTTTACAAGTCCTCTTAGGAAGATTTATTTTTATAATATTTCAAATGCTTCATCACAGTTAATATTAGAGATTGGAATCATCACAGCGAATACTAGAGATTGGAATCATCACAGTGAATACTAGAGATTGGAATCATCACAGTGAATACTAGAGATTGGAATCATCACAGTGAATACTAGAGATTGGAATCATCACAGTGAATACTAGAGATTGGAATACTAGAGATTGGAATCATCACAGTGAATACTAGAGATTGGAATCATCACAGTGAATACTAGAGATTGGAATCATCACAGTGAATACTAGAGATTGGAATCATCACAGTGAATACTAGAGATTGTAATCATCACAATGAGCACTAGAGATTGGAATCCTCACAGTGAATACTAGAGATTGGAATCATCACAGTGAGCACTAGAGATTGGAATCATCACAGTGAGCACTAGAGATGGGAATCGTTTTACAGCGGTACCTCGACTTGACGAACGACTCTACATACGAACTTTCCGAAATACCAACTTATTTCATATTACATTTTTGACTTCAACATAAGGACATAGATTCGAGATACGAACTACGTTGCACCCAGCTTGCTTGCATGCCTTACCTGTTGAGTTGGTTGTTACTGCATCGCGTTTATCTGGAATACGACGCAACCAGTGGTGTGTGTGTGAGACCAACGAGTGGTCTGGTGTGAGACCAACGAGTGGTCTGGTGTGAGACCAACGAGTGGTGTGTGTGAGACCCATGGGTGATATGTTTTCCCGCACCTTGTTTCACATATTTCCTTCTATCCAAACTGATTGCAGGCTCGCACCACCTCCCACCCCACCCCCACTTATTATTAGCACCATTGATGCTGCAACATCCGTATTGCATACTGTTTCCCTGCAATCATTTTTTACAGAGGTGAAATTCAGTTTAAGGACAGTACTTGTATAAACGGTTTTAAGAGAAACAACAACACCGACCGCATCTCACTGTAAAGTTTGAGAAGCCCTACCCTGCGAGACCCGTGGCGGCACAGCTTCGTCTTCAGAGCGTAAAATGAGCTAACTTTAATTAAAAACAAAGGTCACAAGGATCGTGTGTTCGCTGTGCACGGGGCGCGTCAAAAGAGTTCACAGTAGTCAGAGTAGGAAATGTATGCGACGTCACAGAACTGGGCTAAGTATAATCTACCAAGGGTTCATTAAGAATCAGTACGTACGAACTGCTTTCAATAGCAACAAAACAAAGAACAAAAAATTCTTTACGTCTTTTTTTTGTCGATAGTCATTTATAAAGTTATGTTACCAATAGCGTAAGCGAAATGTTTTGTTGTTAAGTGAAGGAGTGATGGTATTATAGAATGAAGGGTTGATGGTATTATAGAATGAAGGGTTGATGGTATTATAGAATGAAGGGTTGATTGTATTATAGAATGAAGGGTTGATGGTATTATAGAATGAAGGGTTGATTGTATTATAGAATGAAGGGTTGACGGTATTATAGAATGAAGGGTTGATGGTATTATAGAATGAAGGGTTGATGGTATTATAGAATGAAGGGTTGATTGTATTATAGAATGAAGGGTTGATGGTATTATAGAATGAAGGGTTGATGGTATTATAGAATGAAGGGTTGATTGTATTATAGAATGAAGGGTTGATGGTATTATAGAATGAAGGGTTGATGGTATTATAGAATGAAGG
>CAXITT010000098.1:563841-601415 GCA_964033795.1 Lymnaea stagnalis | reverse complement strand
ATTTATTTAATAAACGTATATTTATTTATTTAATAAACGTATATTTATTTATTTAATAAACGTATATTTATTTATTTAATAAACGCATATTTATTATTTAATAAACGCATATTTATTTATCTAAGAAACGTATATTTATTTATTTAAGAAACGTATATGTAATTATTAATCGTTTTTTTCTTGAATAAATCGACACTTCTGAAATAGACGCACACGTCATATCTAAGCGTACACGCCCCTTCTAAACGTCTCCTTATTAAAAGTGCATGTCTTTTCATAAGCTGAAATGCATTTAATAAACGTACTTGTTTTTAAAACTATCATTTAGTATAAAGTCATATTTTTTTAGCATGTACGTTATTTTATTGTAAAAATATTTAAAACTTAAATACAACTTAAAGACAACTTCCAAAAATTATTCTCTTTAATTTTCTCACCGTGTTCCCCCCCCCCCTTTTTTTTCCCCCAACACACAAACACCTTTAAAAAAATTATTTATTTCCATTACTTGAAAAAAAAATAATCTCAAAACGCGAAAGAACCTTTTCGCCGATACTTTCATTGCCTGTTTACCGCCAGTAAAGCTCCTCCGCTACCTCGTTGTTCTTGGTTTTATTTTAAACAATTTAAGAAAAAAAAAAGTTTTACAACAGTCCTAAATGCTGATTTATTTATGAAAAATAAGTTCACTGCGCTTATCAAAAGGGGAAAGAAAATCTCTTTCATAACTCGTGAACTTTGACTAACTAGTGACTTTGGTTTATCATTGAGACTGAAGTAGGCCAGGAGATAAACAGTACGTTTTATCAGCACAATAAACTTTATGTTTTATAATCACCAAATACCACCAACTTGCTGGACAGCTATCGAATGTCTGCATTTAAAGAAGAGCATTCCGTACGCTTAACTTACACCTGGTGAACCTTGCGTCACATAAGTGACTTTTTTACTCTCTCCATCCATCAGAGCCGCCCTGCAAACCCTGGGGGGGGGGGGGNGGGGGATATTTAGGTTACCAAAGTTGTGACCTCCGATTTCACAGGCCCAAGCTCTTGTCTGGTTGTGTCCTTCTAGTGAGCGCTTTTTTTTTTGGGGGGGGGGGGCTCTAATATTGAGATTCCAGACCTTTTTACAGCACCGCAGGTGCTCGTGATTTTAAAACGTCCCTCCCCCATCAAAAATGATAATTAAATGCAAATAATAGTAATTTTGTTCTGGGTCTCCCCTCACCCCTCTGTTTAAGAACCGCTGGTTGAAATTGAGATTCGATTAGAGAACCATTTGCTCTTCGATTAGAGGTTTTGTGTCGTAGCTTAAATTTGTTTACGAATATATACGAAAGAAAATACATTGTGTACTTTTTTAAATTGTTCAAATTAATTTGTGCTTAGCATTTTGCATTTACTTAGTCTATTTAGGTTTATTTCAATCATTTTTACAATCATGCAAATGAGTATCATCAACTTAGTATCATCAATTTATCAATCTAAGATCAACTCAGTATCTTCAACTTAGTATCGTCAAATCAGTGTCATCAACCCAATTACATCAACTCAATATCATCAACTTATTAATTATCGTCTAACTCAGTGTCATGAACTTAGTGTCAACAAATGATTCATACCTATGTTAAAAAGTTAATACATTTATGTCGAAATTGTGAAGTCATCTCAATTCAAGTCGTTGGTTTGATAAGGTTTCAGCTTAAAGCTAAAGAAGATAAATAAAAAAAATAGTGCGCCGTAATTTACGCAACTTTTAAGATCCGACTTAAAGCCAAATATCTTTCATAATCGCGCATTTGCACGTCCGTTGTGAAAAGGGGGGGGGGGGGTCAGATCTAAAACAAAGCCGAAGCGGAACTGTCGTGTGGGCAAACTTTGCTCAGGACGCTTGCACCCGCCAGGCCAAACTGTAACTTCAAAACTGATGCGTGTCGGCCGTTGGGTTGGGTTCAAAAAAAAAAAAATCAGCCGCTCGAGTGGGTCCAGGTGTACTTGCCTCCCTTGCGCATTGCGACGGCTAGTGTGCGTGCGTGTGTGTGTGTGTGTACACGAGTGCTGCGTTCGTCGTTTTAATTGTGCGTCACAAGCTCTCGATACCGTCACGGTGGTGGCTGTGGTGACATTCATTGCAGGACTCTCTCAGCCAAAGGTAGGATGGCCTCCCCGTGCTCTGCACTGTACGTCTCAATTTGCTTTTTTTTTTTTCGTGTGGGTTTGGTAAAGCAGTTTTAGGAAATGGTATAGCATTTTTTTAGGAAATTCGTTCCTGATGTTGGCGCTTGGCTTACTGTATTTTAGAGCAGTTGTTTTTACGTATCGTAACTAAAAACACATTACCGTTTTTATTTTTCATTTTAGAATAGAGTGTCTTTATTTAAATTTGAAACACGTTGGCTACATTAGGTTTGTATATTTACATTTTTTTTTTGTTTACCATTTAAGTGTTCAGTTGTTACGATAGGCATGGATGGCCTGCTTTAAAATCTCAAGTCAATCGCGTCAAAAAGTTGATAATTTTTTATTTTTTTTATTTTTTTTAGTTCGTTTCCCCGATACTTAAACTTCACAGATTCACGCGCTATGAAAGACGTTTATAAATTCATATCCGGATATTTGATCGAAAGAAATTTCGTCGACGGTAATTTGATCGAACGGAAATTTAGACGAATCTTCTTTTTCTTCAGTTTTTACGTTAAAATTTTGCTTCAAATTTCTTTTTGAACGCATTATTCTGTTTGAATATAGACCATATTATATAGTCAATTTACCGTCAACGAAATTTCTTTCGATCATATTTCCGGTAACCTTATAAACATTATCCTTTGTGGCATTTATTATGTCTATCTTTGGTGAGTTATATTATAACTATGTCATAATTATCATATTTACACTGGATGCTTTACTTTAACATGGAATTGAAAATGAGATTCGATTAGACAGAGAACCACTTGCTCTTCGATTAGAGGTTTTGAGTCATAGCTTAAATTCCATACGAACATTACATCATGACATCTGAATGTGACTACCATTTGATTTTCTTTGGTAGGTGTGTCCGTAGATTCTTGTCGTATTAATTCAACAGACACGATAGTAAGGGGCGCTTTGAAGAAACATGAAATCACGCTAGCAGTCCCCCCATCAGCACTAGAAGGTCTTAAGACGGGATTGATTTCAGTACGGATTGGGAAATTATTTGTTTGAAATCAGAGTAAGCATGCAGCGGGAATGTTTTACCTAGAGTAATAAGGTATGTGTTGCGTAACGTCACACATGGTTTTGAAAATGTAATCTGTTTTCAGACTTGGCTCGTAGAATGAAACTATACGCTGCGAAGGACTGAAACTTGGTATGCATCGAGAAAATGACACCAAAATGGTTTAATTATACTTATACTATTTAAAGTTCTTTAAAAATACGAATTCAAATATAAAGAAAAAGAAAAAAAAACGTTATCAACTTACAGCGCGACAACTGAAAATGTACAGTCCTCGAAAAAAAAAAAAAATTAATTTACACTCAGACTCAAAAGAGTACAATTTACACTCACACATAAAGAGTACAATCTTGCAATTGTGTAACTTCTCTCGAACATCTAGCATTCTTTCATGAAACAACCCCTGAAATTTAACAGCTAAAAACAGCGTTATTCTGCATCCTTTTAAAGATGTAATATTTAAAGCTTTGGACGTTAGGGCTGAAATTTTAACAAAACATGTATAATTCCTACAAGTAACGAACTTTATGAGAATCCCAATTAATTACCCCCCACCCCCCGTTTTTTTTGTTCAAGGCTCACACCCGCACTTTTTCCACGCCCCTGAACTCTATTAATATTCTAATGACCCACCCGCTTTTTCCACCGCAGATTTATTTCACCAACTATTTCAGAAAAACCAAAGAAAATATTACGCACTAAACGCACTTGCGATATATATATTTTTTTTAAAGACTCATTTAGCGCCAGCTGGAATTTCCCTTGAAAAAAAAGGAGCAACTAATTTTTTTTTGGAGGTTGGGTCTGGAAATTTGAAAGAATATGTTGTCATCGGCAAAGAGACTATGTGCTAAATTTCAGCTCGATAGGTTAACGGGAAGGGGGACAATTAGCCGTCCGAAAATTTTGCCAGCCAGCCACCCACAAACTATAGTGAAGTTAATATAAGGACTTAAAAATATGACGTATTCGAACGTAAACGCCCCTTTCCCAATCAAGGGAGTGGGTGGGTAAAAGTGGTGATGGTGACGAGTATGGGAATTCACTAGTGATTGTTGCGCACCGAATAGTGTGTCGTATTGTGCGCGGTGTGATTTGAGAGTTAGTAGTTAATGAACGCTTTACCCGCCCTTGAAGGTGGTGACTTATATCTATTGTAATCGTGGCGTAGTTTTATAGACTCATGACTGTCTTTGACGTATGTGCACCGTTAGGTCCAGCAGTCTTTGAAAGACCCTTGTCATTGTTACTGGATAGTCGTGCCCCATTTGTGCATTATTTCTCCTTGTAGTGAGCTGTGTTATAAATGTGTTTGATTAGATGTAAAGCCTGACAGATATGAAGGTGTTGTTGTTTTTTTCTGGATTAAAGGTTACATTGCAAATGGGAAAAGACTTATGTTCCATTCGGCGTGATTACGACGAATGAACTTGGCAAATAATTTATCTAAAGATACCAGTTAAACAAGGATTGTGACAGGTGTCTAAAATGAGGCCCACTACACATGTGCCATAGCTGTGTGTTAAAAGTATTTGTTGACCCAAATTATTGTAAAATTATTCGATGAATTGAGCCACTGTCAGGATGAAGTAAGTTATTAGATGCCACTGTGAGGATGAAGTAAGGTATTAGATGCCACTTTTTGAGAATGAAGTAAGGTATTAGATGCGACTTGGCGTATTTTCTCTTCGGTTGTCTAGCAGCTTCAAGCTGGAAGTTGGAAACCAATCGAACCGCTGATCGATTCTATCACTATTCAATCAGCAATACGCACCCGGCTCCCCCCACCCCCCCCCAACCTTTTCACGAGCTTTAAACAGTTAATGACGTTGATGGAATCGTGTCCTTTGAACTGTATGCTTCGTATTTTAGTTGGAAACCAATCGAACCGCTGATCGATTCTATCACTATTCAATCAGCAATACGCACCCGGCTCCCCCCCCCCCCCCCCCAACCTTTTCACGAGCTTTAAACAGTTAATGACGTTGATGGAATCGTGTCCTTTGAACTGTATGCTTCGTATTTTTAGTGGTGTACTGTGCGTGCAGAAAGAGAGAGAGAGAGAGACGCAGTGGCGTAGCTAGGGTGGGTGCCACCGGGGGCGGGACCAATTATTTTGCCGCCCCCTTCCATGAAAAAAAAAACGAAGATGCCGCCCCCTCCCCCAATATAAGAGGAAAAAATACCGCCCCATCCACACCCTTTTCTTACGCCACGGGTGAGATGGGAGAAGTGATGTTTTTAAAGTCTTATCACCGGTAGGGGCCCCGAAGGGAATGACATTGTTTTCCTTATACGTGATCGTCCATGTGTGTGAGCCAATTTGTTGTTTCACTTTGTTGTGACGAATCCAATTCAAAAGAATCCCATCCAAATTTTAACTCATAAAAATACTATGACCATGGCTTAGTAAACAGCGTTTTCTTGTATCTGTCACAAAGATTAACGACTGGTTCGTATGTACCGATGAACGTAAGCCACTCGTGTGTGCGTGTTTATGTCAATATTAAATTTGGCAGCAGTTATGTAGGATGGAGCCGCGTTTCATTAAATCGATGTTTTCCGTGAACAAATATCAAAGAACAAATTTTTTTTTAAAATCTTAATGCCATATTTTGATGTAGACTAATTTATAATTTAGTACCAGAAACCAAGCACAGCTATACTCCCTGGTATGTTGGCGTGACCCATGGTTTGGAACTCCATGTTGCCGTGATCAGTCAGAAGCACGGGTCTCATGACGACACATTGGGCAAGCCTACTTAACAAGGGTATAGGTTGGTATCGGTACGTTTCGAGGGGACGGCGAAATCTAGTCGAGTGGCCGTTTAATGAATCTGGAGTTTATCTGTATCATGTTGGACTTGACCACGCAAATCATTTTTTCCACTTAACATGTAATTAACGCCCCCCCCCCCAACCTCATTTATTGGAATCACTGACCCGGTGTCCTGGAAAATGAAAGTGGTGGGGTGGGAGGACAGAACCCACCCACCCCACCCATCCTTTTGTATGGGGGGGGGTGTCCATTTACAATCGTTATGATCGTCGTGCTGAAGGATCATGATGAAGATGAGAAAGAGTTCAAGTAAAATGGGGTAGCTGATTTTGTGTGCTAACTGAAGTGTTGTGGGAAGAGGGGGTGGGGGGTGGGCAGTCCGCTCCGTTGGCACTTTTTTTTTTCTTTGGATGGAGGGGGCGGCATTTTTTGTTGTTTATTGTTCGTGAATTTGGGGCGGTAACGGTTTTTTTTTATTTCCCCCCCCCCCTTTTTTTTACACCAACCCGATCGGGTAAGCCACTGCTCCACAGCCCTAGTAAAACATACAGGGTTGTTGTTTTTTAGCGCTGCTTTAAAGAAGCGTGCAACTGTCCACGGCGCGTACAGCAGTGATGTTTTCTGATGTACTGACAAGAACTCACGTGATCCCGTTGTCTTCACGCCCCCTCCCCCCTCCACTTTCCACGCCCCATTTAACATGTCATTTTAGTGGTGCACTTTTTGTTTTGGCAGACATTTAGTCTCTATGATGGTTTTTGGATCGTCATTCTTTCAACGCGCCCATCCAACTAATCTTCTTTGGGTGATATCTCGAGTGGCCTAATTTAGGTGATGCTCTATGGGTATCCGATATTCTATGGGTATCCAAAAGAGTTGTGAGTTTTTTCAGAGGGTTTTAATCTAAAAAGAAGTTCCCACAAGTGTTACATTTTAAAGGTACAGTTTATTGCGATGTGAAAGAAAGGACACGACGAGCCGTTGCGGTAAATACTTAAGTTGTAACCCTTGATATAAGAGGTGCAGTCGTTGAACTAGCGTGCTGTTTGCCGACTTAGCGTGCTGTCGCTGGAATTGGCGTGCTGTCGCTGGAATTAGCGTGCTGTCATTCGCTTAGCAAGCTCTTCATTGATTTAGCGACCTACGTGCAGTCGGCGTACTACACTTGTGTGATGGCTGCATTGCTGGCAATTTGAAAGACAATTTAAATGCGGTTCCTCCTGAATGGTTGTCATGGCAGCGAGAAATGTTGTCGCGGCCCATCGGGTCACATGGGTCAATAACGCAACTTGAAAACAAATAGTACGTCTGACGTTGTTTTACTTGCCCACTGGGTTTTCAGGGGCGGTATTTTGGTTTGACGGAATCAAAAAGAAAAAAAAAAGTGTGTGTGTGTGTGGGGGGGGGGTGGTTCAGAGACTAAAAAGACATATGACACCTGATGATAATTGCAAATCCTGCAAGCTCTGTTGCTCCCCCCCCCCCAAAAAAAAAATCTCACATCACTCAAATCCTACTTTTTAAAAAAATTTTTTAAAGAAACAAATATCTCTCTACCAAATGCAGTTATTTACCTTTTTTTTTTTTAAAAAGGGAAATAGTCCACCTCCACCCCCGACTCCTAGATCAGCCTGTGCCACTGACATGGTGTCACTTTTGAAGTGCACTTTTGCGACAACATTATGAACGTTTTTTTTTTCCCTCCGCATTAGTGACCAGCTTTTCGCTCGTGCTGATGCCACTACCGTGAGGAATTGAAATCGACTTACTGGTCCGTACTATGTTCACGAGCGTATTAATTCCAAGCTTTGGGGTATTTTTTTCTTCTTTAAAAAAAAACAAAAAAACAACTTACCAGCGTGAGCAATATGCGGTATTATTTTTAAAGGAAAGAATACGTGCAACTGGTATTGGTACAGGTTTTATATTGGAAATTTAAAAAAAAAAATCAGTTATGTTTTTCCTATTAAAAAATATCACGATGTAATTAATTGATACTGGTAATTGTTCCGCACACCTTAAGTTAAGTTGTTGTTTGTTTGTTTGTTTGTTTGTTGTTTTTTTTTGTTTGTTTGTTGTTGTTTTTTTTTGGGGGGGGGGGTTCCCTTGCAAAGTGGAGAAAGAAATAATTGTCAGGTTCATCAATGAAATATATGGAGTCTATATATGTATAATAAATACATATACATATACTAAACTCTAGCTTTATGAAAAAAGAATGCATGCGATGAATTTACTATAATACCCCCAAGCCTCATTTCACTATTTGTTTTAATGTCCGTTGTTTCAAACTTATACTTGTAGCCTTATGTATGCCCCGCCCCTCTTCCCCTTCCCTTTGCAGCCACCGCTAGTACATGAATTATTTAATGAAGCCTGTTTCTATTGAATTTTTAAGGTTTGTATTGAGGCATCGCGTATAATTAAAATTTACAACTGTGAAGAAGAAAAACGGGGGCTCCATTTTCAGCTTATAATTTTAGTCACTTGGTGGCCTGGGTTCCCGAGCGGTCTAAGCTGAGTCAATCCCAGGCGTGTGAACTTGTTGAACTGAGTTCGATCCCCCCCCCACCCCCAGCAAAAGCTCAGTCGAGCAAAGACATCACCATCAGCACCTTCTCCGTGGATGGGGACTTGTTAGCCATCGGATGGCAACTCATCCAAGAGTCTGACATCAAGCCCGGAGATGGAGTCCCGTAGGCGGTATGGCATTGACGCAATGAATATTCCGGCAAAGCTGTATCATCCACATACAATTTGCCCTTTGGTTATCCAGATACACGGAGAGAAGGGATTTAATGTTTAAGGAACCAGCTTTTTCCCTAAGGAAATATCCTATTCTCCCCCATCGTCACAGTGAGGCGGACGGATGCAAGAAACAAATATGATCATTTAACGTAGTTCAGCTCTGCCTGTGTTTATTGGATTTGTAATGTTAAATCAGAATCATGGAACACTTCCGGTGTGCGTGAGCACTCAGCCAACGGTCCTCAAAGTGTGGAATGATTTAAATAGACCAAAGAACCAAAAAAAAACAACAAAAAAAAAAAATAAATAAAAAAAAAAAAAAAAAAAAATAAAAAAAAAAAAAAAAATTATAAATATTTGTTTCGCCAGTCTCTACTGGAAGAACAATACACTTTTTACCAACCCGTCACATCGAAAAGTTTGAGACCCACTGATGTATATATGTTATCGCACTGCTTGCACAATAAGTTGAGGGATTTATTGCTTTATTGGACTCACGATTCTTTTATGCTCGTGGCCATTGTGCGATTTTTCTATTGGTTCACCCAACCTCTGGAGTTTATGGGCTACTTAACACAAGGCACTGTAACGTGTTACTGCACAGTGTCGTAAAAAGGGACACACATATTATGTATGCTAAAAGTTGAATGCTCTTGTTGATGTTGTTGTTTGAGCATAGCTTACTGATTATTTCTCATGACGCTTTCTGTCTTAAGAAATTGCATGAGTGTTTACTTAAAAAGTATTGTTCCCCTGTGCCATATTTGCCGAATTAGTGGTAAGAAACTAATAGCAATCCTTTTTCTTTTATGAAAAATCTTCAATGTTGGTTTTTTCCCCCCAAAGATATTTTTTAATCGCTCGAAAATTCAGATGGTGATCAGTGGGGCGGCACCTTGCAGAACGGGGGATCCCTGATGAAAATCGTTGAGGTACTTGGTATCGGTGATCTCCTTTCTGTTTCATCATTCGTTGTTACGTTTAATACTAATGACTCGCCAGATGGCGTCACTATTCGTTCTTGCCCTACAGTTAAATTGTTTTTAAAATTGAAAAAAAATCTGGAATTTAACTATGTGAACCGGGCCAAATAGTTCCCTTGCAATCAAGTCTAAACTATCAGACAAAAAAAAATAATATCACAACTAAATAAACCCCATAATAATTAAATTAATAAAATAAATAGGACCTCTTTACTGATGGCGTGGAAATTACCATTTGAGAGTCTTAACTTGATTATGATTATTGTTGTTATTATTAGTATTGTTTACGAAACTCCAATAATTTTTTTTAATTGTTTTTTTTTTTTTTTGGGGGGGGGGGTATCTTTTTGTGGCTGTTCGCATTGATTCCCCTGGCACCAAAAACACATTTATAAATAATTCATGTCGCGCGCGTGTCGTGTCAATCTGTCTTTCACCACCATGGATTCAAAAGCCCCAGGTTCTGCAGGAGATCGTTAAGCTGTCGCGGGTTGAGCCCGAGCAAAATCAGGTGGAAATTTGGCTTTCACGATTTATCGATTTGGCAAGGGATGAAAATAAACCGTGGTCGATATCTGGGACTCGCGTGATGATGCTCTAGCGGTCGCGGCCGATGTGCCGTTATAATTATTTATTCTGATGGTTAGTCTTTTAAAATAAATGTATTATATATTTATATATTTGTAAAAGAAAAGCAACGGTGGAGAGAAGTTATATATATATATTCACTTCTCTCCACCGTTGCTTTTCTTTTACAGTTTAAGCAAATCAGTTTTAAAATAGTTATACTTTATCATCATTTGTCCAGCTACAATGGGACTTGTCCAGCTACAATGGGACATGCATATCTATAGATTTATCAACGTAACAGTTCATTTTTCGATCTTTTCCGTATCCAACAATTTTCAGATAGTGTTTTATGAAAACAACAGAAGAATTTAATTACCTTTTTTTTTTTTTTTTTTTTTTTTTTTTTTTTTTTTTTTTTTTTTTTTTTTTTCTTTTTACGGAAATTTAGGGTTAAACTTGGGGTTTTTTCCCGAATTTCCCCCCCCCCCTCCCCCCCCTTTTTTTTTTTTTTTTTTTTTTTTTTTTTTTTTTTTTTTTTTCATTTAGTTATGTTTGATTTTTCCTGTAACGGAAAATTAGGGTTAAACCAGGGGTTCTTAACCAGATTTCCGACCCCCCCTACCCCCCCCGGGGCGTTGCGGGAGGCAGTTTTAGTGGGTGTGGGAGAGCACAGGAAACCAGGTTTATGTTGTATTTTTATTAGCATTTGGTTGGGGGTGCGGGAGCTGTTTTGAACTGAAGAGGGGGGTGGCGCTGCAAAAAATACACAGTTAAGAGCGCCCCCCCCCTCCCGTTTAAACGATTGAGAGGAAAATCAGAAGGTGTTGTCTTTCTCTTAACTCTTTGGAACATAATGCACAGTGCCTTAGGACTTGCTGAAGAGAATATCACAATTTTAAATTGTTTGTTCAATTTAATGGTTGATTTTATGTGAATACGTTATATTGTACTCTTATGTAAATTATAATTACAGCCCTCGTGATTACAATGATGTGTATCTGTTCGATTTTTAAAAAAAAATTCACTATTGATCATGTATTGAAAGAAATTAATTTAGCCTAAAGATTGGGACATATTTAAAACATTAAAATTGTCTAAATATGGTTAAGAGTAAGGACCTAAAATGTTTAATGCGTCACGGAATTTACGGGTTTCGTTGTTTTGTTTTTTGTTTTGTTTTTTTTTTAATAATTTATTATTCATAAATAAATAAGTGATTCGATACCATTTTAATTTTTTCTTTATTTTTATTAATACTCATTTTAACCATAAAATTATTTTCACTGCTACTTCATAAATATGTTTTCCGGTGGTCTTAGGTGACCCCTGTTTAAAGATCGTTCGACCCCCCCCCCCAAACGGGTCTCGACCCACAGGTTGAGAACCGCTGGTCTAAGTGTTAAAACTGACGTAAATATGAAACTGAAGCATTTGTCGCCATTTCGTCATCGGTGTAATCAAGTATGCTATATTTTATACTAATAATTGGTCATTGAAACAAAAAAAAAATGTTTGTTTTTTTATTCAACAGATAAACCAAACGTGAAGACAGAATGTCAACAAAAGTTAGCCACAACAGGAACTGTGTTAAATTCATTTAAAGTGTGCCAAGAAAGCGATACCACCGGTACACTTAAAAATTACTGCCATGACACGGAACAACCAGCAATAAAGTAACATACTAAAAAAAAAAACAGAGGGAAGCAAAAGAGATTTAATTAAAAATCAACTTTAAGAAGAAGGGGGGACAAAAATGGGATTTTTTAGCCAGCTCGGGTTACTGCTTTGGAAAAACTGGCTGCTACAGAAGCGGAAGTTGTGCGTTACAATTTTTGAAATACTGCTGCCCGTGGCGTTCGCCATCCTCATTCTCCTCATTCGCCTGGCCATCAAGGCGGAGCCGAACGCGGCAGGAGAGCGCTACAACGTCACGACTACTTCTGCTAAAACTGTCGCCGGGTCGGAGATAGGGTTCACCCCTGACCACAGCGAGACGAGGAAGGTCATGGACTATGTCATAGCTATGCTGAACGATGGCAACAGTACCAACATTACATGTGAGTACATTCGTACACGAAAACACCACGACGTGATCAATCAAGTACTTTCTTACTTACGCCTTTACCCCTTATTGGGGGGGGGGGGGGTTGGCCGCCTAAAAGATTGTTCAATTCATCTCGGCCCTGAACAACATTACATGTGAGTACATTCGTACACGAAAACACCACGACGTGATCAATCAAGTACTTTCTTACTTACGCCTTTACCCCTTTTTGGGGGGGGGGGGTTGGCCGCCTAAAAGAATGTTCAATTCATCTCGGCCCCGTGCGTTCCTTTCCAGTTTCCTTTCCAGTTTCTAGTTTCCTTTCCAGTTTCTAGTTTCCTTTCCAGATTCCTTTCCAGTTTCCTTTTCCAGTTTCCTTTTCCAGTTTCCTTTCCAGTTTCCTTTCCAGTTTCCTTTCTAGTTTCCTTTTCCAGTTTCCTTTTCCAGTTTCCTTTCCAGTTTCCTTTCCAGTTTCCTTTTCAGTTTCCCTTTCCAGTTTCCTTTTCCAGTTTCCTTTCCAGTTTCCTTTCCAGTTTCCTTTCCAGTTTCCTTTTCCAGTTTCCTTTCCAGTTTCCTTTCGAGCATCCTTTCCAGTTTCCTTTTCCAGTTTCCTTTCCAGTTTCCTTTCCCGTTTCCTTTTCCCGTTTCCTTTCGAGTTTCCTTTCCAGTTTCCTTTCCAGTTTCCTTTTCCAGTTTCCTTTCCCATTTCCTTTTCCAGTTTCCTTTCGAGTTTCCTTTCCAGTTTCCTTTTCCAGTTTCCTTTCCCATTTCTTTTTCCAGTTTCCTTTCGAGTTTCCTTTCCAGTTTCCTTTTCCAGTTTCCTTTTCCAGTTTCCTTACAGGTGTATCCCTATACTTTGTGTGTTTGCCTCCCAGCTAACGCGTCAGTCCGTGTATTCATTAATCAGCCCCATTATTCAACCCGTGGTTATGCATGGTTTAATTGTATGTTAACAAACTATGAAAGAAAATATTAATGACGACGTCGTTTAAAAAAAAAATGAATTTACTGGTTGAAAAAATGAAACTTGATAGTGATATTAATGTAAACAAGACGCCTTTGTTCAATTTTGTGTCCACAGTAAGACGATAATAACGGTAAACGCACTCATTGGCATTCAGCCCTCACCGAATGTGGGTTGGTCCAAAAATGGAAGTGACATGGACCCAGTCAAACCTCCAATAGATATCAGACAAACCATCCATCGCCACCCGCCACCCCCATAAAAAATAGATACATCAGTCCTCAGTACCTATGCATGCAGCCAACCCACACATTTTTATTGTGCGTCCATCCCAAATTCTACTTCGATCCCAATCCCAATTTGTACATCCATCCCAAATTGTACTTCCAACATCCCAAATTGTACTTCCATCCCCAATTGTACTTCCAACATCCCAAATTGTACTTCCATCATCCCAAATTGTTTTTCCATCCCGAATTTTACGTTACTGATTTGTATTTAACGCTTTCTTTTTTGGACAGTTTTGTATAACCACAATTCAAACAGATAGAGAAACAAAAATCTCTTTTATTCTCGGCATTAATGGTTGGCGAGAGATGGAAGAGAAGTTATGCATTTTGACACACTATTTTTTTTTTACATCCTGATTAGCAGTAACAAGCAAAAGCTGCATCCATGACAAAGCCTGGATTTAGACACCCTCCTCCAAAAAAATTAATAATAATAATAATTTATAATCATATACTTAGTTTGGATTTTTTAAAGACAATTTTTGGCGCCCTATGTGAAGATGGCAATCGGAGCGGAAAACCTGGGTTTTTTTTCCACCATAAATTCGCTTGTCACCAGACCCTATTGCCTAAATTGTGTTCAATTCATCATTCGGACTTGTTCAAATGTGTCATGCAATTGTGTGTCTATTTCGAAAAAATAAATACACAGTGACCAACGTAACACAGCATTTTCATTAAATTTCACTTTCCAATATTTATATCACTGAGTACATGTACACTTTCCAATATTTATATCACTGAGTACATTTACACTTTCCAATATTTATATCACTGAGTACATGCACACTTTCCAATATTTATATCACTGAGTACATGTACACTTTCCAATATTTATATCACTGAGTACATGTACACTTTCCAATATTTATATCACTGAGTACATGTACACTTTCCCGAGGCCTCAGCGTGGAAACACGCGAGTGTTTTATGGTTTTAGTTTATGATTATAGTAAATCATTACCAAAGAAAAAAAATATAATGGGCTACTCAATGTTTGAGTTTTGGTTTTTTTAATGATTTAAACAAATGGATCTGTGTGTGGGGGGGGGGGCATATGCAGTGGCAACGCCATCAAATTTAACATGGCGGGTCCCTTGCAGATCTTAAAAAAATTTGACGGGTCCCAAATAAATGTATTAAAATAAAATTTATTTATTAAGTAATATTTATCTACTAATCTAATAACTTAACCCAAAGTTTACATACATATAAAGGCATTTGAAATGGAAGTTCTCTTACATGTAATGTAGTTTACGCTTAATAAGCATATATACAATATTAGTAACTAATAAAAATTTACCAGGTCATTTGCCAGGTCTCAATTTTTTTTTACCAGGTCCTGGGACACGGCGGGACATGGTGTAGCGTCACCACTGGGCATATGCTACTGGCGGAATGTTTGGCCCAGAACGTCTTCTTGATTTAAGCTTTAGAAATTTACAGTTTTTTTAAATGAACTTGAGTTTAGTTACGTTAGGTAATGGCATTTGATTCCAACCGATTTCTGATAGCATTGATGTTTATGAGACACTTTAAGATAAGCAGGACACATAACTTTAGGGGTTTTTTATTTTATTTTTTTTTAACCGAACTGAGACCGAAACCGTTACAAATTCAAACCTACTGTGAAGCTGGGAAAAGGCCGGTAGAACGGGACAATCACTAGCTGTTAAAACCCATTTCACATGCAGTGTGCCGCAGTGATACTACTATTATATTAACAACTTTGATCAGTGAATAGCTCAACATAATGGACCCCTCATATTGTTGACTTCCTCTTTTTAGGGTATTTCAAAACCACACATCTGTAATATCGATTGTAACAAGTTGCATTGCATCGCAGTTGCTTGCGTCTGAAATGACAGTATATAAATGATACATTTAATAGTCGAAATCGATTAGAAATGCGATAAGCTGTCACAAACTCCCACAGTAGGTAAGTCTAGAACTATGCAGTGCAGTTCGTCAGATTCAATTGTTGTAAAAGATTAAGAGCATAAGCACAGAGTAACAATTCTGAGTCAATGGTATTATTTTGTCATTTGCTAGCCGTACTTGATAATTGACATAAACAACAATACCCTACCAAGTGAAGATAACAATAGCAGTTCTTTAGTTACATGGTCGCCGTCAGTAACTAAAAGCTACAAGTTCACAAAACATGTCATATATAAATTCCTGACACTTAATACCAGGACGACTCTCCAGACCAGCGGTTCTCAAACTGTGGGTCGCGACCCCTTTGGGGGTCGCACGACCCTTTCCAAGAGGTCGTCTAAGACCACCTGAAAACACATGCTCTACAGTTATGAAGAAGCAACGAAAATAATTTTGTGGCTGGGGACCGCCACAACATGAGGAACTGTATTAAAGGGTCGCGGCATTAGGAAGGTTGAGAACCACTGCTCCAGACCATACACGCTACTAAATACTTTAATGCTCCCAACATAGATACATTCTGATGTGTTTACTGACATTCAAACTTCTTCTAACAACCAACTAGTAAACTTTAAAACGTTTAACCCTACTTCAGGGCCTTGTCTTAATAGCATGAGAGGCCCTGAGCAAAGCAATGACTTGAAGCCCCCTTTTCTTCTCTAACATATTCAAGTAATACTAGAAAAGCATCTGGGACCCATGTTGACCCAAACATTATTTTGAGTGTTTTCTTTCAAGACATACATTTGTCTATAAATTTAGGGGTTGGGTGTGCTTTTCAGTTTTTCGTGAGGGGTCGGGGTCTCACAGACGCCGCGCAGCAGTTTTGAGTATCCGCGCAGCAGTTTTGAGTATCCACGCAGCAGTCTTGAGTATCCGCGAAGCAGTTTTGAGTGTCCGCGCAGCAAATTTACATGCAAGTGTCTGTTTGTATTTGTGTAAAATTTTGCACACAAAAAAATCGATGCTGTAAAACTTTGCACACAACTGTATGATTTTTCACACGAACCAACAAACCTTAGAGGAACATTGGTCGGGGGTGGGGGGGGGGCGTGCAGGGGGGGGGGGGGGGGGGGGGGGCGTGCAGGGCATCTGTCCCTATTGCAAACCCTGCTAAGTCGATTTTTTTGAAAAAAATGAGTTAGTCCCCTTGGCTCATCAATGAAGTGCTATTTCACAATATTTAACTAGTTTTTAAAATCAAAACCCGCTAAGTTCGCTTATTTCACTATTTAAAAATACGATTGACTTGCAAAACCTGCTAAGTTGCATTAGCATTCACTTTCAAACCCTACTATGTTACCAGCCATTTGCAGTATTCGTTTTAAACAAAATTTGTGAAAAAGAGCCAATCACAATTTAGCTTGCCGGCACATGACTTTCTTTCGACACTATTCAAGATGGCTGAACGCGACACTAGTCTATTCTTAGTACTATCGGCGATAACGCTAACATGTCCCCATTAAAACTTTAAAAAAGAAAAGAACTCCAAATTTAAAGGATCCCTCTGCTGATAAAATTTAATTTTTAAAGTTTATTACTTTATGCAAGAAGGTGTCCCCACCTTAAATGCATTGTTATTTTTACATAAATGTAAATTAACCCAAAAAAATTGTCAACCCATATTTTGTTCCCCCCCCCCCCCACGGACTTAATTATGAATTAAAGACCATCGTTGTGATATATTAATTGTATGTGTTATTGTCTGTTACTTTGTGTTTTTATTTTGTAATTTTATGTGTTATTGTCTGTTACTTTATGTTGTGATATAGCAATTTTATGTGTGGTCTATTACTAGTGTTACTTGATTGTTTGGATAAGGTACCATAATATAAGACTAAGGTTCATTAAAATCAGGCAGTATAGTTAAAGAAAATGTAAAAGAGCACCCCCCTCTATATCGTTTAAATTTGTTGTGGGCTGTCAAACTTCCTAAGTGGTTTAGACCATTTTCAAATCCTCATAAGTATTTTAAACCTCTTTCAAAAGCTGCTAAGTATATTTTTAAACTCTTTCAAAAGCTGCTAAGTAGGCAAACCATTTTCAAAACCTGCTAAGTAATAACTTTATAATGCATTATAAATGCAAAAATAACCATTTAACTATATTTTATGTTAAAAAATATATAATTTACAGCTACTCTTTCAACTGGAACAAAAACCAGAATCCTAGGATTAGCGCATCATTGTGTTTTAGAAAAATGTGTTTTTCTCAAAATCAGTCTAAAGTGACTTAGCAGGGTTTGCAATTGGACTCCTCGACAATCTATCAGAGACAAGATTAGGCTAACATTGCACAAGGGCCAGCTCTAACTCCATGGCTCCAAGACTTCGTTGCCACAATAAACATAAATTCATTACGGTTGAGGGTGCCCCTTTGAGGGTATGCTTTTGGCCCCATCTTTATTTCACCCCCGGAATCTAAATAGTCCATCTTTCAAAATAGGACATACGCAACGAAAGGAAAGCTTGTTTAGATTAGTTCCGATCATCGTATGAAATAGTGCAATTTCAGGAGCGGATCAAGAGATTTAATTGGCCCGTGCAATTTGTATGAATTGACGACCCTGGCTCCCAGGACCTGTTGACCGTTTCGTAAGAATCAGAATTTTTTAATAGGTCAGCTTCTCTGGTATAATAAAGACAAAAGTATATTTAAATTTGGCAAGGTGCCACTTAATAGTAATAAGGTAAAACACGCTCTCATTGTTAATTTTATAGCTGTGGATAAGTTTTTCCTAAAACTACCCCCCACCCCACCCCCCAATGTGCAATTGATATTAAAAAAAACTTGGGAAACCTGTTTACCACTAAAGATGCAAACTTTGAGCATGAAGCTGCCTAGAAGCATGAGGCCCCAATAGAAGTATGAGGACCCATAGAAGCATGAGGCAATGTTATCTACTGGCCAATAATATTTAATAATGAGTAAAATGTAATTAAATCCCTGTATAGCCAATACTATTGTTAAAATTAAAGACAAGATACCTAGTATTTAAAGCACTGCTTGCATTGATTGAAGTAACATGATCATATCATTGGCAATTTCGACTTAGTCTGTTGTTATCATTATAATGATTTATTTCCGATACTTTTTTTTTTCTTTTAAGTTTCTCATATGCCCTTCAGTTCGGAAGAATCGGCCTTAGAGTATTTCCGTTACAACTCAACTTTGATGCGTCACATTATTGTGTTTCCTGATGTAACTAACTCCACTACAAAGCTACCTGCACATGTGAGATTTACCCTCAGACCTTATAGTGGATCTGACAAGTGGAGGACAGACTTGACATTTCCATTCTTTCAATCAAATTCCCCCAGATCCGACACAGAAGACCCAAGTTAGTAAATTCTTATTGTCTTTGTTATGCAATAAAATATGTTTCTGTACTTTTTTTATTTTGTTTTTCCTTTATGAAGTTGTGTCCATATCTTTTGAAGTTCTTTTGTTTAACTTGCTTGACAATGTAATCAAAATTTCAAACCTTCTTCTAGCTAAATGTTTGATCAATGCTGTATTTTTTAAAATGTTTATTTAATGTTTAAATATTAACCCTTTATTTAATCAACAGAATATGATGCCAAGGGAGTACTTCACTTGCAAAGTCTAGTTGGAAAAGCTGTGACAAAATACAAGCTCATGGAAGCCAGTCAAAGTCCTTATGTTTTGAAGTTTGACATATACAAAAGACGTATGCCGTATCCTCCATATGTTAAAGATCCGATGATTACAATCCTGCAGACTAACCTCCCCTTGTTCATAGTCCTCAGCTTCATACTCAGTATAATCATCAACACAAAGAACTTGGTCTATGAGAAAGAAAGAAAGCTCAAGGTAAGAACTGTTAGGATAACCTATCATATTGCATTCAATGGTTAAGACAGAAAGAATGTGAACATTTTGTAGTGTTAGTCATTCAAAATTTGTTATTCATGACATTGCCTTGATTTAAACAAGTTTTTAATAATTTCATGAGGAAAATACACTGGGTACACTGCTGCAAAACAGTCTACTTTCAAAAATTTAATGTAACGTTTGGCACATTTTAAGGCACTAAAATTAAAAGGAAGACAAGAGAAGGCCAAAGTAGTGAACAAATACTTCAGTTAAGAATAAAAGAAATTTTAAACAATTATTTTGAATTTATTCCATTAAAAAAATCAATTTCAAAATAGTCTAAAATACTAAAACAGTACTCCTTGCTAAATAATGGGCACTCTCAATTGTTAGTGCTTCTTTAAGGGCACACCACAATTTACAATTTTGTTTTTAGTAACACAGAACAAAAAAATGCTGTGAGAGCAAACAAAAATGATTTTTTAGTTATATTTTTTAGCTGATTTTTACAAAAGAGAATAACTGCAATAGTAATTAACAATCTTATTTGTCATTTGTTACCGTAAAAAAAACCAGCTTATTTTAAATAAATAAATGGTCTATATTTAATTTTTTTTTCAAAATTGTTTAGCTTCTTTTATGTATTATTATAATTTTATTTAATGCTCTGTTGATGCTAGATATCTGTAACAATGAAAAAAATATCTCTCTTTGACAGGAGTCCATGAAACTCATGGGATTAACAGCATCTGTCCACTGGCTCTCTTGGTTCATTTCATTTTCAATTTACCTGGTGCCGGCAATGGCCATGTATGCAATAGTGTTCAGCATACCGGTGTCGAATCAGGGCTCAGTTTTGGCAAATACAGACCCCAGCCTTTTCTTCGTGTTTCTGCTGTGCTATGCACTCTCAATGGTCTCATTCAGCTTTATGATCAGCACCTTTGTTCAGAAAGGTAAATTGATTTTCAGAAAGATTTACCATTCAACTCCACTTAATTATATCAAATCCTATACAATTACCTGCATCTTAAATTGAATATATTCCAAAGAGTAAATATCAAACAAAGAGTTTGGTAACTAACTAGGATTCATTATATGAAATTGTGGAAATTTGAAGTATATATTCTGCACTATTTCATAATTTGCTAAAATATACCAAGAAGGTATGAAACCACTGGTTAAGAAAATAAATTTAAAATCTGATCCTTCCCTTGAAAAGAAATGAATTTTGAAGAATAAGTTATATAATGTGGATTACAAGTAAAAGTGTTAAAAATCCCCGATTCTGAAGAAATTTTAAAAAGGGTTTTAATTCTTTGATGATTTGTTAAGTGAAGTAGTAAAGGTTTACATAGATTTCAAAATATATTTGTAAATACCATAATATAACTATGATATACTTAAGAAGATCCTAAAAAGCAATATTTCAAAAATTGTTGGTTTTAAATTATGGCATACATCTTTATCAGTAAACATTTTTTTTTAAGTTGTAGAGGGTAAAACAAAACCTAAAATAATTTTTGTCCTCACCTTCTTTACAAGCTTAATTTTGTCATTTTAAATAAATGAGTAATAATAATTTTGAAGGCATTTCTCGAATTTCATGAATTTTTTTTTCCAGCAAACGTTGGAGCTGCTGTAGCTGGAGTCCTTTTCTTTGGCTTCTTTTTCCCCTTCTACTTCATCTCACCCAGCTACGACAAGCTTTCAGTAAATGCCAAGCTGGGGGCCAGTCTCTTGTTTAACACTGCTATGTCCCTTGGGGCTAATGTCATTGGCATACACGAAGGCACAGGTACTGGTTATTGTATTTCTTAACACTCTCAGTAGTACTGCTATTGAGCGTCATAGAAGATTGTCTTTTTTGAAGCTTTATTTTGACATATTGTAATTTAAACTTGATTTAATTTTATTTGATATGTTTCTAACCTTAACTGTGTTTTGAATTTAACTAGGGGGAAAAGGATAACATTTTTTTTTTTTTTTAAATCACTTTATTATGTACTTGCAAGCTCTGCCATAATGCATCATTCCAACACCATTCATTTTTTTTTATTACCTTGCCCAGGTGAAGGCGCTAGGTGGACCAACTTTCACAAGCCTGCCACAGTAGATGACAATCTGAGTTTGCTTGGCTGCATGATTATGCTGCTCGTCGACTCGGCCATCCATTTTTTTATTACCTGGTACCTGGATAATGTCAGGCCTGGAGAGTTTGGTGTACCGAAGCCTTTCTATTTCTGTTTTACGGTAAGAATTTTCTCCGAACACTTCTGCGATAATTGATCATTTTTTTCTATTTTTCTTCTGTGCCTTATTAGCTCCTAGTGCTGTGTACATCACGGGCAAATTATCGCCATATGTTTCCAGCTCAATTCACTTTTCACCTTATCGTTTTTCTCATCCCCTCTTTCTTGGTCCCATTTCCATATGTTTTTTTGGTCTATCATTCCAATATCTTGTGTATTTCATAACCCCAAATGTTTTGTAATATTTTTTTTAGGCTTCCTCAGTGTATAGCAAATCAATCTGAATCAATTATTCTGTATTTTTTGCTCCACTGTACCACCATAACTAACAGCCAACACTCTGACAAAATTATTTTGTGCCACACATGTATATTATAACAACAGAAATCTTACTGGTGTGGGGCATCAAAGTCTTCAGATGGCTTGTATGAAGCAGAGAACCCTGCCAGCAGATACTTTGAGAAGGAGCCAACTAATTTAAAAGCTGGAATACAAATACTGAACCTGAAGAAGGTGAATACATATTTTAAATTGATGCAAATTAAGATTTTCTTCAAGACAACACACACGACAAAATTGATAAGTTATAAAAAAACAAGTTGATTTCTTGCATGATGAAGAAAAACTCTTTTGTTTGAACAAACTTATCCTTTAAAGAAATACTACTACCTATCTTTTTTTTTTTTAATTTATCAATCTTTTACCTTATTTAGCTTTTCTCTTCATTTTAGTTTATTTTCAGTTTCTAGGCTTTTTACTTGTGAAGTAATTACCTGCTGATATCAAAACAATAGTTTAAATTTATAGAAAGATTAGGAAAGCCAGACAGAAATATAATTATCATTTAATTACAAAACTATTTGTATTATCATTTCTAGATATTTGGCAGAAAAGTTGCTGTTGCTGGGACATCCCTGAACATATACGAGGGGCAGGTGACTGTCCTACTTGGACACAATGGAGCAGGAAAAACAACAACAATGTCCATGCTAACTGGTAAGATGATCTCCTTTGTTGATGGCTCACTGAAATAAACACTAAATAATTTCACTGATGATGAAAAATGAAATGTATACTTGAAGATCATTTTTTTTAAAGTTAGAAATGAGTAGTGTTTACAGTTTATTGTTTAAATATTGCATTTGTTGTTTGTGCTTGTCAAAATATTACTGACAAGAAATAGTATTACATGTAGGGGAGGGGGGGGGGGAAATGAATACGAAATAATACTGGTTAAATATTTTTCGGATCTTAGGTTTCATTCCTCCAAGCGGTGGAACGGCTATAGTCAATGGCTGTGTCTTGAAGATCATTTTTTTTAAAGTTAGAAGTGAGTAGTGTTTACAGTTTATTGTTTAAATATTGCATTTGTTGATTGTGCTTGTCAAAATATTACTGACAAGAAATAGTATTACATGTAGGGGAGGGGGGGGGGAAATGAATACGAAATAATACTGGTTAAATATTTTTCTGATCTTAGGTTTCATTCCTCCAAGCGGTGGAACGGCTATAGTCAATGGCTGTGACATTCGTACAAATATTGCCGGGGTCCGAGGCAGCTTGGGTTTGTGCCCACAGCATAACATACTGTTTGATACAATGACAGTCAGGGAACATTTAAAATTCTTTGCCAAGGTAATCGGAAACAGTATGGCTAAAAAATTCTGTTTCACAATACATTTTAATTTTGTCACTGGAATTGTAAATTAGTTACTTGAAAGTTTATGGTACAATAAAACATAAAAAAAACATTTTTTTTAAAGTTAACTTGTTTACCCTGTTAGAAGTTGATATCCATCTTTGAGTTAATAATCTTTTAGCATTTATATCTAGTCTTCGTTTTCAAAAAGTGTTTTGTTTACTTATGTTTCTTTACCTGAATCATTTTGTAAATAAACTATTCCAAGCCTTTAAACAGGATAATTTTGTTACACACTTGAAAATCTCAATTGTTTAATTTAATCTCACAGCTCAAGGGACACAGTGACTCAAATCTTGACCAAGAAGTTTTTGATATGGCACAGGAAGTAGGTCTTGGAACAAAGATTGACACAGCTTCAGCAAATCTATCAGGAGGCCAAAAACGGAAACTGTCTGTTGGAATTGCACTCATCGGAGGTTCTAAGGTAAACAAATAATTTAAATCATTTTTTGTTTCACTTTGCCCAAAAATACTTTTATTACTAAGAATAATAATTTTTTTTAAAAGCTATTTATGACCTTTATATTTATTGGTTTTAGGAAAAAGGGATAAGTTTCACGTTTATTCTAGTTTTGACCTCCATATTTCTTCTTTGTTTCATGCTTTGAATCTTTTTCTTTTTTTTTTCTTCATTAAGTGTTTTGTTTCTATTAATTGAATACAAAAATACCATCCATTTCATTAACTTCTTGTTCCTAGTCAGGTTAACTGAATAAAGTGATTAACATAAAGCTATAAAATTTAGCAAGAAAAGCCCTTCAACTCATTGAATATTTCTCATACTCATATTTAGCGAATGTTTTATATTTGTAGGTTGTCATCCTTGATGAGCCAACATCTGGCATGGACCCCGCAGCACGCCGCCAAACTTGGAATGTGCTTCAGTCGGCCAGACGCGGTCGCACTTTGGTACTCAGCACTCACTACATGGATGAAGCAGATTTACTTGGTGACAGAATCGCCATCATGGCTGAAGGTGTTGTCAAGTGCTGTGGAAGTTCGATGTTTCTGAAAAAACTTTTTGGTAATTTACTTTTCAAAATACTTAATGGCAATGGCACTCTAAAATGTTATCTCAGTGTATTATTGCTTAGGTGTACCCCAGAACTTGGTTTTGCTATTTTCCATGCGGTTCTGTTGAAAGTGTCTGAATAAAGAATAACTGCCCCCTTTTTTCAAACTCAAATTCGTGCAAAAGCCTGCACAACACCTGTCCATTTCATCTAAATATTGTGTTTTAATATTATAAAGGATACATTATCAAATTTTCTTATACAAAATATACAATGAACACTAATTACTGTTGATGATTGTACAGAGCCTGGTTAGTTGGCCAAAGATAAAGTTTTAATATAAATAAGACATATTTACCAAATGTGGATTACTCCAAAGCCAGAAGCTCTATAGCTACAGAGTATGATAGTAATACAAATGTATGCATTTTTAAAGATATTCTAATTATAAAAAAGCTTTAATACATTTCATGGAAGTGCGACAAATTTAAAAAAAAATGTTTTTCTATCAATAACGGCTGTTTTTCAACCAAATGATAAAATTAATAAATTGTTCTCCTATTTACATGTTTATTTCTTATACATTGTAAGGGGCCGGCTATCACCTGGTGATTGTCAAAGAACCAACTTGTGATGTCGATACCTTGACTAGGTTCATCCAGTCCAAAATCAAAACAGCTGAACTGGAGAGTGTTATCAATGCTGAAGCTTCTTATCTCCTGCCTGACAACACATCTAGCCAGTTCCCAGATCTTTTTAATGCACTAGATGACCAGAAAGCAGCACTAGGGATAGCCAGCTTTGGGACATCTGCTACAACAATGGAAGAAGTATTTTTAAAGTCAGTAATAGAAAGATGATCATTTATATCTTCCACATTTCTTCAAAAGCATAATTTTTCATTTTCAATATTGTAAAGTCAATATTTAATCATATGAATTTAAAAATTATTGAGATCTGGTTACTGATAACAACAAAATTATTTCGTTTTTTAATCTCTCAATGTTAGAGTTGGTGACAGTGGCTTTAGTGAAGAAGAATCGGTTAAAAGTCAAGATTCCTCTGGTTATACAAATCCATCCTTTACTCATGAGAAGCAGAACATTGATGACTCTGAGTACAATAGCTGTCCCAGTCCATTTGGTAACTCAAATAAAGTGGATGCTCTAAAAAACAAGGAGTCTTGGGAAATAGGAAATTCTGATATCATGTGTGAGTAACAGCTGTGTTAATTTTTTTTTTTACACTGATCTTGAAATCATGTTTTTTTTAATCATTCAAGTTTGCTGAACTATTTTAAACTAAAACTGAAGTAATGTTTGGGTCATTCAAATGGGTCCAGGATATGTATTTAGGTTTTTTTAGGCGGTGGGGGGTTGGCTGCAGTGTTAAACAGGACTCTTTGAAGTTAAACACTTACTGTTTGTCATATAAGTTTATTTCACTTTTGTGTCTTATCCTACCTCCCGCAACTCCCAATCAGTTTTTCCTGTTTTTTAAGGGGCAGATAAAGAAATATAATTTGTTCAATGTGTGTGTGTTTTTGTGTGGACATAAAATGTGTAGCTGTTGCTATGTGCTTTGTACTTGGGACGTAATTGGATTTAAATATACCTTTAGTCTATTAGGTTTTACATGCACCAAGTTTGATAAACATTCCCATACCAAAAAATCAGTTGCTACAATCACATAAATGATAAAGCACATACAATTAGATAAATACAAACAGCAATGCTTATAAAGGATTTATAAAAAAAAAATTTGTTTTTAGGGTTTTTTTAATTTTTGGTTTTTAGGATGAAATTTGTTAAAAGCTTTAAAATCATTATTTTAATTACTAATGAAAGTTCTAAAAGACTTAACAATAGAAATTATTGAATTTTCTTTTTCCCTTCAGCATTCAACAAAGGTTTTACCAAAAACAAAGGCCTGGCTTTGGAAGGTTCAAGATTTCGGGGACTTTTTGTCAAGAAAGCCATTCACACATGGCGCAATCGGATTGTGACTCTGGTTCAGCTTCTACTGCCTGTTATTTTCACCATCTTTGGCCTGGCTGTGGATGAAGCAAGACCTAAAGGCTCAGCGGAGCCAGCTCTAAAATTCAATCTCAACGCTTTTTCTAGTCCAATTATTCCCTGTGCAGTTCCCCAAGGTGCAGTAGAAAAGAACTTTTCTAATCTTTATGCTGGTCAATTTACTGGTGCTGTAATAGAAAACATTCATACTGAGGTAAGTTTTTATATTATGTAATGATATATATTTCCAGAAAGAAATACTGCATAGATTTTACTATGTAATTTTATAATCTTGTGTTATCCACCAGTATTAGCAGATAAATTATTAAAAGAATAATGAATGTATCTGTTTTGCCAAAATCAATCAATTTAAACAAAACAAATAGTGGCACAAGACATGTTTGGGGCTTGACAATAAAAGACATGTCAATTAAACTGAAGAAGAAATCTGGGAGAAACTTCAGCTTAATTGTTGTGTCTTTTATTTCCAACCTAAACATAACATATCTTGTGCCACTATCTATCACGATTTTGTTAATCCTCAATTAAAATTGACCAGCACTGATGATGACTTCTTCATTTAAGAAATAATATTTTGTAAATAAATTTATATTTTTAATTCTCATGCGAGGAAAAGGTGTACCATAAAAATGTAAATTATACAAATATGTAAAGTTCTTCAATGCATATTTATCCAGATCTTTGTTTTCTTTATAATCAGAATTACACCCTTGACAACTACGCATTAAAGCGTGCTGTTGAATTGGGGACATCAACTTACAACAAAAGAATGGTCATTGGAATTGAGATGATTGATTATAACTCTTCTGGAACTTTAGCAGCTATAGCAGCTTACAATGGCCAGCCCTATCATGCACAGCCAATAGCTGTAAGTTCTTGAGTGGTATCAATTTTTGATATCATATCACTAAATAAGACAATGTTTATAGCTGGTACAAAGAAATGATAGAAAAATCAATTTAATTTTTTTTTTTAATTTGTCATTTAGTGCAGCATGTCTCAACCTTTTCTATTGTTTGCACCCGTAGGAATTGTTTGACTTAGTCTTGCATCTCATGCAGATTGTTTTACTTTGTCTGACAACACCTACAAAAGTAACAATGCAATTAAAAATTGAAAAATAGGACAACTGTATTTTAAATTGAAATACAAAAAGAATAGAACGTATAAATTAAAGTTGACTAACTACACCCCAGGTTGAGAAGCCCTGATTTAGAGCTTCAGCTGAGGACTAAGTATTGCTTTGAATGACTTTAATATTATTTATATACTCATCGAGTATATAAAAAATTATTATTTACTTAAATAAATTTAAGATTCATGGGGGAGGTGTGTGTAGGCCGGCAGGACATAACCGTCAATGAAAAGAAAGTAAAGCTAATCTAATTTTTTAATTAATTTGATTATTATTTTTTTTCTTTTCAATTTGTATTTATTTTCTGAACAAAGTTAATTATTATTTAAAAATGTTAATCCCTTGAAACTCCTTACAAACCCCTTATCACCAACATTAAAGAATCACATTCATTTCTATGTTGAGGCATCAAAAACTATACTCTTCTTTTTTTTAAAAATATTTATGTCCTTATTTCTGAAAAAAAATATTAAATTCTTTCCACCTTGCAGCTGAACTACTTACTGAATAGTATTCTCCAGCACTATACCGGTACAAAAAACAGTCTTGAGTCATCAATAAACCCCCTACCCAAGAATGAAGAAGACAGAGCAGAGTTTGACTTTGTTCTTGCCCTTGGTGCTGGCTTCTCCGTAGGCCTTTTCATCAGTTTTGGGATGGCCTTCCTTACCACCATGTTTATCTATTTCCTCATAAAAGAAAGACAGGTAGATTTTTACTATTCCATCTCAGAAATATACATAAGTTGATTTCAATATCATTGCCTATAACAAACCCAAAATTAAAGTAAAATATATTTAAGTATCTGTTAATATCCATCACATTTACAAAAACAAAAAGAAATGTTAGCAAATCATTAAAATCATTAAAATTCATCAGGAAACATTAAAAGAGAGAGAAAAATCATTCCAAATTTTTTTTAACAAATCAGGTCGGGGCAAAACACATGCAAGTTGTGAGTGGAGTTGGACCTGTGACCTACTGGCTGCCCACCTTCCTCTGGGACTTCATCAACTACATCATACCGAGTCTTCTCCTTCTGGTGGTTTTCTTTGCCTACTCAAAAGCAGCTTACACTGAGGATGGCAGATGGGGCATTGTTATCTTGAACCTTGTAGTCTATGGATGGGCGGTGTTGCCTTTTATGTACGCATTCCAGTTTGCATTCCAGTCCCCACCCAGTGGAGTCGTGGTCGTCATCATGCTGAACATTTTTTCTGGTAGTCATTTTAATCCTTAAAACGTTTTATTTTCATGTTCATATTTGTACGACAAAAGGTTTTTATATCACTTAAATTACGTTTCGTTCTACATTCATTTTCTCACTATGTATATATATATATATTATAAAAAACTATCAAGTTTTAATTGCGGTTGTGTATATATATATGAAATATTAAACTACTTCTACAAATTTCTTGTGTATAAGCCTAAAAAAGGAGTAAATCACTAAACCTTGACCTATATAACTCATTTTAAGTTTGTGTAAAAAAACAAAAAAACTCACGATATTAACAGTAACAACATTTTTTTTTAGTTTTTTTTCTTCAATACTTATAACAGTTGAGTTGTCTTGGTGCTGCAGTGGGATATTATTTAATGAAACGATAGAGAAATTAGAACTCTTTCATTCTCACTCTGCCACTTCAAAATCCATTTACTGGCATAAGTTATTTGTTAAATTGTTAATTTATTATTTTTTAAAACTTTAAAATCATTTTTTCTGCTCTACTCTTTCAGGTATCATCACAACAACAGCAGTATTTGTGATGCAGTTTCCAACTTTAGGTACAGATAACATCGCATATGCCCTAGATTGGATTTTCATGGTGATCTTTCCCAACTACAACATGGCTACAGTCTTCATTAAACTTTACACAAACTATCTCAACTTGAAGTCCTGCCTCCCCCTGCAACTTTCTTGTTCTTCAGGAAGATTCAACTCCCCTTGCTGCCCAAGTAGGTTAAATTGTAGCACAAATTCTTTCTTATATGTTTTTAACATTAATAGTACTTGCAACATTACAAGGTTCTGTCATCAAACTAAATGGTTGTCTCTAGATAGGGTTTAATAAACTTCATTTTATTTAACTGTTAAAATATAAAGGATTTTGTTATCTCCCAATTATTATTGTACAGTAATTATAAATATTAATCAGGTTTGGCCTGTTTTTTATTGTTCACATGTGAATATGACCATAGCTTTGAATTGAGTTGCAGCCTTTACTTGATCTATTTTTTTTTGTTTTAAGTGAGGAAGAGTTGCTCAATTTTTCAGCCTCACTTTCTGGTCCTTGCCTATTTGTTCCAATGGCAAGACTTAGTTAAGACTAGAAATAGAACAGGATGCAGTAGATGATCTGCAGTGCTTTTTCGTGTCTCACAGTCCTCTAATGTGTTCCACGTCTCAGGAGTTGTCGCAAAATTTCATCCTTTCAATATCATACCACCTACAAGACTCCATTTCCGGGTTTGATTTCAGAGTTTGCCTTACCTTAGATGAGTTGCCATCCAAGGTTAATGAATCTTATCCACAATGGGGGCTGGTGTTATTTTTGCTTGACTAGACTTTTGCTGGGGATTGAACTCAATCCAGTCAGCTTAGACCCCTCAGCCACCCAGCACCCAGAGTTGGCCTAAGGTCATGTGAGATAACCACTCTAGATTTCTAACTCAAGCAAATGGCATAAATCATCTTATATAGAATTTTTGTTAGTAACTTCTACAAATAATATGCTATTTAGAGGATTTGAAACTGCATGGTGGTGGGAATATTTGTTGTTTAGATTTGAGCTTCTTGCTGCATGTTGCACAGAAATATGAGAGGCCTAGAAATCATCTGATCCAAATTTACTCTACTCTTCTTCTAATTTGTAACAGTGAGGCTTAACTACAACACACTGGTTGTCACACACACTAAAACAATCTGTGTTAATACATGTTTGAGATTCCTCCACTGTCACAGTCAGAATGAGTGATATTGTTGTCTTTTTTTATGATATTGAGTGAGCCATAATGGGGTTTTTCCTTTTGATTTGACCATTTGTGAATCCCACAATTTGTTTCAGCCATGCATGACCATAGCGGTGTGTTGGGGAGAAGAATGTGTAAAATGGGAGGAGTATTGAGTAGACAGTGACGAGTGCTGTTGATAGAGTGTGCGATTTTAGTTTTCTGTATAGAGGGAACATTTCTGTGGATGTAGGAGTAGGAGTGCTCTTTTAGGTGGATATAATTATTTGTTTTTGACCATTTGTGAATCCCACAATTTGTTTCAGCCATGCATGACCATGGCGGTGTGTTGGGGAGAAATGGGAGGATATAATTATTTGTTTTTTCCAAGCATTTTTGACCCACATAAATACAAAAAATGGGAACTGTTTCATTGGTTTGTGTTATTTGATTCAGCCCATCAGCTCTGTAGGGACTAGAAAGTCATTCAGCACATCAGCTCTGTAGGGGCTAGAAGGTCGTTCAGCACATCAGCTCTGTAGGGGCTAGAAGGTCCTTCATCACATCAGCTCTGTAGGGGCTAGAAGGTCATTCATCACATCAGCTCTGTAGGGGCTTGAAAGAAAAGTGTTCTAGACACTTACTTTTGTTTCTGTTGTTTCTGTGGCCATACGCAGGGGAGTGACCTCTAGACAAACGTACCTTGCATCACATTCACTTGTTGCCATTGTCTTAAAGCTACTTTACTTTAAAATAATAGCACATTTGATGTAATTAATTTAAGAAATTCAAATAAAAATTTGAAGGATTGATTTTCAATCAAAGTAATTTAACAAGAATTGATACGGTAATTAGTAATAAATAAAGATTAAATTATTTAAATTAATTTAATGTGATATTTTTTTTTCAGATACATGTTCGAGAACTGGATTCTGTATTGACTTTCAAGAGGATTATTTGGCTATGACAAAGCCAGGGGTTGGAATTTACTTACTATTCATGGCCATCCAGGGAGCTGTCTACTTTGCCATAGTTTTACTCATTGAGTATCATATTTTCCAACGTATTTGGTAATGAAATGATAAGATTAGCCATGTGATAATAAATTTTTATGGTAGTTTAATATTTAAAAAAATTTTTTGAAGAGGGTACTTAAAATCTCATAGCAGTTTAAAAAAAAAATATTTTTCATATCATGTAATGCTTATCTAAAATCACGATAGTCCAAAACCACGTAAAAAAAATTGCATTCTCTCCATGAAAACGTTGTGAATAAAGTGTTTATATTTTGTGCTTGTGTTTTCAGGTACTTAATCCGAGGGGCTCCAGATTCTGGCCCAGAACCTCTAGCATTTGAGCATGCAGCCAGTCATGTAGAGGACAGTGATGTTGCAGCAGAGAGACAGCGCATCAATTCATCACCGGCATCAGTTTTGTCCAATAAAGGTACTTTTTTATGACTTTGTAAATGTATTCATTTATATCTGACTGTATGTAATTTTCTGTGTTCAGTTAACTTTCCCCAAGGTCTTGTATTATCTTACCCTTCCTAGCTCATACATTTTTAAGTCATTTTTATGTTAAATTATCAACTTTAAACACACATACATGACAGTAATTAAGACATTACTTTGTCCTATGATAATGAAAGCCTCCTTCTTTATCCCCAGACTCTCTTCTGCTAGTGAATCTGTACAAACGTTACGGCTCATTTGTATCGGTTGACCACATTTGTGTTGGGGTTCCTGAACAAGAGTGCTTCGGCCTCCTGGGCCAGAATGGTGCTGGAAAAACCACAACGTTTAAAATGCTGACAGGGGATGTCATGGTCACTGGAGGAAATGCCTATCTCAAAGGATTTGATGTCCGTAGTGAGATCAAACAGGTGAATGTACCATCATGTCTTAATTTGGTGATTGTTACAAAATCAAACCCATGGATTTTTATATAAGCCAGCAACATTCTTGAAGTGTAAACGGCTATTTTAAATAATTCTAACTGGCAACTATTAAGAAAGTTTTGTAATCTCAAATAATTAAAGAACTACCCGTTTAATATTTTAGGTCCAGGCCAATATGGGTTACTGCCCACAGTTTGATGCTCTGATTGACCAGATGACCGGGCGTGAGACCCTGACAATGTATGGAAGACTTCGTGGTGTACCAGAAAATCATATCTCTATGGTGGTCAACACACTCATTGACATTCTGATGCTTCGACCACATGCAGACAAGCTTGCTGGCCTGTACAGGTAAACTTTTGTTCAGAGGAATATAGGACTTTTACTGATGAGTAATGAAACTTCATTTTCTTTTTTTTTTCTTTTTTTTTTTTCAACTTACGTTCTTAATTCTACAAGATCACTCGGATGGTTAGATTTCCTTGTCAAAATACGATGTATTAGCCTATAATTGTTATGTCAAAATGTAATGTTTTATCCCATATATTTTATGTCAAAATACAATGCATTATCCCATATATTTTAAAAGAGTGACCTTAAACTTCGTTGCCAAAATATTTATTTTTTTTGCTGAAAGTTTGAGTAAATGTATGGATGTGATTTTTTTTTTTCTTTACACGCGTTTAAAACTTTAAAAACAATTATATTGTTAAATACCTTTAAACTTTAAAGAAAAAAATTGCCAAACTTTAAAAAAATACAAAATAAGGGACTGTGTTGTTGAATTAACCAGTATAGTTGTATTAACTGACTGATTCCCACCTCTGACGGAAAAACAAAGCTACTGAGTGTCGTCCATGGCTTGACATGTAAATAGTTTTAAATATACATTTGTTTGTTTTTATTTAAATAATGTATGTTAATTAATTTTTAAAGTTTTTTCTTATGTTTGTTAAATTGTATGTACAGCGTGGTGAGCCCAGCCGGGTACCACGCTTGATAAAACCACTGATAATAATTATAATATGTATTTTCTTCATATATTCCTCTGAGTGAAAATTATTAGGACTCAAAATGTTTTTTTTGTTTTGTTTTGACAGTGGAGGAAATAAAAGAAAACTAAGCACTGCCATTGCTCTTATTGGGGACCCTTCATTTATTATGCTTGATGAGCCATCTTCAGGTATGGACCCTAAGGCCAGGAGGCAACTCTGGAATGTGTTGTCACAAGTCAGAGCATCAGGACGCACTCTGGTCCTAACATCTCACAGGTATGACTTAATTTTACATAATTCATAAACAAAAATTTCCTTGGGTTTGTACCCATAATTTTTTTTAGTTTACTTCTGCTTGGAAGGGCACAACCCTCCAAATTAATCAACAGAAAAACGTATAGGATTTATATTAAAATTTTCATCTAAGCGTTGCGCCTATTGTTGTAACAAGACTTTTTTTTTGTTGTCATTAATCATTTTTCAAAAATTGTTTCCCAGTATGGAAGAATGTGATGCCTTGTGTACACGTATAGCAATTATGGTCAATGGAAAGTTCATGTGTATGGGCAGCCCACAACATCTAAAGAACAAATTTGGACAAGGATATACTCTGATTATCCAGCTTGGAGCACTGCCAGATGGCAGCACTGCACCTAATGAACCTGTTGTTGATTTCATTTTAGAAAACTTCCCTGAAGCAAAGGTACATATTACACATGTTTTTGTTGTTGTTTTTTTTTTTGTTGGGGGGGGGGGGGGGTTTAAAAATAAAATTTTTTTTGTGTCATCCATAAGTATCTCAAACAGCTTAACTTTTTAAAATTTGAATTCGAGGCCCTTTTTTTTTCCATTTTGATATTATAACCCCATTAACTCCTATTATGTCCCCACCCCCCCCCCCCCCAAAAAAAAAGTTCTGTCTCTTCTAGGATAGAGTTCTATCTGGGAGGCAATAGCATTCAAATTTTTTAAAAGTGCCTTTCATTGCCTAAAGTTTGTTTCAGTCTAGTAAGTTTTTAACTGTAGCTAGCAGTGAGTGATACAAGCACATTCCAAAACTGTTTTTTTTTTAAAATTTATAATCACTTCATTAATGTACCGTACCCATATTAGGAATCGTATATGTTGATCAGGATTGCATAGAGTCCAGGTATATACTTTTGTGTGTTCTTACAGTTTATTGGCTTTTCAAGATATTTTGGGTGTAAAAAAAAAAAATTCATGATATTTTAATGAACATTTTTTAAAAATGTTAAGTCTTGTCAGATATCCTCATCATGAATTGCTAAGGAGTGCTATGCGAAGAGCATGACTTGTTGATGAATTATCACAGCAGATAATAACCATTACTTAAATATTATAAAAAATATTAAACTAAACCATGTCATATTTGAGGAGGTATGACATAATGGTTATTCTTATTTCTAAAAATTGGAAGGCACTTGGTGATTGACTGTTTTAGATTTTGTAAATACATTACTAAAAAAATATTCATATATGTTCAAAATTCCCAATTCAGCACAAAGATTTTATATTTATAATCCCCAATTCAGTGAAAAGATTATATTTTTATTTTTCCCAAAAATAACATAAGTTAATTAAACGTGTAAAGAATCCTTTTTTTTTGTGTTGTTTTTAGACTTACTTGGAAATATACATTTCCTAAAAACTTTCCACCTCTTTCATTGTAAATATATCATCTGAAAAACTTTCATTATATTTTTTTATAAACTTATATGAAATGATCAGGTCAGATTTTCTCATCATTAGAAATGGTTTTTAATTGCAATTGTAAAAAAAAAAAAAAAAAAAAAAATTTTTGATGACCACCAGGGCTACATCCATTTCCAAGTTCCAGACTCAAATGTGAGATTGGCTCAAGTCTTCTCACTGATGGAGGCCACAAAGGTCAACCTCAATGTCTCCGACTATTCTGTCCACCAGACTACTCTGGAGCAGGTCTTCTTGACCTTCACAAGGTCCCAAGTCACGCCTAAGGAAGAGAAGAAAGTCAGCGAGCTGGCCAAGATCTGCTGCTGTTGTTGTATCAAGGGAGGCTGCTACAAATAATTGCTAAACTTAGCACTGGCAGTACAAAGTTCACTAGAACAAGTTAGATGCTAAACTTCAGAACTATAAAAATCATTTTTTTCAATAGGTGCCAGAGAAATCCATTTCTTTTATAATTCATTGGGTAAAAATAAGTTTGTATAACTTGGCAACACAAAAAATTTGTATGTTTTCAATGCTGGCATTTGGTAGCTAGCTTTCATTTTAAGTCTAGCCGGACTTTGAAAAAAAATTGTTTTGAAAAAAAATTGTATGTAATATAGTTGAGGTAGAGAGAATTTAATTTTTGTATGTTGCAATATTCCTGTGCTGTAAAAATGAATATTTATTTATCAAGTTTTTATTTAATATTTTAAATGGATCAATTAGTAATTTTAAGTGAAAAGGTTGCAAATGTCATTCATGATAAAGAAAGTTACAATAATATTTGATAAATGTACCATGCATATCAACTCTCTACATTTTTATTGTGACATTCTTTAATGAGATTTCTTTCCCCTTGATTGAACTGAACATTTTTTTGTATAAGCATTGATGCTCTCTGTGTTTTTTTTAAAAATAATGATGGATTATGAATCTCTTAAGTTGTAGAGACTGTTCCACATGCAATACAGATAGATACTTAAGTTAAATTGCTAAGATGATCAATATGTAAGAGATAATTTTTTTTAAGAACAGTGTTTGTATAAATATGTACTCCTTTTATTATCATGACTGGAATGCTTTTGTACTCGACAATTCAATTATTGGTGTCACCAGCTACCACATGGCAGGATCAGTTAAATAACCTAATGCCCACCCATCTTTCCCCATGTACCAAATGATAGCAAGTGTGGGAGACTTCAGTGAAATAAACCCCCCCCCCCCCCCCCCCCCCCTCCCCCATTCCTATCCTCACATCTCCAACTTTTAAAAAAAATTTTAACGAATAAAATTTACATTTAAAGCACAATTTTTTTTTTTTCTTTTCATTTTTTAATAAACTTTTGCATTATAATTCAGAAACTTGCAGCCTTATAGATTTTTGTTTGTTTGTTGCCTGCAACTTTCAAAGTGTTTGGTTTTAAGAACTGCAGTAGGAGTTAATGTACTAGATGTTTTATGGCCATTGTGTCATCCATAAGTATCTCAAACAGCTAACATTTTTAAAATTTGAATTCGAGGCCCTTTTTTTTTCCATTTTGATATTATAACCACATTAACTCCTATTATGTCCCCAGCCCCCCCCCCCCAAAAAAAAAGTTCTGTCTCTTCTAGGATAGAGTTCTATCTGGGAGGCAATAGCATTCAAATTTTTTAAAAGTGCCTTTCATTGCCTAAAGTTTGTTTCAGTCTAGTAAGTTTTTAACTGTAGCTAGCAGTGAGTGATACAAGCACATTCCAAAACTGTTTTTTTTTTAAAATTTATAATCACTTCATTAATGTACCGTACCCATATTAGGAATCGTATATGTTGATCAGGATTGCATAGAGTCCAGGTATATACTTTTGTGTGTTCTTACAGTTTATTGGCTTTTCAAGATATTTTGGGTGTAAAAAAAAAAAATTCATGATATTTTAATGAACATTTTTTAAAAATGTTAAGTCTTGTCAGATATCCTCATCATGAATTGCTAAGGAGTGCTATGCGAAGAGCATGACTTGTTGATGAATTATCACAGCAGATAATAACCATTACTTAAATATTATAAAAAATATTAAACTAAACCATGTCATATTTGAGGAGGTATGACATAATGGTTATTCTTATTTCTAAAAATTGGAAGGCACTTGGTGATTGACTGTTTTAGATTTTGTAAATACATTACTAAAAAAATATTCATATATGTTCAAAATTCCCAATTCAGCACAAAGATTTTATATTTATAATCCCCAATTCAGTGAAAAGATTATATTTTTATTTTTCCCAAAAATAACATAAGTTAATTAAACGTGTAAAGAATCCTTTTTTTTTGTGTTGTTTTTAGACTTACTTGGAAATATACATTTCCTAAAAACTTTCCACCTCTTTCATTGTAAATATATCATCTGAAAAACTTTCATTATATTTTTTTATAAACTTATATGAAATGATCAGGTCAGATTTTCTCATCATTAGAAATGGTTTTTAATTGCAATTGTAAAAAAAAAAAAAAAAAAAAAAA